>JBCEWE010000407.1:2127042-2307042 GCA_039877035.1 Silurus lanzhouensis
AGATTTGAAGGCAAATACATTTGTACAAGTGAAAGTTTAAAGAGACACTTTATTACTGAAGTAATATTTTACCAAATGGATGTTTATGTTTTGTGTACTTTGTCCACGACTGTGTGTAGCTAGCAATAAAGGCTAATCTAACTAGCTAGCCTGAAGGCTAATGCAGCTATCTCGTCAAAAGTCTAGTGTCAATTTTGTCTATATAATTTACTGCCAAGTAATTTATGTGCCAAGGCATTTAATTTTCTTTTTTTTTTTTTTTTTAGTGCCCATCCCCCCCAAAAATATTTGTTAAGAGGAAAGGAATGAGTTTGGGATTTTGGTTTTGGAAATGCAGAGGCATTCAACTTAGGAACCAACTGAAGTTTTATCATTTGACAAGAATTTGTACGTTAAAAAGGAATTTCGATTTTTTTTCTCTCATGCCTTCATTTCTGCAGGCGGCGGAAATATTCGCATTGAGAGCGTAAAACTTGGCTTCAAGGATAAAGCCCATGCTAAGATTGGCTCTTTGGGCAATGCTCATCATGTGCCAGGTGGAGGCAATGTGATGGTAGGTACAATGCAATCAAATTTTATTGAAATACACAACACAACATAAATTATTATCGTGTCCTGTATTGTATTGCTAAAAAAAAACTGGAAAAAAAAAATTCCCAATAAAATACTTTCGATAAAAGAAAATTAATTGTAGCTCGATGTCTGTAAATTGTTAAACATGTACCACGTGCTCTGTTTTCACCATCTTTCATTTTCCCTCATTTGTGCTGAAAAAAGCACATTCTATAGCTTCATAAAGTCGAAATATTTGAACCCCAGACCCCGGTTGATTTCCTTTCATCGATATTCTTCAGACTGCACAAAAGAGGCAGTTTCCTTAATGTCTGTCTGATTTATTTTTTCTGAATAAATTAAGTTTTCTACATAACCACTACAGTGTCTGTTTCCTGATTATAACTCTGATGCACCAAAAGACAGAATTTTCTTATTGCTAAGTCCTAACCTAAAGTAGAATTTAACCAAGTCCTCCACAACTATTTTATGCAAAACATCACAATTCTGTGATTTTTCTTAAAATATTACTCCTTTAACCTCGTATTTTTCTGACTTCATTCTCAAAATTTGTCAACTTTATTCTCAAAGTTTTTTGACATTATTTTCTCGTAATTTTTATCTATTCTTAAAATATTTCGACTTTATTTTGGCATTTTTTTCTCAATTATATTGACTTTATTCATGTAATTACAACTTTATTCTCAAAATATTTAGACTTTATGCTTGTTATTTTTACTTAATTTTCTAAATATTTTAACTTTATCTTCGTAATTTTTACTTTATACTCAAAAGATTTCGACTTTATTGTTGCAATTTTTACTTTATTATCAAAATATTTTTACTTTAGTCTCATAATTGTTACTAAATATTTCGACTTTATTCTTGAAAATATTTTTTGTTTGTTTTCACCATCATGAAGTCTGAATGGCTCTCTTTATGTTTTTTCAGCAGTTAGAAATTTCAGGTAAATGAGATTATTTAGTTTTTTGTGAGATTTTATTATTTGTTGATGGGTTACAGGTAATAGTTGTCAATTTGCAGTGTCAGTAATCTTTCCTTTTTTGGTAAAAGTAGGCGGTTTTTGGACACAGTAATAAGTGAAATATAGCAGATTTTCTAGTCCAAAGGTCCCCAAACCTTTTTCTGTAAGGGGCCACATAATTTGTCTGCAACAGAAATTGACATAAGTCTGAGTGACTACCAGTATTATAGTGGAGATTTTATTATGATTTTAAATATATTTGTTATGTCTCCTAATGCTAGATTAGTTTAAATATTTTATTTTATGGCTCTGCTTCTCTTGTCCTCTCAGATCGAGAGCCACAAGCTGATGTTCCGCGAGACAGCGAAGGCTCGGGTGGATCACGGTGCTGAGATCGTCACTCAGTCTCCTGGTCTGTCTCCCCACCAAATGTCATCATCCGGCAGCATCAACCTGCTCGAGTCCCCACAGCTGGCCACGCTGGCCGAGGACGTCACGGCTGCTTTGGCCAAGCAGGGACTCTAAAGCAAGAAAAGCAAATTGCTTTCACCATCCTCCAAAACGCCCAGCTACGCCATCAGCTCCACCCATCTATATATACATTTATATACAAATATATACAGCAACCCCCCCTAGTGGTGTCGTAGTAGTGGCTAACGACCCTCCGAACGTTTCTGGGACACTGCATTTACTTCCTTGAGTATCATCTCACACATCCACAATCGTTATCTGGCGCCAGAACGAGAGCAGCAACCCGGAGCTGGAGCGGACTTTATAACAGAAGGAGGAGAAATCGGTGAAGGAAAAAAAAAAAAAAAAAAAAAAAAAGAAGAATTGTTGTCTGATTTTTATTCCTATTTTATGGTAATCATTTTTATCCTAGGATTCCAGATCATTAGATAGAAAGGTACCAGTGCTTTTTATTCTCCCTATATCCTGTGTGAGATATTCTTCCTCTCTTCTGCTCTCTTTCTCTCTATCTCTTTCTCTCTCTCTTTTTTTGTCTCTTTTTTTTATTACGGTGGTGTACAGATCAGGTTTAGCAGTAGGAAAAGGAAGAAGGAAGATTTTTTTGGGCAGCTGTTTCCTCCTCGTTCTTTTATGCGCAGAGCCAGTGCATGGAGTCCGAACCCCATCTCCACAAAAAAAGAAAAAAAAAGAAAAGAAAGAATCACTGAGGTGACCAACAAAATGATATACAATGTATATGAATATATGTATAATTACACCAATAATAATAATAATAATAATAATTCTTCAATAAAATACCTATACAAACGTTACTGCGAAATGAAATTAAGGAAACAATGGTGATGCGCATGTGTCAGCTCTAGTATTAAAAAAAAATGCTATTTTCTATTAGAAAAAAAAACGACTTTTTTGCTGAGTCATCAGATAAAAGCGAACACTACATGTTTTCAGCTATTAGTCACGACGATGTTATGCTTGTTCGGATCATTTTTAACAATCGCATTGTTGGCTTTTGCCCAGGGGTCCAGGCACCAGACTCACACTGTACTCTTTTATCTCTGCAGTTAAAGGAATTCTCCAATGTTTTTTTTTTTCCCACCTAATCTCTAATCATCACATCTCTACTACTGTGAGCATGTGATTACTACAGACAGGAAATTGTTGCACAATTTGGAGATTCGGACAAACTGTCAGGTTTATATATATATATATATATATATATATATATATATATATATATATATATATATATATATATATATATATATATATATATAAATGGACAAACATTTGGACACTTTTCCATAAGATATTTGCTTTCGATCATCTTCAATTATCCCTTCAATAAGTCAGGTCCTGATGTAGGTGAGGTGAGGAGGCCTGGTGTACAGTCAGTGTTCCAGTCCATTCATGTTCAATGGGGTTGAGCTCTAAAGCAGCAAGATCCCATGTAAAGCATATCTTCGTGGACACATGTGAACAGGAACAGGTTTGGTGATAGGAAATTTTCATGCTTCCACATCCGGAGACATGATATATAACTGTGTGCCTCCAACTTTGTGATAACAGTTTGGAAAAGAGACCAAAAGTCAGGTGTCCCAATACATCTGTCCATATAGTGTATCATTCATCATTTAAAATAAAATAAAAAAACCTAACAATTCTTACATGTGGTAATCACACAAATGGTAAGGATGTGGTGGGCAGATTTTAAGCTGAACATCATATTGATCACCTGGTATACCTTTAAAAGCAATGCCTCATGATTATAATGGAAAAAGTGACCTCCCTGTCTCTCTCCAGCTTGGAACGTAATGATCATGTATTATAGTCACTGCTGTCCCTGTACCTCACAGTGCAGTCGCTGCCTCTGGGCATGTGTTTGTCCAAGAAAGCTTTTGCTTGTTCTTTTCTTATCCACTGTACGGAGCAGAAACTCCCGGGAATTTCAGTCACATCCTCTGTAACTCTACCGTGTTCTTCTTAGATACTTAGGTTTGTTTTACACGTAATTGTAGGAGATGGAACTAAAGAGATGAAATAAAACAAAACAAGCAAAAAAAGAATAATAATAAAAATGTACAAAAAATAACATAAAAAAATGAAAAAAAGTCACCTTGCACATGTTCGAAGTGCTCCAGTATCTTTTTTCTGTCGTCATTTGTGCTATCTCGTGTTTTTTCTCCCGTTTCTTTGGCTATTGTATTTTTCTGCGCCCTGTTTACCCTCCGCTCATTCCCACAGCAGCTGTAAATCTATTTAAAACCTCCTGTAGATGTATGCAGTTTTTCTCCTGTTGATATGATGCTGATTACAAACGCTCTTACCAGCTACGAAAATAAAACAAAATGGACGTAAAAGAAAAAAAACTGTTGCTGGGTCTTCGTTCTTTCTGTAGTACTCGTGAAACTCAAATCTAGTGTAACTAACTACTTTAAAAACTAATGTAACTACCTAGTCCAAAGGCTAGTGTACTAGTTAGCCTAAATGCTATGCCAATCTAAAGGCTAGTGGATAGTATAGCAATAAAGGTTAATGTAGCTAGCTAGTCCTAAGGCTAGTATAGCTAGCTAGTCCAAAATATTGTGTAGCTAGCAATAAAGGTGAATGTGGCTAGCTAGTCTAAAGGCTAGTGTACTAGTTAGCCTAAATGCTATGCCAATCTAAAGGCTAGTGTAGTTAGCTACTGCCAGGAATATTGTAACTAGCAATAAAGGCTAATGTAGCTAGCTAGTCCAAAGGCTAGTATAGCTAGCTAGTCCAAAATATCGTGTAGCTAGCAATAAAGGTGAATATAGCTAGCTAGTCCAAAGACTAGTGTACTAGTTAGCTTTAATGCTATGCCAATCTAAAGGCTAATGTAGTTAGCTACTCCAAGGGATAGTGTAAATAGCAATAAAGGCTAATGTAGCTAACTAGTCCAAAATATTGTGTAGCTAGCAATAAGGGTGAATGTAACTAGCTAGTCCAAAGAAATGTGTGGCTAGATATAAATGCTAACAGCAAGCTAGTTCAAAGGCTAAAGTAGCTATCTTGTCAAAAGGCTAGTGTAGCAAGTTAATTCTCAGGCTTGTGTAGCTAGCTAATAATAAGGCAAATGCAGCTACCATGCCCAACAGTGTAGCAACCTAGTTAAAACAATTGGTGACATTTGATTGATAGCTACATTTATTGATTGTACTACATATATCCTTTCCTTTTTGTAAAATAGCTAACAATTCATATTTTTTGTCAGAACTTTGACCTGAAGTTGATTTAATAGCTTAATGTGTAATAAACAATTCAGTAGGACCTCTCATTAAATATGTATAGAGAGCTTGAAGGGGGCTAATCAGTGACTCTGCAGACAATAAGTACAGCTTTGCTAATCTTTCCACAAAGCTCATTTCTGCTCTCTGGACCAGCCTGATTCAACCTGATGCCAAACCACTGGAGTTCGTCTCAACTGGAGAGCACTAGTTGTAGCTGAGGATGGTTCCACTAGAACAGTCTGAAGATCCATTAGGTTATTGTGGAGGTTAAATTCATGAAGATGGATTTGGTTATTAATATAAGCAGTTTGCTACAATGGTTTGGGGCAACACTCAACATGAACAGTTTTACATTCTAGTCTTGTCAGTGAACAGTTGATAACCTTAACAATGATGGAACTGTAATGAGGATGGGTTCCCTTTTGACTCTGGTTCCTTTCAAGGTTTCTTCCTTATTTTGTTCAAGGGAGTTGTTGTTTTTTTATGTCACTGTCCCCACTGGTTCGCTCATAAACGTATAGGGGGGATTTATAATGCTATATTTGATATCAGGAATCTATTCTATAGAATATAGAATATGTTTATATTCTATAAACAATGTCCATTGTTCAAAACAGGATATAAAAGTAATACTAAATTGATTCAGTATGTTCTCCAACAAAGGCTGGGTTTTCCCAGGAAGTGAGATCTACACACAAGCCATCTGACTTGACAGCACCAAAAGCAATTGACGAATACTTATTCACACACATACAGTACATTATCATGGAGAGCCAGACTTCGCAGTTAATATATTAGCAAAAAGGAACTAAATCTGTAACGGGATGAACAACAAGGATGCATTTACCCGCAGAGATTTGCGCTATCATGCAGAAGCGGAAAAAAAAATAATCGCTGATTAATAGCAAAAACTTTATTTCTAATCTCACTTTTGTTATCGAAAACAAATGTAGGTTTCAATACTAATTTATATCCAATATGCTAATTAAACACAGAAAACAATGATCATACACATTTTCATGCATCATGCTTGTTAGGCCACTACTGGGCTCGAACTCCATTTCCCATCAGGCACTGTGGCCTTCAAACATGGCCTACCTGGTTTAAACAGTCATTCTGCTCCCTGCAAAGTATGTGTTCAGTGGGCTTTGTTTAATGCTGGGCACCAAGACTTTGTTCTAGTTGAGGGGGTATTCCAAAAAAAGCATGATTATATTGCTGTCACATATACCCTGAACTCTTGGCAGATTAACCCTAAATGAACCTTGCTTACTCTCGGTATGTTGGTTCCAAAACCTGTATTGAGTAAAAGCTAATCACCTCCTATTGGTAGCTCAGAGTTATTGTGCCTGCAGGGCGAGTACAAAAATATATTTTCAATGGATCACCAATTTCAGGAGTCACCGCGGAAAAGCGACATACTTCCGTAAAACTGAGTTGGAGGTATTAATGGAGGTTTATGAATAATATAAGCCCATTATAACAAAAAAAAGTAATACTGCTGCATCAGCAAAAAAGGACAGTTGAGGCAAAAAAAAAAATTATGGACGTGAGTTTCTAAAATTATAAATAGGCTACTTTCACTTTTCATTGTGATGCAAAATTTTTTTGGGCATGTTGCAAAAATAGAGAAAAATTTACTCTATACATTTCTTAGTCTAGATAATTAGCTACTGATATATATATACAGTACAGACCAAAAGTTTGGACACACCTTCTCATTCAAAGAGTTTTCTTTATTTTCATGACTATGAAAATTGTAGAGTCACACTGAAGGCATCAAGGGCTATTTGACCAAGAAGGAGAGTGATGGGGTGCTGCGCCAGATGACCTGGCCTCCATAGTCACCGGACATGAACCCAATCGAGATGGTTTAGGGGTGAGCTGGACCGCAGAGTGAAGGCAAAAGGGCCAACAAGTGCCAAGCATCTCTCGGGGAACTCCTTCAAGACTGTTGGAAGACCATTTTAGGTGACTACGTCTTGAAGCTCATCAAGAGAATGGCAAGAATGTGCAAAGCAGTAATCAAAGCAAAAGGTGGCTACTTTGAAGAACCTAGAATATGACATTTTTCAGTTGTTTCACACTTTTTTGTTATGTATATAATTCCATATATAATTCCACATGTGTTCATTCATAGTTTTGATGCCTTCAGTGTGACTCTACAATTTTCATAGTCATGAAAATAAAGAAAACTCTTTGAATGAGAAGGTGTGTCCATACTTTATTGTCAAAAGTATTGGGTCACCTGGTCATAAGTACGGTATGTGATTTTTGAGCATCACACTCCAAATTTAGTCCCAATTTGCTGTTATAATTCCCTCTACTCTTCTAGGAAGATGTTCCACTAGATTTTGAAGTGTGCTTATGGATATTTGTGATCATCAGCTATAAGGATATTACAAAAGGCAGGTACTGATGTAGGTGAGGAGACCTGGGGTGCAGTCAGCGTTCACATTCATCCCAAAGGTGTTCAGTAGGGATGAGATCAGAGATCTATAGCAGACCACTCAAGATCTTCCTCTCCAGAGCATGTAAAACAGATCTTCAAGGAGACAGGGGCAGTGCCATGCTGGAACAAGTTTGGGTTACCAAGTTCAAGTGAATGCTAAATTTTATCATCTCCTCCAGATCTACAGTGGCTTACAGAATGATTTTAAGTTTTGATCAACAAATACTGTACCTTCTGATACTGGTTCATGAGGAGACCAAGCTAAGATATCATGAATCTAAAACACTGTTGGCAGAGAATATATTTAGTCAGCATTTTTCTTTAAATAGCTAATATAAGAAGCTCTGAAAGAGTTAGGCCTTTAGACATTGTCTAAAAACTGCTAGTAACTTAGCTGTTTGGACATCAAGTAGAAGTTCATTCCACCACTTCGATACCAGAATGCTGCAAGCTTGTTATACCCTGAGAGATGGTGAGGCCAGTGGAACAGTGTTTGAGGATGGTGTGAGCATGGTGCAGTGTGGGGTGAGGTAAGTGCTGTGAGGTAGTGGGCTGCTGGTCTTTTTTTGGCTTTGTAGGCAAGCATTAGTAGTTTTAATCTGATGTAGGAGCAATAGGAAGCCAGTCGAGGGAGCATAGCAGTGGGGTGGTGCAGGAGAACCTAGGAAGGTTAAAATGAAGTTGTGCAGCAGCATTCTGGATCAGTTGCTGAATTCAGTTGTTTTTCAGCGGAAGAGGTTGCACTAGTCCAGCGTAGAGATGACAAAGAGACTAAAAACCTGAATATCCAGTGTGCAGGGAAATGGAAATTCTCCGGATGTGGTATAGGGGAAAACAACATTAGCAATTATTACTGACAGGTGATTGTTCGTGGTTACCCCAGGGTGGTGTGCAGTGACCGAAATTGAGATCAGAGAGTTGTGTTTGTTTACACTTAATTTATTTTGCCGTTATTTTCCTGTGTTGTAAAAAAATGGAAGGTAGATGAAATGAAACCAAAAGAATTTCCAGTAAATGCTCAGGTTTAATGGCAAAAAGCATCTCTTTATTCTCAAGAAACCAACCTATGACTAATGACTTAACCCTGTTAAGTGTTGTCCTCCATCTACCTTTCCTTCAGGTGTTTCAGCTCTGTGTGAGGTAAAACAGGGTGCTATGTTTGTACAAAGTTTTTGAAAATGCACTTATTGAAAAAGAATGCCATTATTTTGCGTAACGATTAGCATTTTTCAGAAATTACCGTACCCTTGCCTCAGACTTTACTCAGTAATGTTATAGCAGTCTTTTCTAAGTGTACACTTAATAAATATTAATTAATATTGATTAAACCGACCGCAAACTACCGGATTGTTTCAATGGTTAGAATACGTTCTAGCCAATGAGTAACAAGTGCTCAGCAAGGAGATCATGGCTGAGAAGAACCTTGGTGATGGGGGACCCTAATTGGGAGCGACATTGGTGTTGAGGGGAACCTTGGAAGGGGAAGAGAGACCTTGATAAGGATCGACTTTGGTGATATGGAAGACCTTGATACGGAATGAGAGGCCTTGGTGGTAAGAAGGGACCTTAGTAGGGAGGGAGAGACCTTGGTGGTAGAGAGGGACCTTGATAGAGAGGCACCTTAGTGGAAGGGGGCGATTTGGTAGAAAGGGAAAGGGAGTCCCCCTGCTGGTAGAGAGGCACATTGGTAGGAGGAGAAAAACCTTGCTTGTAGGGAGGGACTTTAATAGAGTGGGACCTTGGTGGTAGGGAGGACCTTGGTATAAAGGGAGAGACCTTGGTGGTAGGGAGTAATCATGGTAGAGAGGCAGGAACAAGGATAGAGTGAGAGAGAGATTTTTTTTGCTTGTTTTTTTTTTTTTTTTAAATCATAGTTGTATTGGCCACACAGACTGCCACACAAATTTAGATATAAATGGCAACCCTGAGCCAGACATCCTTTGAAGCATGCACTGTATTTGATGTTAGCTATTTGCTAACTCTGTGACACTAATAGTTGCTTGAAAAATAAACTAGATTTTTTTCACACATGCATTATTTTAAATCTGTCCCATTGGAGGTTCATCTGTCGCTAAGTTACATTATGCACATACAAATCCTCGCATCTTTAATAGTTTTACATAAAATGAGGCTGCATTAAAGAAATAGCACTGCAATTAGGTCACCCATCTTCCTCCTCGAGTAAGAGAAAGAACAAGAGCCTGTACTGATGATGGAATTAGTGAAAAGTTTATTATGAGAAATGACAGAGGCGAAAAATAAATTAAGACTCTAGGGCAAAGGGATGAGGAGGTGGTACAGCGACCAGTCCACAGTGGCAGCGATGTATGTTAGCACCAAAAACAAGGAGCGTTTGTGTGTGTGAATATATGTGTCTGGGGTAGTCTAAAAGAACACCCCATTTTATGCTCTGCTACTGCCCCACTGTGGAAAGACTCGCCTGGCACGAGCATCAAAAAAAAGAGAGGGAGAAAGAGAGAAAGGCTTCCAAATGTGGACACAAAAAATTAGGGAAAAAACATAGACAAAAAGAATGGCGTTAAAAATGACATCCCATAGTCCTTTCATCTAAATTCGTTTCCCCGTTGGTTGTGGACACGGTGAACGGACGTCCTGACACCATGGGGTCGGGAGAAATAGACGAGTTTCCTCACACCCGGTACCTCTTACACGGACAAGATGTGTTTCACGAAAGCTGCAGGGTGGGAAAGAGGAGGCAGGGAAAGGTTTATGTGAGAAAGGCAGAAATAAGAGACATTATAAAGGAATCTGTAATATTTTGAGTATAAGGGTATAAAGGTCATACATGCAAGCCAGTATTTGGTTATAATACTATAAAAAAAAATCCAGGCCTAAATTACAAAATGATATTATTCTTGTGAGGAATCTTTTAAGATTTTTATCATTATTGTACCTCAGCACTGTTATATTCTCAGTTATATTTATATATGTAATTTTTAGATTTAAACCCATGACTTTCTGATCAGAAATCCAGCATCTTAACTACTGAGGTACCACTTCTATAGTATTATATTATGTCTATCAGATCATTTGGATCGTTTCTGGTTTCCCAATTACATGGCAAGCCCGGTTTATTAACTTTAAAAGGAAAAATGACTGGTTTTAATTACTGTAAATTAAAGCAGGAAGCTACATTCCCAATAAATGTTAGTAATAAATAAAAAAAACCTATGATGTGCTCTGTGTTGCAACTGTAAACACTGACAAAGAGAAATAAATCATTGCAGGATTAGCTCTAGAATCATCTTGGGATTTAAACTTACGACCTTCTGATGAAAAGTTCAACATCTTTACCACTGAGCTTTAACTTCCCTACCTTACACCACATTTATTAGTAAAACAGTACTGACCCTCGTAGTTGACGCAGCCGTTCTCATCTTCCTGTCCAGCCATTAGAGCGTCGACTTCAGCTTCTGACATTTTCTCACCTGTAAGTAATTCAACCAAACAATAAGCAAAAGCCAGGGCACAATGTACAGTAATGTAATACAAAAACAGGTTTTGATTACACCATTGTACACAAAAATATAGCATTTTTTTACTTCAGTATAATTACATTTAATGTAATATCATTAATGCAAGAGATAATTTTAACTAATTAAACATTATAATGCAGATGCCATTCAGGCTTTGACTAGTTTATAAATAACTAATGAAAATTAAAATGTGTAATATGCAAATATGACGATCTAAACATTCAAGCCAAATGAAAAGGCGAACTTTACAGTCCATAATGACATTCATAAACTTTTACACTAAAACTAATGCACTTCATAGAAGCATTTACATTTATAACATTTGGCAGACATCCTTATCCAGAGCAACACTTATCTCCTATATATATATATATATATACTGAGCAGTTGAGGGTTGAGGGCCTTGCTCAAGGGCCCAGCAATGGAAGGTTTATGGTGCTGGGATTTAAACTAACAACATTCTAATTAAGTCCAAGTGAGCTGAGCTGGAATCTTGGAATTTTAGGTAGTGTTTTAAAGATCTTTTATAAACACATAACTCCATGGAAACATTTGATCAGATTTGGCACTAAATTAAAATGAAAAGTACGTTTGATTAAAATAATTCACTTCTATTATTTAGGTGTAGCACGTAGCATTCAGACTCTTACCCAGTGTTGAGAGGACAATGCGAAGCTCAGCGCCCATCACTGTGCCATTACCCTCCTTATCAAAGACACGCAGACCTTCAACGTAGTCTTCAAAGGTACCCTTGTTGGGGCTGTTCACAATAAACTGAAGCATGGGCAGAAAAGCTTCGAACTCCACTCTCTTATTGGCCATCTCTGTGCAGAATAAGAACAGTTACAGGTCAGTGTGAGTTTGAGTGTGTGAGTCTGGGTGGCCTTGCAAGCTAATAGATACTTGAGGAAATCCCAGTGTTGACTGAGCACTTAGCGTTAAGACAGCAGCTGCGATGGTAATGCTAGCTGAATGGGTAATATTATCCCATTCATTCTAATATGAAATTGTTTCGTAGTAACCCCTACACCTGGTCTTGTGTGGAGGACAACCTATTTAAATCTGTTTTCAGAGTTTTTTAACAATGTAAAGCTGTAATTAATGTTTTCTGCCACATGGATTTGAGGAATGTATGTATACATATAATACAGCAAATATAATGTCTTACGGATGTTCCACTACTATTATTGTAACTACAAACAGATTAAACCTACAAGGTTCCATTTGTAAATTGGAATCGTTGACAAATTGCAGGACATTATGTTTTTAGAAAATACTTTTTTTTGATCACTTTCCAATCTTTTTTTCAAGCTTTTTTTTAGTTTTCATATTATAATGCAATTTGATACAGATTGTCCATTATCTGCTAAACCAATGGCACACTGTTGAAACTCAATTGTTTTTGACAATCATTTGACTAATAGACAAGTCTCTAAAATGGACTATTGGACATAAAACATGGACTAAAACAATGCTGTGTGAAATTAGGTGTAAATCTTGGCTTACCCTCAGCACTAGGGTTGCCCAGGAGCTTGTTCACCTCCTTGTTGGTGGGGTTTTGGCCCAGAGCACGCATAATGTCAGCGATCTGGTTGTAGGCGATCTTGCTGTCGCCAACTCTGTCGAAAAGGCCAAAGGCTTCCCTGTAGTCTGTAAAGAAACAGAGCATTTACTGTAGATGTGTGATAAACCATTTGATTGCAAGAAATACATAATTAATTTACACAATGCACATTATGTTTATTGCATCCTGATGGAATTTCAACCCAGTTTGGAATGGATTTTAGGGAAATTGTTCAGTCAGATGTAATAGTTATCAGGAAATTGGATCGTTTTTGGCATGTTTCCTATTGCTAATTAATTGCCATCCAGCTTAGTAAAGAATGTGTGCCATGCCAGACATTTCACAGACTGATCCTTAATCATTAAGTCTCACAGCTGAACACACACTTGTCACAGGCTTTCATCAGACAATATCAAGTTTGACCCATTTCAATAGGATTTGCTTCGGGCTACAGAGAAGTGAGCTGCTGAAGATTAATGACTTTTGACACACACTCGCACACAGAGTCAAGCCTGAGGAAGGCATTCAGCATGTCATCTTGGAATCGATATGCCCTCCTAAGAATATAACTTCGTCCATATAAAGGCACTGCGTCTGAGTGAGCCGTGTAAAACCAAGAATGCTGACCGGAGTGTAACTAACACCACGCTTGAAGACTGCCTCCTGGCCTCTTATAGGGCAACAAGGGCATTCATCTGCTTTACAAATACTCTGACCAATGAAAAATTCATTTCATAGCTAAAAGTATTTCCCGAATTAATGTTGTTTTATAGATTTATATGTTTATTTGCAGATTTCAGTATGTAATGGTTTTATTCTAGAATTTATCTAGCATTTATGCACTTGTTGAAAGTTGTATAGATCTTAACCATGTCTCTGATGGACATACAGAGGTAAATTTATATAAATTGAAAGTAAAACTTACCCTCCAGCTGCTCTGGGGAAAACTCAACCTGTAGAAAAAAAACCCAATCTTTTTATTCTGCTAATTTCATTGCTCATGTGTTATGTTTTACTTAAAAGTATGGAAGAGATAATCATATATTTAGTTATATATATGTATATATATATTTGATTTGCATTAAAATAACATGCTGCTTACAATAATAAAAAGAAATTGTGAGTAATTTTAGTAAATTATAGTAAATTGTAGTAAAAGAATAAATAAATTATATATATATATATATATATAATATATCAGTGTTGTATTTTTATCGTTTGCTTAGCTACATGCTATATCAATTATAATATCATAAATAACATTTTTTTTTCTTCACTTTTTTGTTTTTTTAATTAAATATTTTAATTAATATGTATTTTGGATAAAATTATGTTACAATACAATTAAAATTATTATGTTCAATTTCTACAGTAATGTATATATTTAAAATCTAATTCTAATGATTACATTAGAAATTGAAATTCTTGTAGAAATAAAATTGATCTTTAAATAAAATTAACTTAAATTAGAAATGAACTCTTTCCAGCATAAAAAAAAGGAGAGAAATTAGTGACCCTAATCTCTAAAATTATTCTTTTCTTTGTATTTTCTGAAAAGGAAAAAAATAAAGTTTTAATATTTAAAATAGAAAACGGGTATCCGGATAATGGATTCTGGGAAATGAGTCATGAATTCTATAAATACCAAAGTTAGTAATAAAAAAAAAAAGAGAGAGTCTTGGTGCTGGAAGTAAAGCTACACCTCTCCATGTGCTTAATTTAGCTTCTTCTTTGATAGCAACAAGACCATGGGAAGTCCATCTTTGGGTGTCTTAACCTTGTCTACATTTGGTTACAAGTTGTACCTCAAAGAGTCCACAAGGCAGTTAAGTCAGGGTACAGAAGTATAGTTTAGTCATTTAGATCAATAGATTACTTGGTTAGCTGGCTAAATCAATCATAGATGGATAAATCAAACTATTCATAGTACTGAAAGATTAGAGATAAAACATGACATATACACACATTATTTGTTAGTATAGTTGCTGTTAGAGAACATGTACATAGAGAATAGTAACATATTTAAAAAATGTATGATGGCATCATCTATTTCATGGCTAGTAAAAAGTGAGGTTAACATAAATGCATTGCATGAACAATTATTACAGGTCAAATTGCCAGATGTTTCTAATCCTAGTAGGGCAGCCATCCATGTTCTGAAATATTACTATAATCAATAAAATTGCACTGCACTAAAAGCAAATTGTCACTTTGCTGTGCACTTTGTTTCAAATGTTAGCACTGTGAATCTTATGCTATGCCTCATGCTAGAATGATTTTACCTTGACTGAAGACAGATCAACTGCTGCTGCTTTGGGTTTAGCCTCGGGTTCTGCAGCAGGGGCAGGGGCAGGTGCGGGCTCGGCCTTCTTTGCAGGCTCGGGCTTCTTAACGTCCTTCTTTGGTGCCATTGTTTAGCTGGAGATTGAGGGTTTCACACCACTGAGGAGGGAGTGGACCACGACCTGGAGGATGCTCAGCGCTCGTACAGAAAGCATGGACGTATATATGCGCCCCTATTTTACTCCATGCTTGATATCGGAGCTTGCGGACTGATTGGCCGGAGCCCACTGAAGGCTGGGCTCTCATGCTCTCTAAATGGACATGGGAGGGAAACAGAGCAACAGAATCAAGAGGATGTTCTTAACGCTTATTTGGGGCAACAGGTGAATAGTGGAAGGGGTCATGAGGTTAAAAGCCATGCTTTTAGGAAAGTGTATGAATTTCACCACCTGCTGTCACTCAGTGCTGAATCTCCAGACGCTACAGTTTGACTGGTCTACAAAATCTACAGCAATACCTTTGAATACCCAGTAATACCCCCACAAACCTTTTAAACACCCAGGCTGCAAATGGAAAAATCCAGAAACATACCTGCCAGAAACCCTAAAGCTAAACCGGAAGCATTCCAATTATGCTTTTACTCCCATTATACCTATAAACCCTGCCTTTCGGTTCTCTTAAAAACACAGAACAATGAAACCACTCTGTCTATTCAGTAATAAAGTATCTCTGCCATTAAATACCCAGGAATACTCCCTGCAAACCCTCCAATTTCTAACACGTAGAACATGGATATCTAGCAACGGACCTGCTTTGACATCTAATACCTCGTCACACACCCACCCTGCCACTAAATTCTGACCTACACAACAACCCTGTTTCTAACAATAAATGCTCCCGGACACTGAATACTCAGAAATATCTTGTCAACTGAGTACCCAACAATAAATACTAAATGATACAGCAATTTTCTCTAAAGAGAAAGTAAAACTCCCCATATTATACAAACTTTACTGAATTCCAACAAAAGAAACCCCATGCCAATAAGTACGCAGCAGGGCACAATGACTTAATAAAAGCTTTTACATAGAACAATCATTCATCTACAATATACCCACCCTACCACTAATTCCCCATTTATAAACCTGCCATATGAAGAAAACTCACCAATACATTCCCTGAACCTAAAAAAAATCAAACCAACATACTTGGCCTGTTGCCATATACCCAGTAATACCCCAAATAAAACCAGTCAATACACCCATCTATCTACTCATAAATATAAAGTATGACACCAAAACATCCAGTAATATGCCCACCCTGCCCTCTAAACAACAATAAAGGAACCACTATTCCTACAAATACCCCATAATATGTTCATCTTGCCCCCAAAACACAGACTCCATTATGCTTACAAATTCCTTGTATGCCCACCCTTCCCAATCTCAAAACACTCAGGAAACCAACCTACCCTAAAATATCTAGCAAAATGCCCACCCTGTTTACAAATACACAGTAGTACACTCAACCTACACCCAACCTACACACTCATCTTGATCCAAGAACCCTACTTACTTTGCCCTAAATATACACTACATATTAAGTAATACCGCCACCAATGTGTCTACCTTGCTTTTAAATACCCAGGAATATACCCCCCAATACCCAGCATTACTGTACATCCACCATACTATCACTGTCATGTAACTTTCACTTCATCTGATATTCTTTTGGATGAGATTCAAAGTAAGGGTGATGTTTTTTTTTTTTTTTTTTACTCTGTGAAATGTGTGTGGGTTGGGGGGTGTCTAAAGTGAGAGTGTGTTTGTGTATTTGGGAGGGACGGGACCCCTGCGTCATCAGCAAGGGGAAATGACGTTCCGAAGTACGTGCGGATTTAGATTTGGACAGAAGGTATGTCGGGAATGTAATTTAGCATCGAAACCATAAAAGGCATTCAGAGATGAATAGGACATCGATTATTTTTGTTTGGAAGGTTCTAGAAAAATAGGAAATAACTTTCAAAAAAAGTGATGTGGAAATTCAGCAGATGTTTGGGCAAATGTTTGCATCTTGTAATACTCTATTAGATCATCCATTTCACAATACTATAAATGCTATTTCATTCATAGTCATAGTTTGATGACTATCAACATGATCCTAATCATTTGTATTTGGAGTTAGAGAAGTAGCTTGACAAATCTAACATATGCTTTGAGATAGATTTGTCCACTCACACTTAGAGAGTTTACAGTTGACAAAAATGTAAATGGAGAATGATTGCATTTGCATTGATACATTTTTTCTTCTGCTGGCCATTAATTCTAATAGAAGCATTAGCAATTATGCCTAAATTGTACCTTGTGACAATTGTGTAAATTCTCTGATTCTGGAGTTGGGGGTTGAAGGGGCTCTGACTTTCAGCTGCTGCTGCCTCTTGCCACACAGGGTGAGCAGTGTGGGATCTAGATCCTCCCAAACATCTAAATCCGTCTGAATCTGAGAAGGCAAAGCTGGAGACATTCCTCATTCTCCTCCTCCTCATTCTTGCTCCTCCCCCTTCTCTGCCTGACCTCTTCTAGCCAGTGAAAGCTACATCGGCTCAGCTGTCTTCAGTGTTCACCCCTGCCATGTTTTTTACAGGAGACACTGCACCTGTCTGAGCTGTAACTCCACTTAGCATTTAATGAGTTTACCAGTGTGCAGAAACCTGGAAAGAGCTCACTCTGACCTTGCTGGTGCTTTAGAGGGACGTGTAGGAAACTATTAAGCATGGCAGTAAACATTTACTGTACAGCAAGGTGGATTTAAAGCAGAAATAATTGTGTTGGAATTTGACGTTGCAAAACACCAAAGAAATTAATATACTGTTTACACACACACACACACACACACACACACACACACACACACACACACACACACACACACACACACACACACACAGACAGACACAAAATTACATTTTTATTTAATTTCAGCGTTTTTTCAAAAACCTCTCCATATTGCATGACACATATTTAAAAAGAATAACCGCTAATTTGTTTACTTAAACAGTCTAAAATTGATGCTAAAATGTTAAATAGTAACTTTCCCCCCCATTGTTTCTTAATTTTACAGCCACCACTTATCCCTTTAAAGTCCTTGAACCCCTTGAAGCATGTTTACTTTACAAACTTAGAAATTACTTCTAGAACTTTTCACTGAGGTAACTTACTAATACATATAAAATAGTAGGACATAGAAATTCCCCAAAAATATACCCACCAATATACCTGGCCCTTTAAACCCTTTCAAAAAATACTCACCATTATATTATTGATTTATTTATTATATAAATACCCAGTGGGACAACCATCCATCCACAGTCTAAATACCCTGTAGGACAACCATCCATTCACCTTCTAAATACCCTGTAGGAAAACCATTCATCCACCATCTGAATACCCTGTAGGACAACCATCCATCCACAGTCTAAATAGTTCAAGTTCAAGTTTATTTCTATACTGCTTTTCACATTGGACATTGTCTCGAAGCAGCTTTACAGAACTTAAGAATTATACTGAATTATGTGTATTTTTACCTGATGAACAGCCTGGGGTGACTGTGGCAAGGAAAAACTTCCTAGATGTTATGAGGGGAACCTTGAGAGGAACCAGGCTTTACAAGCCTGAGTTGAACAGCCAGTCGGACAGCCATCTATCCACCTTCTAAATACCCACTCGGACAACCATCCATCCACCTTCTAAATAACAAATAACAAAACTCACCAATACATCCCCTGCCCCTGAAATCTCCCAACACACTTAGTCTGTTACCATAGACCCAGTAATACTGCCATAAAATATGATGATACCAGTCGGTTCACATATCTACTCCCACATACACAGTATAATTGCTACTATAATATGTCGGGGTAAAGACATTGTGAGAGTGAACTCTTACAAATACCTGGGTGTTTATCTGAACAGCAAAATGGACTGGACAGATAATACTGAGGCAATTTATTAAAAAAAAGGACAGAGCAGACTCTTTCTGCTGAGGAGACTAAGGTCTTTTGGAGTGCAGGGAGAGCTACTGAACACCTTTTTTTACTCTGTGGTGGCCTTAGCCATATTCTATGGTGTTGTATGCTGGTGCTGCAGCATCTCTATTGCAGACAGGAAGAGACTGGAGAAGCTGATCAGGAAGTCCAGCTCAGTCCTGGGGATTCCCCTTGACACTGTACAGGAGCTGGGAGAAAGGAGGATGGTAGCTAAATGATCATCATTGCTGGAGAACGACTCCCACCCTCTGTATGAAACAGTTTCTTCTTCGACCAGCAAACCCCAATTGTGTTAGTAAAATGTATGTTACACTAATGGTGGGAATGGCAATACTTTGCCATTAGGTAGTGCAGGTGGATAGTCACTGTAATGTGAGTAAAATCTTTAATTATGCTATGTGTCATCTAAAAAGTAACACACAAAAACCAACTAGTTTGGTCCTGTATTCCTTTGTGTAATGTGTACATCGATCAGATGTTGTGTCTAGTCTATATATTTCAATTTCATTCTTTAAAGGAATTTAGCAGAAAGATCAATAATGGAAAAAGCAATCCACTTTGTTCACTCGGTTTATATTCCCAATGCAATAGTTGCAAAAAGCGCCTATTTCTTTGTATTATCTTCTAGAATAAACACGGATCAGTTACGCCAGCTTGTTTTTGCAATAGTGATTTGAGTAAATTTACTTTGTTACTGTTAATAAGTAAATTTTGGCTACTTTCTAGTTTTACTGAGTATCAATGATATAAGCAACTTTGATTGATTATTCAATAGATGGACTTTTTACCCCACTATATTTTAATTGACAATGCCTGTTACCAATTACATTGTGCACCACTGATGTCATTAAGGTACTCTTGTACCCACATCTGCTGCCTGTGAGCAACTTTTTAGCTCTGCTGGCCTTATTTTCAGTCCAAAAAGAACTTAAATAAATTCCAAAAACTTTGCAAACCAGCTTTTGTTGACTCTCTTGGAGTCTGAGAAGAGCATTAAATCATAGTTTAAATTGTTAGTTTTACTTAATATAAAATTCTTTGCTTACATTTTTTTGTTCAATAAATACTAATGGTTCCCTTTCAGGAAATCGAGCTGCGTCACAATGCTTGGGTAATGCTTTCCGTGTTTTCCACGCTCTGAATCATGTGTGTAATCTGTCCAATGGAAGGGTGACATCATGACCAGGAAGATATAAAAAGCACCTGGAGTAAAGCCGGCAACAGCTTCTGTTTGTTCATGAAGGGCTCTGTGTGTATTTCATGTTGAATTGTTTGTCAGATGTTTGTCCAAAATGAAGGTTCCAAAGAAATTTAAGCACACTTTCTGGTTGTATGTTCCTCCTACCCCTGCTATATCACGAGGGGGATACACACTTACCTGGGAGCGGAGCACACTGTCAGGTTCTCGAGGGAGCCAACTGCGAGCACTGTGCTCGCATGTCTATGCGATCGCTCCGCTCCCGGTGGGCACTCTTCAGTGTGGTTAGCAAACCTGAGAGCGAGGAGCTCATGAAGGTTGTGACACGTGCTGTTGAGAAGCTAGATCTAGCTTGGCCAGCCATTGAGCAGAAAGCCCCTCTGTCCAGTAAGCTTGACAAGCGTTTTCTGCTCCCGGTGTCGCAACCTTCTTGTCGGGGTCTCCAGTTTTTTCCTGGGTTGAAGAGACGCTTGCGAGCAATCGCTCTAAGGCATCTGTGGCTCACCCTGTTAAAAATCTCTGACAGGGACAAGGGCGAGCTACTGGACGCCCCTCTCTCATATCTGGCCAATTCGGCGACTCCGTTAACTTGTAGTTGAAAGGTTTCAGGAAGGGTAGAAACAAACGCCGGCATTCCAGCGGTATCTCCCATGCCGCTCTCATGGGGCTTCTCAAACCAAACCCAGAAAAAGGCAGAAATGGAGCGTCGCATCTTTCTCCCCCTGTCAGGGACCTGGCATGGTGCTCTGGTTCGGAGCCCCGGGGGGTGACAGATCTAAAGACTGTCATCTTAAATAAGAGGGCTACGACCAAAAAGTCTGATGGGACGTTCTACCTGGTAGCCCTCCTCTGTGGGCGATACCTCTGAGGAGGGATCTCCTTTCTCAAGCAGGGGGTGCAATTGTCCCCGCCTAGAGTTATGGAGGTTGTGGCTGTGGCCTCTGAGGGGGCACAGCTCCAATTGTCAGGCCTCTCCACCGAGGTGGTAGAGACCATTCTCTATTCCAGAGCTCCCTCTATGAAGAGGTCATATGCCACGAGATGGCGTCTGTTCACTGTGTGGTCTGCTCAGCACCAATTTGACCCAGTCCACTGCCCGGTCGGTTCAGTGCTGGAGTTCCTACAGGAACAATTTGCAAAAGGCTTAGCTCCGTCCACCCTTTAAAGTCTATGCATCCGCCATTTCGGCATATCATGCCCCCTAGAGAGCCTGGGTGGGACCTGGCCATTGTGCTGGAGGCTCCATCCGATCCCCCTTTGAGCCCCTGGCCAAGGCTTCGTGGAGGCATCTCACAGTCAAGACTAGGCTTCTGCTGGCTATCTGCTCTCTTAGGAGAGTAGGTGATTTACAGGCCCTCACTGTGGCCCTCTCTTTTCTGGAGTTTACTCCAGGCATGGCCAGTGCCTTCCTGCACCTTAGAGCGGGTTACGTCGTCCCATGACCTGTTAGGCTCCAGGCATTCTATTCTCCACCATTTCCAGCACCAGACCAGGAAAAGCTGAACCGGCTGTGTCCAGTGCGTGCACAGGACACATAGGTCCATTGAAGGAGTCCTTGGAGGAAGTTGGAACAAATGTTCATCTGCTATGGCCCTCCGAGGAGATGCCTTCCTGCTAATAAGCAGACTTTCAGCAGATGGATTATTAATGCTATCGTGTCTCCCTGCTACGTTCGGAGTCAGAGCGCACTAGACCTGAAGTGTGGCTGCCTCTAGGGCTTGGTCCTCTGGAGTGTCCCTCCAAGACCTCTGCAACGCAGTGGGCTAGTCCACCCCGCTGACCTTTGTCAGGTTCTATAACATTGATCTCTGTGCCACTCCTGGCTCCTCTGTCCTTCAACATAGCTGTGCTGATACACACTAGTCAGGGGCTGGTCAGTCTGATTGTATGGGACTCTTGTTCACAAAGCGTTGTGACGCAGCTCGAGTTCTTGAAAGGGACTGTCTCTAGGTTACATATATAACCCTAGTTCCCTGAGGGAGCGAGACGCTGCATCCCATTGCCACACTGCTGGTGTCCCTGCAGCGTTTCATTCTCTTTTACAGAAGCTGGTGCTGGCTTCGCTCCATGTGCTTTTTATAGCTTCCTGGTCATGATGTCACCCCGCCGGTGACGCCGCACCTTCTATTGGACAGATTACACAACATGGACAACGCAGAAGTGATTCCAAAGCGTTGTGACGCAGTGTCTCATTCCCTCAGGAAACTAGGATTACATACGTGAAATCGAGACGTTTCCTTGTGACATGATGCTGTCATTTTATTAGTTATTTGACACTAGATTTTAAAAGATTGCTTTTCCTTCCTTTTCTTTATGTCTCCACACTACTCTGTCCTCTACATCTGCCTCTTTCAAACCAACTACCTGCATGTCTTGCCTCACTACATCTATAAACCATCTACTTGTTCTTCCTCCTTTCCTCCTTCCTGGCGTCTCCATCTTCAGCATTCTTCTACAGATATACCCCATGTCCCTCCTCTGCACATGTCCAATCCATCTCAATCTCACCTCTCTCATTTTGTTTCTAAAACCTCTTACATGCACGGTTCCTCTAATAAACTTGTTTCAAATCCTATCCATTGTTGTCACTTCCAACAAAAACCTCAACATCTTCAGCTCTGCTACCTCCTGTCTTTTAGTCAACGCCACTGTCTCTAAACCATACAACAGGTATATCACATACCATAACAGGTTTCACCACAGTCCTATAAACTTTCCCTTTTACTCTTGCAGATACCCTTCTATCACTCTTCTCCACCCATTACACCCTGCCTGCACTCTTTTCTTCACTTCTCTAACACACTCTCCATTACTTTGCACTGTTGACCTCAGGTACCTAAACTCATCCACCTTCACCTCCTCTTCTCCCTGCAGCAGCACCACTCCACTGCCCCCCCTTCAATTTATACACATGTACTCTGTGTTACTCCTACTGACTTTCATTCCCCTTCCCTCTAGCACGTATCTCCACCTCTTCATGATCTTCTCAACCTGCTCCATACTCTTACCACAAATCACAATATCATCCACAAACATCTTAGTCCGCGGAGACTCTTGTCCGACCTCGTCCATCAACCTGTCCATCACCACTGCAAACATGAAGGGGCTCAGAGCTGATCCTTGATGCAGTCCCACCTCCACCTTAAACCAGTCTCGTTCCTATTTCACACTTCACTGCTGTCACTCATACATGTCCTGCACCATCCTTACATACTTCTCTGACACACCAGACTTCCTCATACAATACCACAACTCCTCTCTCTCGGCACCCTGTCGTACGCTTTTTCTAAATGAGCCCTATGCTCGGCTTTTTTACATCCCTACTGCATCTCCTTGTACTCCTGCCTACTTTTCGCATCTCTCTGCCGATCCCATTTTTGTTTTGTCAACCTCTTTCTACTTATGCTGTTCTGCACTTTCTCATTCCACCACCACGTCTCTTTGTCTTCCTTTCTATTTCCAGTACACAAGTACCTCTCTAGCTGCCTCCCTTTTAAAGATTGCTTTACTAATTTATATTCCTTTGCCTTATTCTCACATGTTGAAGAGGTTGTCGTGTTGTTGGTTAATGCAGTGTTGAGGTGTACAATATGATTTGTATTTCAGGAAATAAACCTCACAAATCAACTGTTTTTGATTTTTCACTAACATACGTATTTGTGTTGAGGACGCGTGCATCTTTAAACCTACGTTCAATATGAGTCAAATTCTCACGTATTGTTCAAATTAGAAACTCAAATACAGTTTCTGATAAAACTTGTAATGGAGTATGCTTTTCTCTTCTTTTACTCAAGTATGATCAAGTTACACCCCTGTGTTTTCGTGGCAAAAACTACTTGTATCATGTTTTTGTTGTGCCATATCCATTCACAAGGTGATTCAAGTGGCAAAAGATTTAAATGTACTTTTAAAGTAAAATATATTTTGATTTTGTCTCAGCTGTAGTAAATGATACATAATCAGGTCAACAATATATGTACTGTACAGTAGGTCCAATAAAAAAAAGAAACCCCCCAGCAAGATCAACATGTTTCTCAATTCAGCACTGACCCAGTGAGGTACGAGCACATAACTTTTTGAAACTTAAGAATGGAGTGAGGTTTCATGTGCTGTTGACATACGAGTCCACATTTAGATCGTCACCCCGGACCATGGAAAAGGAAGTGTGTACAGTAGCACAGGAAGTTCTGCGAAAGCACTTTCTGTGACACGTGGCGGTAGATCGGGCGAGTATCGTCTTGTACATTGAACCCTTCAAAACGATTGCTTAATGCTAAGTATATTATGCATTTCTGTAACAAAAAATTGTATTTACATACTCGTATTTGGTGTGAAATTAATGCTACTGATTCATCTTTAAAATTGAAATAAAATAAAAAAGATTCATCTTGCTAAATACATTTGAGTTTTTTTTTTTTGCTAATGGTTTGGTCTGACATAGTGGATTTTCCATATGGAAATCTAGAAATCATGATAAACAAGATCTACCATGCTTTATCGGACTCCTTCCCCTTCTTGACCGATCTAATAAAGCTCCAGGGAAACCTCTAGGGGAAAATCCCTTCAATAAAATTAGCAACTCAACACGCCTCGCATTAAAGATTGCCTTGTCAAATGAGAGCTTGGTCTCATGTTTGCTTTTTCAAGTGGCATTAAGTGGCACAGCTGTTTCTCCAAACACATTTATGATGATTGAACCAAAAGTGAGATGATTAGTCTTTTAGTGTGTTTAAGGCTTGGTTCAAAAACGTATCACGAGGTCTAGAAGGAACAATTGGCTTGCTTTCGTAAAAAGCATTTAAAAGTGAGCACTGAAGCAGGAGCGGTTCTTGACTGTGGGTGTAATTGTAGTCATTAGGGTGTAAAGAACATAAGCGATCCCTCAATCTGTACAATTATTCTCATAATTACAGCCATTTGCTCTCAGTGCATCCAGAATATAATTTTTTTTCCTGCTTGATGTTGCATAGGGTCCTTTGCTATCATGAATATAATGAGCATAATGTCTATTTGCCAAGTAGTACTATAAAAACACTATACAGGCAAAAATATTGGGACACCTGCCCTTTCCATCCATATGTAGTTAGAGGTACATGATGTATATATTATTTAAGCGCACCATTCAATTTTTATTACTTGAACTCAGAGATGCAAACATGTTGTAGCATGACAATGCAAGTGCACAAATCCAACTCCATAAAGATATGCTTTACATGGGTTGGACTGGAAGATCTCCAACTATGGAGCTCCAACCCTATTGAACATCTTTGGGATGTAATGGAATGCTGACTGAACCCTAGGCCTCCTCACCTCACAGCACAAATCTCCACAAGCACAACAGGTTTCCCAATACTTTTATCTATATAATGTATGAACAGTGGTGGACAAAGTACACAAACCATGTGCTTGAGCTGCAGTAGAAATACAGTAGCTAAAGTTTTACTCCAGTAAAAGTAATTTGCAATTATAGCTATAATAATATGATTTATTATGGCTATAATCTTCCTATTATCATTTCTGTCACAAGACTCTTTGCTTAATCAATTCAGTTTATGTGGAAAAAACTCCAATGTGACACTCAGCACAACAGTCTATTAATAGACTGTTGTGCTGAGTGTCACATTGGAGTTTTTTCCACATAAACTGAATGAAATGAATGAGTCAAACACTGATTGATATCTATTATAATTATTAAGAGACCTAACCTTCTTTTTATCTACTTCATAAAAAATGCGCAAATAAGGACACAGTTGTTTGATTCCGAAGTTTCTTCATCATTTATTCGTCTCTAAATGTTCTGTTTGCTGTTGAACCGATGCTAAACTGTATGTTCGTGCTAAATTGATACTACGGAGCGCCAATCCAAAGTTTAAGACTGGTGGCTTGGCATGTGCTTGACCTGTTAAGATTTGATCTGATTACGCAAAATGTATTTGAGTTAAAAAGATATTTGAGTTTAAAATGTAAAAAAGTTCAAGTAAAATTCTCCCTAAATGGAAATACCTCAGTAAAGTACAGATACGTGAAAAAGCTACAGTACTTAAGAACAGTAACGAATTACATTTACGTCGTTACTGTCCATCGCTGTGTATGAATTTGAAGGACTGTTGTTATACTTAACACTTCATATAGTGTTTGGGATTGAGGTCGTGTTATGTGTGTTAGTGTTTCTATAGAAGAGTTTTTAAACATTCCTGAGACAATAATTTGGGCTTTATTGTTTACTGTTTACTGTGGTTGCTAGCACTTACTAACTTCTTCACTTTCTGTCTCGGATCCACCTAAGGTAAGTCTATTAGTGCCGGTCCCAAGCCCGGATAAATGGGGAGATTGCGTTAGGAAGGGCATCCAGCGTAAAAACATGTGCCAAATCAAACATGAGGATGATCCGCTGTGGCGACCCCTAATGGGAGAAGCCGAAAGAAAGTTATAAGACAGTAACATCTACAAAGACCCAGGTTCAATGTTGACCTTGAGTTACTGTCTCCTATAGCTACTGTCTAGTACTCTCTCCATCCAGGCTGTATTCTGACCTTGTGTCAAGTGTCATAGACTCTGGATCCACTGGGACTTTAATCAGGATTAAGATGTTTGAACGATTTGCTTGTTATTTTGCAAAGATTTCTTTGGATGTTGCTTCCTGAGGTGATCACCAGGCCTTCTCCAAACCAATACAGTCTGATTTTCAGAAATAATCTGACCACTTCATGCTTTTTTAGCAATTACTAGCAAAAGTGTGCTAGTAACCTGTCTTGATTGTTCAGAAAAGAAAATCGATTTGATCAAGATGTAGCACAAGGACACGGATACATTAGACATTAAACATTAGGCTGTACATGAGAGCTTTATTTTTGGCAACACATATACTGTACCGTTCCCTCGTCATTAGCTCCACATCACTCTTCTCCACAAATCCATGAAGGGACGACAGAATAACCTTTACACAATATCCTTGCAGGCCAGCTGAGCACTTGAGGTTAACTTTAGCTACACAGGAATGTCTTTCGAGGAGAATGGAGCTCCTTTTTACAACTTGACCCCTCGTCATAAAGGGGACTTCTGTCTTCTGTTTTATTCTGGCAGTAATGATTTAACTTTCTATATTTGATCGAATTGAAACCGGGTTTGGGATCACTGGTGGGATCAAGCACACTCGGTTTTTTAAGTTTGCTTAGAAGACAAGAAGTGTAACAGTGTATATTAAAGACGAACATTTTTCCCTAAACACAGAACAAGAGAAGTAGTTTGGTCTTGATGAGCACGTAAATACCTTTCTACTCATTCCTTACTTGTGTAGCCTCCTTCAAGGAGTTCAATTTGTCTAAAGATTACTGTAAAGTTCTGTAATTTAGTCATTTTGCTTGTAATACAAAATACATATAAATACTTCTCAAGTACATCCATGACTTATTGGACACTTTACCATATTGTTTCACAGTCTGTCCATATCATGTCCTGCCATGCTGGAACAGGTTTGGGTCTCCTGGTTTAAGTGAATAGGAAATTCAATGCTACAGCATCCAAATACATCCTATAATAATATGTGCCTCCACAATATGTGTAATAATAGTTGGGGAAGACCCACTTATGGTTGGGAAAGTAGTATCTCAATATGTTTGTCCATTTAGTGTACATTTAGGGCCAATTTTAAGACCTACTCTACCTGCCCATTAAAGTGGAATGCTTTGTTCAGAAATCCCATCTCAGCTCCAAAGAAATGTTTCCAAATGCTTAAAATTATTGTCCTTGAGGACCATCTCCATCCTCTGTGGATTCTGTATTTTGTCCTTCAGTTTGATAATTCTATCACATCTGTAATTTTTTTATTATATATTTTTTTTTTGTATAATGTCTTGTGTTTGTGGATATGATGTAAGGTATAGGAAGACTCGTGGTGGATCAATTGATCTTAAATCAATCAATGCATTTAAACAACCTGAACATCCTTGTTCTTGGTATAGACCTCAGTAGAAAGTGGTCCAGTTATTAGGGATCATGGATGCTGTGTTTTTTTTTTCCCGCTATGTAGGTCCCATCACTCATCCACTTGGTCGTTCAGTCATTCGGTCGCCGCACCCTGTCGGCTACATAAGGAATGGGGCTGTAACTGAGTCTAGAGACAGATGGCATCTATTTATGGGTTTCTGGAGAGGTGCGAAGTTTCTTGGGATCTCACAGAGAGTCTTTAGCTCCTTAAGGGGCCAGTTCGAGTGGCACAAGGCCTTCGGCTCGCTTCTCACCCGAGAGTATAAAAGGTGCAGCTAAACAAAGCTGCGCTTGGCCTCGGATACTGTTTGTTCCTCAGTGAAAGCAATTTGATCTGCATCTCCTTGGATGAAAAGGCCTATTATTATCTCTCTGTATTAGTGAAGTCACTTTAAACATCTCCAGTGTTTCTCAAGAAAGGATTTTAATTGTGCCTCACCCTCACAGACATGCTTTCTCATTAATGTAAACGCTATTATATTAAACACTGGTTTAAAAAAATCAGGAATTGCACAGTGACAGAATTGGAAAAGGGGTGAAGAATAAACAAAAAAATGTTCCATGTGCGTGATGTGGGTGCCGTTGATGTGTTTAGGAGGTGGGAGTTGGAGGAAAGGGATTGAATAAACTGTCATGGACCAGGGAGGCTTTGCAGCAGAGGGCTGGAATTATGACAATATTGAATTTTTTTGAATTTTTATATGATCATATATGTTATTTTATATTATTATGATCGTATATATTATTTTATATTAATGTTAACATACATTAAATGTCATATAATGTCATTTTATGTGACTTTACCCTTTTTTTATATTGATTTTGGGTGATTTTATCATTTTATTATTTTATTGTGTTTTTCTTTTTCTTTTTTGCTGACTGACTTGCAATAAATAACAGTCGAGATTAAATTTTTTATTATTACTATTTATTATTTATTTAAAAAAATCGTAAAGTGGAAAATGATGGACGTCAAAAGAACATAAATGTAGGTTTATCTTTATCAATGTGTTCTTATACGGCTGAATTTATTTATTTGTAGGTCTTGACTTCTCAAAATAATAAACAATAATAATGTATCATAAATCATCATCATGTCCTGTTTACATAATTTACATAAAATTTACATAAATTTTATAAATTATAAATTTAATTTTTCACTTTTCTTTTCAGATTCCATTTGGTTAAATAAAAACAAAAAAAACAAAAAAAACATTAGAACAGTTTTTTATATATATATATATATATATATATATATATATATATATATATATATATATATATATATATATATATATATATATATAAATAATACAACAGCTTCCAGCTTTTGCATGACAGGAAGTGAGGAAATTCATCATTTTACATAATCAATCTAGTATCATTATATATATTTAATGATTCTAAGAGTAATTATTCCTGATATATCAATAATTACGCATTTTTATTTGTTTATTGCATTCTGTTTATTATCTGTTTATTGTATTCTGATGATAATATTTGAAAAAGGCTTTTTTCAAATGTAAATGATTTGCATGAATATGATGGTATTTAAAGAAATAGTCTTTATGAATTAAAAAATATGAAATGTCCACTGAGTGCAGCTTTAGAGTGGATTTTGTTTTGAATGGTGTCAAATAGAAAAAAAATGAAGTAGTATAAATAAAAATTAAATACGAATAACAAGTGGTGGATCTGTTCAAATTGGATTAATGATGGGTGACTGAATAAAATAGATTTTGTTTAAAGACACACTGTCCTGCATGAATATAAATATCTACAATGAGCTTTTGAGGGAAAAAAAAACCTACAGTGGAATGAATCAATCAGTGCTGCCCCCGTGTGTTAATGATGAGAAGTAGACCTGTCAATACTTCTGTCAGCTGAATTCGAACAGGATTAGCCTTAAAAACATAATGAATCAATACACTTATTCTAGCCATAGTCTAAGCTACAATGTAATTTATCGATGGACAATACGGCAGAATTATACTACTATGATCTGTTCATTTCATTACATTTGTAAAGGAACTGTATTTGAAAGGTAGAAGCAAACTAGAGCCTGTTTTAACTAATAGCAGCCTGTTGAAGGTTTCAGTATTCTGCCATGATAACCGTGGCTATTTTCAGCGCTTATGTACGTGGCTAGGGATGGTGAAAAACAGCGAGCGGTACAAACTCCAAGGTGAACGGAGACAGAAGAACATCTGCTCTGATGCCAATTCTAACTCCATCCTTTTCTCGAGCAGTCATGTGTCTGAGAATAGAAAGGAAGCTCATGGAGTCTGATGGATGACTTAATGGCTTTTTAGCTCATGCAATGAAATATCCTATGGTACTGGTGTAGAAAGGTCGTAATAAAACAACTACCAATGTCATTAGCATTTATTTACATTTAATTTTTTATAGAATTTGGCAGATGCCTTAAACCAGAACAGTAGACTGACAAAAGTATTGGGACACCTGACTTTTACAAGCTATACATATCACGTTTCCAGCAATATGTATGTGGGTCTTCCTCAAACATTTACCAAAATGGAGGTACACAATTTTATAAAATGTATCCTGAAACTTTCCCTTCACTGGAACAAGGAGACCAAACCTAACCCAGCATTAGAATTCCCAGTGTAACAGAGAGAAAAGTGATTTATTTGAAATGGTGCCAAAATACTTTTCTAGATGTGAAATAGTTATTTGTGTTATGTACATATTGTTTGTGTAATTCATATTTTTATACTGTATATTATACCTGAAAAGAGGGGAATTAGTGACACCTATAGGTGAAGTGTAAAAAGAATAAAGTGTAAGTTGCATCAGCCATTCTCTCAGTTCCAGTTGAACTGTTGAGGTGAATGTTTTTGTAGTGAAGTCCTGAAATCCTTTCCTGACATCGGAAAAATGGATATACAGTATTTATACTTACCATAGCATTGTAACAAAATCAGCCAAGATAAGGACTTTCAGTTTGAGCTCTACAATTAAAGCTGTACAATGAAGGTCAATGGCACAATGACGTTCACTCATATTAATAATATATACAGTCATTCAAAAAAGTAGTCTACTCTCATTGTCTTTCAGTGTCCTACTGAGTTAGAAGATGCCGACCCTGCAAGGAACCCAAGACATCTCGAAGTTGCACCAGCTCCAGTTGTGTTGTGCTCCTTCAAAAAAGAGATGCCAAATGAGGATCCTGAGCCACCTAGAGATGTAACGGCGCCAGTTGGATTCCACTTCATAAAGATTACGTACATTGGACTTTAAGGATAACCAACTTCTTAATTACAACTTAAAATAACATTCTACATGTGCTGTTTCTCCATCATTGAATACTGAAAGGCTCTGGCATGGAGGAGCTATTGTTGAATGTAAAATAATCTCAGATCCTGAGCTAATTGATGAGTTGCTCAGGAGCTCCTGGTTCCACAACTTCAGCTGACTGTATAAAACTGCAGAAAGCACATCACTCCTAATCACACACTCCGGTGCTCGTTAGGTTTCTCACTCTCCGATGTTTGAATGATTCATAATCCCACTCGGTGTCAATTAAATGAGGATGGGTTCTTTTTTGAGTCTGCTTCCTCTTAAGGTTTCTTCCTCATACCATCTAAGGGAGTTTTTTTGCTGCCACAGTCGCCCCAGGCTGCTCATTAGAGATAAATACACATAATTCACTTATATTGACACTTTTGTTTTACATTCTGTAAAGCTGCTTTGAGATATTGTACAATGTGGAAAGTGCTATAGAAATATGAAACTTTATAATATATATTTTGCCATGTAGACCATTATACAGCATGACAGATCCTGGGCAGTGACGGCCGGTTTTAGTGACGAACGGGATTAATGAGTGAACAGGAGAATGCTGAGCATGGTGGGAATACTGTGCTGGGTTCAGCAGTCTTTCTGAAGTTGCAGGTTAGGCGTAAGTAATGTGGCCAGGCACCAGATTACAGACAGAAACACACACACACACACACACACACACACACACACACACACACACACACACACACACACACACATACTTTGATTTATGAAATGCAAGATCCCTAAAGCAAAATTCCAGACAGAGACCCTTGAAATTTTTTTTTTAATATATTTTAGGAATGAAACACTTTAGTAGATGTTGTGATTGCAAAAAGATTTAACATCAGGGTGCTGTGATGTAGTAACTACTTTGACTTTTTTTAGTTCTTTTTATTATTATTATTAAAACATGCCTATGTACAGTGTTTTATTCGTTTTTAGACTAAAACAGTATTTTTAGATTTTTTTGATTTTGTACTTTTTTAATGTTAATATTAAATACATAAATATTAAAATATTAAATATTTGATTTAAAATATACATTATTATTGTTTATTATTTTGAGAAATCCAGTCCTACAAATAAATGTATGATTTAATTGCTGTTTCTTTTTCATTCCACAACAACTGACAGAGAAGAATAAATGGATTTGGGTGCAGACACATTTACAAGGACATTCACAAGACAGACTTTTCAAGAAAAGCTGGACATTGTGAGAAAAGGTCGACCTAAACAGCTCAAAACAATGTTTAGCTTTTTTTCATGAACCGTTTATACTTTTGCATTTTTCTTTCCTGTAAAATTTGCACAAAAACACACAATTTGCCTTCATTTTAAATCTCCAGGAAAACAGTAATGCTTGAAAAAAGAAACAAAAAAGCACAGTAAACATGGGGTCATTTGATGATGGGTCATAGAGACGGTGTATGCGGGTGGTGCCGCTGTGGGTGCAGTGAAAGAAGACTTGTTGAATTGTGTTCATTGGGTTTCTTGCATTAGTAATGCATTCATCCTCACTATGCATTTAGGTTTTATATTTTGCCACTAAAACTCCTGTTCATTATTACACACTATACCATATTAGAGGAACAGCTTTATGAAGGATCCACCACCCAAAAAAATTTCTCTATCCGCATTAATAAAGGTGACAGAGGGACCAGAGTTTATAAACTAATAGTTTGAGTTATAGATAGTTAGTATCTTCTTCTTCGTCTTTTTCTGCTCCCATTAGGGGGCGCCACAGCAGATTATCCGTCTCCATACCCCCCTGTTCTCTACATCTGCCTCTTTCAACCCAACTACCTGCATGTCTTCCCTCACCACATCCATAAACCTCCCCCTTGGTCTTCCTCTTTTCCTCCTTCCTGGTCGCTCCATCCTCAATAATTAATTATAATTATTGAGAATTATTAATTATAATTCTAAAATAAATGTCTTGCACTTTTTAAACATAAATATTATTTAATAGTAATATAAAAAAACATGGAAATTTGATCATTTTAATAATATTTATTTTTATTTTTATTTTTTTTAATTTACGGTCACATATTCTCATATTACAGGTTGCACCATTCATACACCACATGCTCTTCGTGCACGCCCCGCCTATTGTTTCTTCTTCTGAGCGCTGATTGGCTACTCTCTTCTCTACTTTATTCTGATTGGCTGCCAAATGTTGCACACGCGCGAGCCCCCGGCCAGACCTTGCCACATTGCCTCATTCAAGTTTTTAGAGAAGTTAAAAAAGAAAAGAAAAAGAAAAAGAAAGAGAATAACTGAAATCGGCGCATTCAGTGGAGGAGGAACTCAGTGTGGGATTAAATTCATACTCATTCACGTGGAGTCAGAAACATGAGCAATATGCTGACAGTTGGGAGATTTATTAGGAATTTTGCGTCAGTCGGCTGGAGATCCGCAGCTCGTTCTCTCTGTGTCAAGGTAACAATATTATAACAATTATCATATTTTGCCCTGTGCACATAAGTATAGGTATAATAAAGTATTTTCTGCAAAATTCAGAATGCACTGTAGAGGATGAATGAGACAGATATCATGTTGCACTTGAAAAGTAATGACGTAATATTGCATTGCTTTAACATAATCATACAACACTAATATGAGCTTTACTATAAGTACAGTATATAATAGCTCTACCCTAAGTAATATATATATATATATATATATATATAGGGACTGTTAGCTCAGTGGTTATGGTGCTGGGTAACTGTTAGGAATGCCACTCTTGGGCCCCTGAGTAAGGCCCTTAACCCTCTGTGCTTCAGGGGTGCTGTATCATGTCTGACCCTGTGCTCTGACCCCTGTTTTTTAACAAGCTGGGATATGCAAAGAAAATGATTGTGATGTAATGTATGTATGTATATATATATATATATATATATATATATATATATATATATATATATATATATATATATATATATATACATACATACACACACACACACACACTTCGGTTCCCTGGTGTTCTAGTGGTTAGGATGCGGCGCTCTCACCGCTGCGGCCTGGGTTTGATCCCTGGTCAGGGAACCAACCCCAGCCATTCTTAGTACCGGTCCCAAGTCCGGATAAATGGGGAGGGTTGTGTTAGGAAGGGCATCCAGCGTAAAAACGTGCCAAATCAAACATGCGGATGGTCCGCTGTGGCGCCCCTTAATAGGAGAAGCCGAGAGAAAGTTCAGAGTAACATTTCAAAACAGAGTTTGTACTAGTAAATTACAAAAAAAGTTTATTATTGTATTATTCATTTAAAGTAGTAAGTAAAACATTTATGAAAACTTATTCACACTTTTTGTCAGGTTTACTGTACATGTACAATTCACTATGAAAAAGGAACCATCAAAAGGAGACTCAAAACCTCAATCTTTTGTTTGAGGTCATATGAGCTCTATTATAACATACATATATATATATATATATATATATATATATATATATATATATATATATATATATATATATATATATATATATATATATAATACTGATATGTGCTCAACTATAAGTCTATAATACTAATATGAGCTGTGTTTAAAATATACAATACTCAGAAATATACTGATACAGCTAGAAATACTGATACTCTGAGCTCCACTATAAGAATGTAATATTGATTTGAGCTCTGACATGAGTATCTACAAGTATACGTATACAAGTATAAGTATATAACTGTGGTGGATGAATGAAATGGATATCCAGTTGATTTTGAAAAGTTAAACCTGTATTATATTTCATAAAAATGCCTACCAAAAGTTAATGATTGGTTTTGCAAGTTAACCGCTAGCTCATTAGCTACTTATCTAACTGTCTTGTATAATATTTGCATGATTTCTTTGCAAAGTATCAACACCACACTTGGATTTGAGTTGCTGTTGAACAACGTTCCTTACTTTAATTCATTTTCTATGTCATGCGGAGTTTATTTCCTATTCAAGACTCTCCATAAACACACAAACACACCCACTGATATGAATGCATTCTGTACCAGCAGAACAGTCTGATGTAATGTTGCTTCACTTCTACATGCCTGGGCAAATCCACATCATAAACTGCATACTGTACTGGTCCTGCAGATCCTGCTGAATATCTGCTTACACTCACAGCTGCATTGTGTGTTTGCATGCAGGCTCAGACTGCTCACCTGGTCCTTGAAGATGGCACAGTGATGAAGGGATACTCCTTTGGAAATGGCCAGTCGGCATCCGGAGAGCTGGTCTTCAATACAGGGCTTGTGGGGTGAGGAAACAGTTACTGCTTTCACCTCTATAAGTGATACTGGGAGAAATGAGAAGATGGAGTTTCTCCAAGTTTCTGAGATGAGGCATAATATGAGTTTACAACACTGATATGAGCTCTGATATGAGTTTACAACCCTGATTTATATTCTAATATGATGATATAAGCTTGAATATGAGTACAATTTAATCTTCCTTTTTAGATATCCTGAGGCCCTTACAGACCCCAGCTACAGAGGTCAGATTCTTACACTTACCTACCCCATAGTGGGCAACTATGGAGTCCCCAATATGCAGGAGCTTGACGAAGTGGGACTGAGAAAGAACGCTGAGTCGGATCGTATTCAGGTGACCGTCCCATTATACCATTGCAATAATTCTTTATTATGATGTCTTTATTTTCTCTAAGACACTTTTCATGCTGTGTAGCACAATTATTTGCGCAAAAATAAGAGAATCGTACAATTTTACAGCCATTAAATGTGGTCTAGAGATAATTGATACACATTTATATATATTTATAGATCAATCTACATATCAAATATTGGTCACAAATTATTGGTCACGTTCTAAATAATAAATGCATAGCGCATCAATTAATAGTTATATAATAATAACACAATTTTTTAGTGTTAAAAAACAAAGCATCACAATACAAATGCCACCTTGTATCCAATGCATACTTTTTAAAATCGATGAATCACATCCATTTATGCCGATGCAACGATGCAAATCTTAACATCACTGTTATACAGTAACACCTCTGTACTCGTCAGCTGCTGAACTCGGCAACGAACACTGCAAAATATTCCGCCACTCGCCGCATGCTGAAACTCCTGAGCGGTTTCGTCTCACGGTAAAACAGATGTTAGCTCGCCGACAAGAGCCATAGCGTTCTTTTTTGTCCATTTTAAACCCGAAATATGGCTCCTCAAGTGGTTAAAAATGGTAACACGTGTCAGTTTTAGCACAAATTTAGATAGTGGCCTTACAATTAATAACACGCTGTCATTTCCATGCACAATGAACCAATCCTGGATGTTCTTGTTTTATCCTCAGAATGTGCAGCTTTAAAACAGTTGCTCCCTCTGCAGCTTTCCACGTGTTTCTCTCTTGAAATGAATAAGAACAAAAAAGCAGCACGACATGTTCAGCCGGTTACAGACTGTGCGATTCTTACACTTTTTTTTAAAGATCATTGCTCACTCATTATATAACCAGTACTGGTAAAATCCTATGTTGATGGGATGTAACTAGACCTTCCTAGGTAAAGCATGTTTCGGAAAATGGAAAAATGTTGTTTAGAAAAAGGTTAATCACACACTTTTCAACATTTTATTTTTTTTATACACGCCTATATGACATTACACTGAGTGCATCATTTTAAAAAATCGGCGGATCTTCATTTTTCTTGTTTTTTATTTAACCAAGAATTGACAGTGCTCATACACGAGACTCCTCCCATAACCAATGCAGTAAGATGAACCTACTGTTCAGCTACCGGGGCTGTTATTTTAAATGAACCTACTGATTAATCAGATTTAGGCATCCGATCACCTTGTGGTATAAGAAATCTGAGTCAGCGCCCTCTGACTGAACTGTGGTATAATTGCAAAATCGACTATAGACTGCTATAAGACTGTCTAATGATACGCTAAATCTGCAAAAGTATCGGTACACCTGATTTTTCCAGCCATATGTGGTTCTTCTACTGCAAAGCTCAAGGCATACAATTGAACTTAGGATGTGGCATGTAATTTTCCATTCACTGGAATTAGGAGGCCAAAAGCTGTTCCACCATGACACTGCCCCTGTGTACAAAGCCAACTCCATGAAGATCTGCTTTACATGGGTTGGAGGGGAAGATCTCCTGCTATCGAGCTTCAAAACCCTATTGAACAACTTAGGGATGAATTGGAACGCTGACTGCACCCCAGGCCTCGTTACTTTCATTAATATTATTTGATTATAACAGCAAATGGGGACTAAATGCAGGATTAAAACACACATGGTCAGGTTTCTACAAACCTTTGTTTATTTCGTGTAAACATATTAACAGCTTATGATCATGTTCAGCTCTATTATTAAGTTTCCTTATGATTTATCTGCAGGTATCAGGGCTGGTGGTGCAGGATTACAGTCACAACTACAGCCACTGGAACTCGGTGAAGTCTCTGTCACAGTGGCTGCAGGAGGAGAAGGTACAGTATTGCACACTGATCGCATTGTTAAGGCCGATACGTCCGCCGCTCTTTTACTAATCAGAATTTCAACGTACATTTTTACTCGTCACGGACATGAACATTTTACAGTGCACGCAGTGAAATGGTTTTACGACTGGTCCTTGACATTGAAAATAAATTAAATAAAATAAGAAGTAAAAAAAAAATATATATATATGAATTAAGATATTGAGGATTATATTAGAATTCATGTGATAGCATCGAATAAAGGTGCAGTGAATTACAAAATAAATAGTATTTACAATTAAAACAGAGCAGCATTTTCATACACAGTGGTAGAGGCAGTGTGATTTAATTTAATTCATTTAAATGCAATTTTTAAATGTACAGTGTCTGTAAAAAAAAGTGTGAAAACATAGTTTTCTAAAAAAAAAAAACCCACATGCATGCTCCTTTTGTTCATATGCCAAGAACCAGGTACAATACTGGTATGAGCAAACAAATCTAGGGTCCCGATGTTCCATTTTATTTGTATAAAAAAAAAAAAAGAAAATCCACCCTTAGGTCTGGTCCACAAATCCACCCATGAATAACAGCTTTACACACTCTCAGCATCCGGACATTTGATTTTTTCAAACATTCAGCTAAAATATGTTGCTGTACCTCTTGTAAAACTTGCTAAATGTATTCTTTACTTGTTGGAGATTTCTTTCTTGTGATCCAGTTCATCCCAGAGCAGCTCAAAAGGATTTAGTTGTGGTGACTGATCAGGAAGTTTCATGATAGATATCACTCCAGATGACTGCTTGTTCCAATGAGCCGAAGTCCAGACGGAACAGCGTGCTGTTAAAGTATAAAATGGGATCCATGTTGGTACAGGATTCCTTTACTTTCCAGAATAAGTCTCCCTGCTCCAATAACCATAAAGCTTCCACCTCAATGTTTGACTGTGTGGGTGAAGGCAGTCTGATCATATCTTTTCTTCTGTTCTTCAGTTGGAGACAAAGATTTCTCCACAGAACTTTCTTCCACTCATTCGTTTATTGCCTATAAACAAAACATGCATGCGTCTCAAACACCATAAAAGCAGAATGGGGTAGTTTGTATTGTGGATTTAAAGCAGGTTGAAGTAATGGGTTTTGTGCATATGAGTCCTTGGTGTTCCAGTCGAGGGGTTCGATTGCCTTCAGGAAGAAGCTTCTCCTCATTTACTGTTGTGTTTTTGTTCCTTCGATACTAAAGTGATGTTCTAACGCAAGTCAATTTGATAGGTTCCAGCTTTATACGGCGTGGACACTAGGATGCTGACCAAAATCATCCGAGACAAGGTAGGCCAATTACTCATTCCTGCTTTGAGTATTTCAGAACCTTGGTGAAATCTCCTGAGTCTCCAACCAGTGAACATGTTGCAATAAAACAACAGTAAAAAACCCACAAAATCCTTAGTAGAGCAGCAGTAACTCAGATACCCACATTTAACAACCGTGCTGAAATGGAAAAAATGCATCTCAGAATGTACTACAAGTCGGTCCATGAGGTAACTGACCACATCAGGTTGCATTTCTGCCAAACAATAACAGGAATCTGAGGCTACAATAAGAACAAAATCACATAAGTGACTGGAAAAACACAATCTTATCATTTTCTGTCCAGTTTCATTGAAGCCCAAGATTCCAGACCTCTGGTGAAGGTTCAATAACTGGAATGTTTTTCTCCAGGAGAGGTTTAATCCATCGTCCGCCTCAGTCTGGTATTTTGAGCTGTGTGTCTGCTCTAACCAGTCTGGCTTTTCTCCTCATCAACAAGGTGTTTCCTAGTGATAGGAAGATCGGATCATTTTAGAGATTTAACTCTTTGAATCTTGTTCATCAAAATGAACAAATCCTTTTTGAAGCAATTTATTTAATTGTGTTCCTTTGATCCGAAATAAAATACGACGTAAAATTTTTAATAAGCAGATCCCCAAAACATCTACATACACCGACTTTGACTGTAGTTCGAATAATTTATAAATGATAATAAATGTGTGGTTTTTAAGCTTTCGATTTCAAGTTTTATATTTATTTATTTATATTTGTATTAAAAATGCTCGAACGGAATTGAAATTAGTGGGTTTAAAATTTGCGTTAACGCCTTAATTTCGACAGCCCTGATTCATATAGAACTACGTAGAGTCTATGAGAGTCACATGACAAAAGAACGAACGACTCTGACTAGAAGAGTCGAGATGTACAATAAACTACTCGGTTCTTCTTCCTGTACATAACCTACGGGGATTTTGCGATGCTTTTGCTTAAACGCCTCCAGTAAAAAAAATTAACTAATCACTTTTTGAGATGATTTGTTCTTCCGAGTCGAATAGATCGAGTCATTCATGAACGACTCATCACAAGGAAGTGCCGCTTGAGAGAATCCTATTCAATTATTAGTCTGGACAAAAAAGGAGATTCCTTTTATTTTTCCTTATTCAAGATACCATTTTTTTTATCATGACCTACAGTTTATGGACAAAAGTATTCGGACACCTGACTTTTTTTAGCCATGTGTGGTTCTTCTCCAAACTGTTACCAAAAGGTTGGAGGCACACAATTTGTAGTATTACATTTTCCTTCACTTGAACTTGAAGACCCAAACCTGTTCAAGAATGACACAAAGTGCATAAAAGCCAGCTCCATGAAGATCTGCTTTACATGGTTTAGATTGGAAGATCTCGTGCTATAGAACACCAACACTATTGAACAACTTGGGGATGAGTTGGAACGCTGACTTCGAGGACTCAAGGACTTCTCACCTCACCGACATGAGTAAAGGATTTTTCTAAACATCTTCTCAAAACAGTGGCGTTTATAATAACAGCAAACGGAAACTAAATGTGGAATGAGATGTTCAAAAAGCACATATGGGCGTCTGGTGTCTGCACACTTTTGTCTTTATAGTTAATTTCAATGTATTTCAAAAATTGTTTGATTTTTTTTTTTCACCAGGGAACAGTATTGGGGAAGATTGAGTTTGAAGGGCAGCCTGTAGAAATTACTGACCCGAGTGTCCGGAATCTGGTGGCAGAAGTTTCGACAAAGGTAACCAGACCCTGACATGAGATGATTCATTGTTTTACAGGCCGTGCTACTGTTACTCCAAAGTTCTTTATCTCTTTTTTATTTTTTTAGGAATCCAAAGTATATGGAAAAGGCAATCCTGTCAAAGTGGTGGCTGTTGATTGTGGGATCAAGCACAACATTATCAGGCTGCTCGTCAAGGTGGGCATCCAAAGTTACATCCAGCTCTTACACCAATGTTTATTTTATCTTTATCAGTTAATCATTAAAGATCTAGTTTAGATTGTAAGATAGGAAAGTTAATTATCCATACTAGCGTATACATCACGTGGCCTTCTATCTTTTTATTATCAACATAAAAGGTCTTATAAACAATGGTTTATAGTCAAAAAAGCTAAATTTAGTCACATTCTAAACCCTAATAGACTTTATGGACAAAATACTGTGAACACCTAAGCATAAGATTTGTGTGTTTTTTTTTTTTTTTTTGGAGATCTCATTCCACTTTCTGTTATAATAATCTCCACACTTCTGGGCAGATGTCCCACTAGGTAAAGTAAAGGGTGATAGTAAAGTCAGGTACTGATGTAGGTGAGAAGGTGAGGAGGCCTAGGGTGCGGTCAGTGTTCACATTCATCCCAAAGGTGTTCAGTAGGAATGGAGCTTTCTAGCGAGGGATCTTCCACTCCATCCCATGTAAAGCATATCTTCATGGAGCTGGCGTTGTGCACTGTGTCATGCTGGAACCGGTTTGGGTCTCCTACTTGAAATTAACTCAACCATAGACATTTTATACAATTGTGTGCCTCCAACTTTGTGGTAACAGTTTGTGGAGGAACAGAGCTAGCGTAAAGGTTAGCAATAAAAAATCCTTTTTCCATTACTGGCATTTCAGACTAGAAAACTAAAACTTTTGTATTTATTTGTGTGTGTGTGTGTGTGTGTGTGTGTGTGTGTGTGTGTGTGTGTGTGTGTGTATGTGTGTGTTTATGCAGCGTGGCGCCGAGGTGCATTTGGTGCCATGGGATCAGGAACTCATGAGCCTCGAGTATGACGGCCTCTTCATTTCGAACGGCCCTGGAAACCCCGCTTTGGCTGGAACCCTGATCCAGAACATCCGCAAGGTATTTTATTCAACACGCTACGATTGTCTTATAATCCCTTATTAAATAATTATATTATAATAGCATCATAATGGCATGATCTTGAGTCAAGTCAATTCAAGTCAAGTTTATTTCTATAGCGTTTTTTACAACAGACATTGTCTCAAAGCAGCTTTACAGAAATCAACAGTTAAGGTGAATGGTGTGAGTTTATCCCTGGTGAGCAGCCATGGCAACTGTGGCAAGGAAAAACTCCCTTAGATGTTATGAGGAAGAAACCTTGAGAGGAACCAGACTCAAAAGGGGAACCCATCCTCATTTGGGTGACATCAAGAGTGTGATTATAGTCTTTAAACAATACAGAACACTGGAGAGAGAGAACTAACATGAGCACTGGAGTACAAGATTATAAGTAATGTTCTTTCTTTAGTCTTTTACAGTCATTATGGTTATAAAACTAGGAGCTCAAAAAATAGCTCAACATTTGTGATCCAACATCAGCTTCTCCATGCCTTCAAACACTCAAAGAGGTCCAGTGTCCAAACTCCACATGTAGTGTGATCCAATTGGCGCTGGTACGTCTCTAGATGGTTTGGGATGATTGTGGGGTCGGGATCTACTTCTTTGAAGGTCCACAATCTTCATGAGGTGGGACGTGACTGGGGCTGGAGCAACCTCAGGAAGCTTCGGGATGGGGAGAGAAAGAGAAGCAGTGGAGAGAAATTAGCGTAGCTGCTGTTCATGATATTAACAGCACAAGTTGATAATGTGCATGTGATCAGATGTTCTGGAGCACAAGGTTATGATGTGATGTGTGTTATGTGTAGGCTTTGCTAAAAAGATACGTCTTGAATCTTTAAAATGTGGGGGCGGGCGTATTTTAGGGACCCCTGCTTTAACTGGTGCATGATGTGTTTTTTTGTAAAAGATGTACAGAACCTGGTGTTCACTCATGGATTAGGACTCATCAGGAAATTATTTACTGATTGAATGACATTGATCATTATATTCAAGGTCGATTTCATATTGAAGCAAGATACCATCTTACAACATATGGAGAAAAGTATCGGGAGAGACGACTTTTACAGTTATTTGTGGTTCTTCCATAAATTGATACCTCAACATTGTAGGCAGACAATTGTATAAGTTGTTATTGGATGTGGTAGAATTACATTTTTCCTTCACATAAACTAGAAGACCAAAACCTGTTCCAGCATGACAATTCATGAAGATCCATGAAGATATGGTTTACACAGATTGGAGTGGAAGATCTTGAGTGGCCTGCTATAGAGCTTTGACCTTCTTTTGGGATGAATGTAAACACTGACTGCACCCCAGGCCTACATTAGTACCTGACGGCTTTGCTGAATGAGCACAAATCTCTGCAAGCACACTCTAAAATCTAGTGGAACATCATTCCAGAAGAATCGAGGGAAATAAAACAGTAAATGGGAAGTAAATGTGGAATAAGATGCTCAAAAACACATACCAATGTTATGGTCCACAAACTTTTGTCCATATTGTGTATATAGAAGGTAATTAATAGGCCAAGAAACCTGAGGGATATCACGGTCAGTGTTTGCAGTTGTTTGAAGTATTTTTATAGGACACTTTCTCAGATGAAAATTCAGCTTCATGCAATTATGGATTCATTTGCATACTTTATAAAACACCAAAATCGAATAAAAATATTAACCAAAAAATATTAGTTTTTACTTTATTTTAATTTTCAGTAACAATAATTTTATGGAAATAATCATTTTACAGAAAGGTTTGCAGAAAGAGATCATTTTCTTTCTGCTTTATCAAGAAAATACAGCGCATTTCAAGTAGTTGTATTTTTATGCTCACCATAAATCATAGGATTGTCCACGTTTTGAAAAATTCTGCTTTTTTAATTTTGTAGAAAAATTTCTGAATAAAAATTATTTTAAACAGGAATGCACTTTTTGTGAATTTGAGATTTTTATATTTACTGTATTTGGCATTCATACGACTGAGCAGCTATAGGGGTTAAGGGCCCTGCTCAGGGGCCCAGGATTGAACTCATGACGTTTGGATCCAAAGTCCAATGTCTTAGCCACTAAGCAACTACCTCCCTCAAGTTTCTAGAGATCCTCCAGAAATTGAGATCTAAAGAAATTTAAAAAATGAACCTCCACTGTAGGATGTGTTTGTAAAAATGATATAAACAACACTGACGTGTATCAGAATGATTTCAGGGATACACGGCATGATTCGATTGTTATAAGTAGGCGGCGTTTAGGCCTTTTTTTTCACCCAGATGGTGATGGGTTCCCATTAGAGTCTGCTTCCTTTCAAGGTTTCTTCCTCATATCGTCTCAAGGAGCTTCACCACTGACTTGCTCATTGAGCATAAAGTTATAAGGTCTCATTTATGAATGTAGATTTGTATTTATTTCTGTAAAGCTACTTTAAAAGTGGTATACAAATAAAATTAAATTGTATTGACTGCTTCAGAAGTTGATTGAAGAAACTTTGTTTTTTTGATGTCAGGTGCTGGAGAGCAATCGTCCAGAGCCCGTGTTTGGTATCTGTATGGGGAACCAGATCACAGCTTTGGCTGCTGGTGCTCAGTCATACAAGCTGCCCATGGGGAACAGGTAATGGAAATGCTGAGTATGTGAAAATAATTCATGTAGACGCTTTTAAGAAAATGCTTTGAACGAACCTCTACACTTGTTCCTGCATATCCATATATCACAATACAATAAATATGCAAAACAATAAATATACATCTGTCACATAATGGGAGTGCTAGTAGTAGAGGAGGCAGGTGCGAGTGCAGGGTAAGAATTTATTGATTTATTTCTTTAAACATTAGAATCCAAATCAAATCGAAATCCAAAAGCAAGAGCAGAATCTAGTCGTGGATCTGGATTCAGTCCAAGCTTGGTGAGGCACATACACCAATCCAGCATAACATTGTGACCACCTGCTTAATATTGTGTTGGTCCCCTTTTGTTGCCAAAACAGTTCTGACCCATCGAGCATTAACAGCAAGAACTTCTTCAGCAGTTTGAGCTACAGGAGCTCGTCTGTTGGATCGGACCACACGGACCAGCCTTCGTTTCACACGCGCATCAATGAGCCTCGGTCGCCCACGACCCTGTCGCCGGTTCACCACTGTTCCTTCCTTGGAGCACTTTTAAAAGATACTGACCACTGCAGACCAGAAACAGCCCACAAGATTTTTGGAAATGCTCTGACCCAGTCGTCTAGACGTCACAATTTGTCAAACTCACTTATATTTTTACGCTCGCCCATTTTTCCTGCTTCTCACATCAACTTTAAGGACAAAATATTTACTTGCTGCCTTATAAATAAATCCACTCACTAACAGGTGCCATGATGAAAAGACCATCAGTGTTATTTACTGCTCATAATGTTATAATCAGTGCTCAAATTTAGAGGGGCATAGGGGGAACTGGGACTCCCCCATAAGGCAATAGGAACCCCCATGACAAGTAAAAACTTAGGGGGTCCCCATTAGGGGGTCCCCAAGATTAACAACTGGAGACCCCCCATAAGACTTGACTCAATTCGAGCACTGGTTATAATGTTATAACGTAACGCAGAAGTGTGTAGCGATTTAAGACTTTATGTGTTATGAATAGAGTAGAGAAGGGGAATCTCTGACGACAATAAATTCACAGGGCCATAAATGTACATATGTCTGTACACACACACACACACACACACACACACACACACACACACACACACACACACACACACACACACACCAAACTCTTTGCATTGCCTTTCTAAATCATAGCTAAGTCTGTTTTGCCTCTTTGGATGCTACACTGTGTCTCTTGTTTGTATGTGTAGAGGCCAGAACCAGCCAGTGCTGAATGTGATGACGGGACAAGCCTTCATTACAGCTCAGAATCACGGCTATGGGATCGACAGCGAGTCTCTGCCTCTAGACTGGAGTCCGCTTTTCATCAATGCCAACGACGGGTCCAACGAGGTCTGGTCACTTTCACTTCATATCTATAGCATTAGTCATGGTTACTTTTTAACGATTAGTACACATGGAGCTATAAAATATTCGGGGCTTTTTGAACATCCCATTCCACATTTAGTCTCCATTTGCTGTTCTAATAACCTCCACTCTTCAGGGAAGATGTTCCACTAGATTTTTTGGACATCCATTGAGCCACATGGGTGTTAGTAAAGCCGAGTACTAATGTAGGTGAGAGGAGGAGGCCTGGGATGTAGTCAGTGTTCAAATTCATCTGGGTTTAATGTTCTATAGCAGGAGATCTTCCTTTCGAAGCCATGTGAAGCAGATATTCATGGAGCTGGCTTTGTGCACAGGGGCGTTGTCATGCTGGAAATATTTCAAGTCATGGGGAAATTTCATGCTAATGCATCTAAAGGACTAATTTATTACTTTTTTTTTTCCAATCTATTTAAACCTGTAAAGTTGCTTTGGGACAACGCTAAATAGAAGCATTCTCATCCTCTAAATGCGTAATCTGGAATTAACCCATTTAGGAGATTGTGCCCTCTGCTGGAGGGGAGGAGTAGCCTTCAGACTTTCAGACAAAATTGAGCTTTCATTTCAAATTAACGTACAAACAACAAACAAAAAAAAAACACCAGAAATGCTATTTAGGGAGGCTGGTTATGGTATTGCCATCGAAAGGTGGTTAGTTTAAATCCCAGCCATGCCAAGCTGCCACTCCTGGGCCACTCCTGGGCCCCTGAGCAAGACCCTTAACTCCATAGTTGCTCAGTGGAATGAATGCGACAAATATAGCTGTGATTATTTAGATTAGTGTGTTTAGTCTTTTCGGATTCTATATAGGTTGTTGGTATGGATGTTAATCCTGGTTTCTGAATCCAAGAACCGTAAGTGTAACAGGAGGTGGGAGTTTAGTGATTAAAGCGTTGGATGTTGGATCCAAAGGTTATGAGTTCAAATCCCAGCCCCTCTAAAGTGCTGAATCTGGGCCCTTGAGTAAGGTCCTTAACCTCGTAGGCTGGTGCTCAGTTGTATAAATGAGATAAATGTAGCTGTGATTTAATCATTAATTTATTTTTTCCCATTCTATTCTGAACTCCCTGTTCCTCGCTCAGGGCATCATGCACAACACCAAGCCCATCTTCACGGCGCAGTTTCACCCAGAAGCGAAAGGTGGCCCCACGGATACGGAGGTACAGCAGCTGCTGATTGATTCATCTGTTTTGTTTCTGACAACATGCACGGATATTTGCCGTAATTACATCCCGACCTTCCATTTCACGCTCCGCGTCGAAACCAATTTAATTACGCCGCCGCTCGTTCAGAGATAACGCGAACCCTCCTCCAAGTGCCTGCTCAGGAGGTTTTATTGTTCGTGTTCGTGCATTTGTCGATGAATTATCTCGATGTCTTTTGTTGCTGTGCAGTTCCTGTTTGATGCGTTCCTGTCTCTGATAAAGCAAGGGAAAAACAGCAGCATCGTATCAGTGATGCCAAAGAAACCTGCAGTTCCACCAAGAGTCCAGGTGAGGGCGCCATGTCCACACGCATAGAGAAGAAAGCGCTGAAGATGTGCATGGACCGTAGATCACCTTTTATAGTGGACAAATAAAATACAAATGATGTTTTATTTCTTTTATGCTTTATGGATTTTTAAAACACATTCTGGTTCATGTGGCGTGTTCTGCTTTTCTGCAGGTGTCTAAAGTGTTGGTTCTCGGCTCCGGTGGTCTGTCCATCGGCCAGGCTGGGGAGTTCGACTACTCGGGCTCACAGGCTGTGAAAGCAATGAAGGTAAGTCGAACAGAACTTTACCGTGAATCAGGCGAGGCTGCTTTCACATGTATTCCTCCTTTCACCTACACAGAACTAATACTTTGCAGTCATTTGCTACTTGATTTTCTTCCTCGTATGCTTAGTGTCCACACATCGGTCATAAACCTGGTGATGGAAAAAAGAGAAACAAGTCTTTTTCCAAGTGTGTGGAGGAATCACCAGCAGCAATTTCTATAAAATGACTCTTACAGTGTTTACCCTGTACAGTCTTGTCCTTTTCTTTTTTTTTCTTACTTATTCATGCCTCAATTCTGATTTCTCACATTTTCATTCCTAATATTTTCTTTCTTCCTCTTCATTCCTCACATCTTCATTCCTCAATTCTTCATTCCTCACGTCTTTATTCCTCAATTCTTCATTCCTCACATCTTTATTCCTCAATTCTTCATTCCTCATATTTTCTTTCTTCCTCACATCATTCCTCAATTCTTCATTTCTCACATCTTTATTCCTCAATTCTTCATTCCTCACATCTTTATTCCTCAATTCTTCATTTCTCACATCTTCATTCCTCAATTCTTCATTCCTCACATCTTTATTCCTCAATTCTTCATTTCTCACATCTTTATTCCTCAATTCTTCATTCCTCATATTTTCTTTCTTCCTCACATCTTCATTCCTCAATTCTTCATTCCTCACTTCTTTTTACCTCAATTCTTCATTTCTCACATCTTCATTCCTCAATTCTTCATTCCTCACGTCTTTATTCCTCAATTCTTCATTTCTCACATCTTCATTCCTCAATTCTTCATTCCTCAATTCTTCATTCCTCACATCTTCATTCCTCAATTCTTCATTCCTCACATCTTTATTCCTCAATTCTTCATTTCTCACATCTTTATTCCTCAATTCTTCATTCCTCACATCTTTATTCCTCAATTCTTCATTTCTCACATCTTCATTCCTCAATTCTTCATTCCTCAATTCTTCATTCCTCACATCTTCATTCCTCAATTCTTCATTCCTCACATCTTTATTCCTCAATTCTTCATTTCTCACATCTTCATTCCTCAATTCTTCATTCCTCATATTTTCTTTCTTCCTCACATCTTCATTCCTCAATTCTTCATTCCTCACTTCTTTTTACCTCAATTCTTCATTTCTCACATCTTCATTCCTCAATTCTTCATTCCTCACGTCTTTATCCATCCATTCTTCATTCCTCAATTCTTTATTCCTAATATTTTCTTTCTTTCTCTTTCTTCCTCACATCTTCATTCCTCAATTCTTCATTACTCACATCTTCATTTCCTCACTTCTTTATTCCTCAATTCTTCATTCCTCATATTTTCTTTCTTCCTCTTTATTCCTCACATCTTCATTCCTCTCCTTTTCATTCCTCATATCTCTATTCTTCATGTCTATATTTCTCACCTCTGTATTTCTTGTGTGTTTATTCCTCACTTGTTACTTCTTTATGTCTTTATTGTATGAGTCAGCTAGTTTAAAGCTCTTAGCAGTGAAGTCCTCCCAGTTTGGGAGCTGATTAATGATGGAACTAAGGGGTCTATCGCTGTATTAATAATTAGTATAAATTGCTATATAGACGCATAAGATATATAAATATCACACTTACACTGGATCTGTAAGTAATGAGATTACTCTGCGTTTCTGTGTTTACAGAACAGCCACATTTCCTTAAAGTGTGATTTATACCTACATCAATGTTAACCGCCCACTCAATCAAACCGCGAGACAGGGTGCTGTTGGCATTGCTAATATCTATATAATTAGCATTGCGTGAATATTCTGGCACAGTGAAGGAAATAATTCAGTGTATTATATTAATAGTCTTTAAATGAGCTTTTTTTTACATATATTTTGGGCTTTTCCTGAAGATTTATACGTGATGATTTATGGCCTGATGAGCTACGAGCATTGCAGAGTTTTTGTGGAGGTTTTTATACAGATTTATTTAATTAGACCTGTTGCTTTGAAACAAATCTCCACCATGTTGTAATGTGTGCAGGAGGAGAACCTGAAGACGGTGCTGATGAACCCCAACATCGCCTCGGTGCAGACTAACGAGGTGGGAGGCAAACAGGCAGACACGGTCTACTTCCTGCCCATCACACCCCAGTTTGTGGCTGAGGTGATCAAAACCGAGAGGCCTGACTCCATCCTGCTCTCCATGGGGGGACAAACAGCACTCAACTGCGGTGAGTTCTTTTTCTTTTTTGCACCTGTGCATTTAAAACGTGTCTCTCTGTTGCATTCGGAGCAAGAGTCTAACGTCAAAGCTAGAGCCGAGATGTCCCACCTGAGTGAGGCTTGAATGTGTAAACTATGGCACCGTGATCCATCTAAACATCTGCGGGTGTTTTAAAAAGTATTTTACTTCACTATATATTTTTCAGACAACGTTTTACTTTCACTCTACATTTTTACACAAATATCTGTACTTCAGTTTTGATCTATTTGTGAGATGGTCAATATTTTTTCTTCACATCAACCCTTTTTTTCGTCATTACGCACCACTGGTGTGTCATTTCCCGTCTCTCACACACTACAGATGTAGTCTAGTTTATGAAGCTTATAATGAGCAGGCAGAAGGCAGTAAGAAGTCTGGGGTTAACGTGGATGAGACAGAGGGAGTCAGTGATGTAAACATGACTGAGAACTGAGACATTCCTGATCACCTGATCATCATCATCTTTTCTCTGCTTTTGTTCTTGTGTTCAGCCTGGATACATTCATCATTAGATGATAATATTAGATTCCTATGTGAGGATCCCTGGTGGTCTAGTGGCTAGGATGCCGCGCTCTCACCGCTGTGGCCCGGGTTCGATCCCTGGTCAGGGAACCAACCCCAGCCACTCTTACTGCCGGTCCCAAGCCCGGATAAATAGGGAGGGTTGCGTTAGGAAGGGCATCCAGCGTAAAAACGTGCCAAATCAAACATGCGGATGATCCGACCCCTAATGGGAGAAGCTGAAAGAAAATATTAGATTCCTATGTGCTTTTTGAATATCCCATTCCACATTTAGTCCCCTTATACTGTTGCAATACCCACTAATATCCTCTAGGGGGGTCCCTCAAACCCTTGTTTTCTGCATTTTCTCTGGCAGCCAAGACTTTTTTATATTGGTGTTTAATTGATAAATTGATTTGCGTCATATCAGATCAAATGAGATGAGTGTAAATCCCAAAACGTTGCACCGTGTGTTTTGTCAGGAGTGGAGCTGTTTCAGAGCGGAGTGCTGCAGGAGTACGGAGTGAAGGTTTTGGGTACACCTGTGGAGTCCATCATCGCCACAGAGGACCGACAGCTGTTTGCTGACAAGCTGAAGGAGATCGACGAGAGGATCGCCCCCAGCATCGCTGTGAAGTCGGTGAGACCTGCTTTCATCTATTCACTCTCCATTATGTACATATAATTATACTCTTCACATAATGGATACTGCACATACGTGACGTTCCCCATCGCCTGCTTAAAAAAAAAAACGCATGTTATGTAATTCTTTATGAAAAATTCCCAGGAATATCCACACACACATACAATCATTTATCACATTGCTATTTACACCAATCAGGTATAACATTAGGGTCACCTGCCTAATATTGTGTTGATCCCCCTTTTCCTGAACTGTTGAGGATCAACAGTATGAACTTCTTCAGCAGTTTGAGCTACAGGAGCTCGTCGGTTAGATCGGACCACACGGACCAGCTTTCGCTCCCTACCTGCATCGATGAGCCTCGGCCGCCCACGACCCTGTCGCCGGTTCACCACTGTTCCTTCCTTGGAGCACTATTAATAGACATTGACCACTGAAGACCAGAAACATCCCACAAGATGCTGTTTTGGAGATGCTCTGACCCAGACGTCTAGACGTCACAATTTGTCAAACCCGCTCAAATCTTTCAAATGTTCACCTGCTGTCTAATAAATAAATCCCACCCACTAACAGGTGCCATGATGAAGAGTTAATCAGTGTTCTTCACTTCACCATGTCAGAATGTTATGCCTGATCATTGTAATGTAAATAGGCCACTTATTCAATTCTGGTGAGATGCTAAAAGCATTTCATTGGCTACGTTGCACAATAAAAGTAGAGTTGAATCCAATCGAATTGAATCTAACAACATTAAATGTAACTATAAATAGTTACAAAATTTACTTCCACCACAAGGTTTCGCACATGATGGTATAGGATGTCTTTAGGATGAAGTTCATTACATTTTTCCTTTCACTTCAACTAGGAGACTCAAACCCGTTCCAGCATGACAATTCCCATGTACACACAGATAACTTTATGAAGATCTGCTATACACGGGAAAGTTGGAGTGGAAGATCTTCCTGCTATAGAGCTCCAAACCTACTAAACACCTATGAGTTAAATGTGAACGCTTACTGCAACCCAGGACTCCTCACCACATCTAAAGCTTTACCAACACCTTCATGGCTGAATGAGCTCGAATTTCTAAAAAATCTAGTGGAACATCTTACCCATAAGAGGTTATTATGACAGGAAATGGGGACTAAATGTGGAATAGCAAGCTCAAAAAGCACATAGGAATCTACTGGCTACATACCTTTTGTATCTATCTCTGTAGTGTATTTGAGCAGAATATGGAAACGTGTGTATATTCTGTTGTTTTATAGAGTTATGTAGATTAAGTACACTCGAAATCCCAGTATTCTTTTCTCCGATCCACATTTCATATTTCTTCTCAGTATGGCATCTAACGATTCCCGATCTAATTGCATAATTTGCACACGTCAACTACTTTATAACGATTATCGTCCTCCTGTAGGTCGCAGATGCTCTGAAGGCCGCAGAGGAGATCGGATACCCGGTGATGCTGCGTTCGGCGTATGCCTTAGGAGGCTTGGGCTCCGGCCTTTGCAGCGACAAAAACAAACTGGAAGAGACTGCACGCAAGGTAACGCCATTACTACGTCACGCCAGATCTGATCCCCGAGTTGGTCAGCAAAACTGCACAGGAAATTCACACGCAAAGGAGATTTCTTTAAGAGATATCGGCCTGATTGTGGTTCCCCTTTTTTCCATTCTTCCCTAATAAAAGTGCTGAACGCCTCGATAACTTGTGCTAATGCTGACACCATCCTGTTAGCTTTCTGCTTGAAATATACCTTTAATAAGAGGTGTTTTTTTAATGTTGTTGTTTTTTTCTCCCGTGGCCCCAGGGAACGCTCATTTCGTGCATTTTGTGAGTCCCATGCCTGAGGACCACACACTTTTTTCTAATTTAGCTCACCTGCTTCTATATGACCTAATTATCCAGCCCCTTCTGACCTGTGCCAGATGTGTAAGAGCAGGAAAAAATGACCCGCACTCGTCTTTGTGTGTGTTGTGCGCCAGGCTTTAGCCATGAGCACTCAGATCCTGGTGGAGAGGTCTTTGCTGGGGTGGAAGGAAGTGGAGTACGAGGTGGTCAGAGACGTCGCTGATAACTGCGTCACTGTCTGCAACATGGAGAACTTCGACCCACTGGGAATCCATACAGGTGCAGCATGCTGTTATTTATGCCTGCAGGTCTTTTTTTTTTAAATGCTACATTGCTGGACATGGCCATCATATTGTGTTGGTCCCCTTTTGCTGTTCTGAGCCATCGAGCATTAACAGCATTAGCTTTTTCAGCTATTTGAGCTACAGGAGCTCGTCTGTTGGATCGGTTCACCACTGTTCCTTCCTTGGAGCACTTTTGATAGACACTGACCACTGCAGACCAGAAAACAGCCCACAAGAGCTGCAGTTTTGGTGATGCTCTGACCCAGACGTCTAGACATCACAATGTGGCTCTCGTCAAACTCGCTCAAATCCTTTTTTTTTTCCTGCTTCTAACACGTCGACTTTGAGGACAAAATTTTCACTTGCTGACTAATAATATCCCACCCACTAACAGGTGCCATGATGAAGAGATAATCAGTGTTATTCACTTCACCACTCATAATGTCATAATGTTATATGTTATGCCTTAATGCTGAATTTTGTGGTTTGGCAATATTGAGAGTGTAAATTGATACAGTATGTGCTGAAACATTTATTCTATGAAGATTATACACAAAAACCTCATTCATAAGCTGAGACCACCGGTATATTATAATGACATGTTCATTAGGATAGACTTACAGTCAGCCATAACAATAAATATACTTAGAGGTAATGTGAGTAACATTGATTGCTTCTCTACACTGGCCCCTGCCAATATACACTATATAGGCAAGAATATTAGTACAACTGCATTTTTCAGCTAACTATTACAACAAACTTGGGGGTACACTATTGTATAGGATGTATTTGGAGGCGGTAGCATTACGTTTTTCCCCATTCAACTGAATTAGGAAACCCAAACCTGTTCCAGCATTACGATGTTTTACATGGGTTGGAGTAAAAGATCTCGATTGGTCTCAACCCTATTGAACACCTTTAGGAGGAATGTGAACCCTGACTGGTCAGGTCATGCTGGGTGTTCGAAGTATTCATTGAGTTGGAACCTACAAAAAGCTGGTAGAAAAAAGTTAAAGCTTGCTGTATATGGATGGTCACTCCTGTTCATCACCAACAGTTCCCACAATGGAAATGTAGATTTAGAAGTGGACTACAGAGCAATTGGAGAATGAGGCCTCATCTGATGGATTATGTGGATGGCCTTGTGTGTGCGTTTCAAGAGATGGCATCATGATGTGCTACTTAAAGAAAGCAGTGTGATCTTCTGGCCAATGTTCTACTGAGAAACCTTTAGTCCTGGCATTTATGTGTATTTGACTTCGGCATGTACCACCTACTTAAACTGACCAGGCAACACTGTAACATTATGACATTATAGCATTATGAGTGGTGAAGTGAATAACACTGATTATCTCTTCATCATGGCACTTGTTAGTGGGTGGGATATTTAAGGCAGCAAGATAACATTTTGTTCTCAAAGTTGATCTATTAGAAGCAGGAAAAAAAGCGTAAGGATTTGAGTGAGTTTGACAAATTTTGACGTCTAGACGACTGGGTCAGAGCATCTCCAAAACTGCAGCTCTTGTGGGATGTTTGTGGTCTGCAGTGGTCAGGATAAATCAAAAGTGCTCCAAGAAAGGAACAGTGGTGAACTGGCGACAGGGTCATGGGTGGACTAAGCTTAATTAATGCACGTGGGGAGCGAAGGCTGATCCGTGTGGTCCGATCCAACAGCTCAAATTGCTGAAGAAGTTCATGTTGTTGATGCTCGACAGGTCAGAACTGTTTTGGCAGCAAAAAGGGACCAACACATTATTAGGCTGGTGGTCATAATGCAATGCCTGATCGGTGTAAATATTGGTACAGACTTCATGGTTACATTATTCCCTAACAGTAGTGGTCTCTTTCTGCAGGCTAATTGTGAAATCACTGCATAAATCATGAAGGAGAAGTTTGATGAACATCACAAAACGTTTTCGTGTTTGACTTGGCCTCCAAATTTTTTAGATCTCAATACAATCGAGCATCTTTTAGATCTGGTCCTAACATTTTAATACCAGATACCACAAACCCTACCGCAGGCCTTGTAGAGTCCAGGCCTTGTTTCGGTAGCGCAATCTCATGTAGGTGGTTGTGATGTTAAGGATGAACGATGTATTTTCTAGACTTTAGAGAGTGATAAAGAGCAGCAGTCTTCGATGCAGTTTGAAATGAATGCAACTTACACAACACAGTGGTGTATATATTGATTTTTACTTTACGCAGCTAGAATCTAGGAGCTTATATTAATCAGCCAAAAGTGGTGCTTTGGCAGTGTGTGCATGTTTTATATATTGACACACTGCGGAGTTAAAATGGCTCCTTTGACCTCGTTGAAAAAGGTAACAAGGCGAACCGAATCGTGAGAAATCTGAGAACTGAACCGTCATATGCAATACATTCTGCTCCCGGTTTGCATTGCTTTCCGGCCCGAGAGGAAAAGCGATATGAGAGTATTTCTTCACGACTTTAATAACGAGACCCCCGAGGCTTTTAAATTTCACATCACACAAAAGGTTGTACATCAAGCGATAAACGGACGCAGGGACGATCAGATCAGAGCAGGTTATAGCCTCGAGTCTTTCCTGTCCTCTGTTTCCTGTTTAAGGTGACTCCATTGTAGTGGCACCCAGCCAGACTCTGTCCAACGAGGAGTACCATATGCTGCGGGAGACAGCTATTAAAGTCGTTCGCCACCTCGGCATTGTGGGAGAGTGCAACATCCAGTACGCCCTGCACCCTTCGTCTCTTGAGTACTGCATCATCGAGGTCAACGCCCGGCTGTCCAGAAGCTCAGCACTGGCATCTAAAGCTACAGGGTAATGAAGGTTTGACCTTTTTGAAGAGTTTTGAGTTATGTCCGGTATGTAGTCAGATGATGCACATGCTTCTGTTTTTTTTAGGGTGCACAGCTCACACCAATGAAGTTGCCAAATTTTTCTAAAAGCATCAACAACTTTAGTGAGGAAAGAAAAAGAAAGATTATATATACACTATTTTGCCAAACGTATTGGGTCACCTGGTCGTAAGTACGGTATGTGATTTTTGAGCATTGCAGGCTACAATTAGTCCCAATGAGCTTTTAGAATTCCCTCCACTCTTCTGGGAAGATGTTCCACTAGATTTTGGAGTGTGCTTATGGATATTTGTGTTCAGCCACAAGGGTGTTATGAAAGGCAGGTACTGATGAAGGTGAGGAGACCTGGGGTGCAGTCAGCGTTCACATTCATCCCAAAGGTGTTCAGTAGGGATGAGATCAGAGCTCTATAGAAGCAAGATCTTCATCTCCAAAGCATGTACACCAGATCTTCAAGGAGCTCACTTTGTGCACAGGGGCATCACCATGCTGGAACAGGTTTGGGTTTCCAAGTTCAAGTGAATGCAAAATTGTATTAGAGCGCATCTAAAGACATCCTGTAGAATTTAGTGATTTCAGATTTGTGGTAACAGTTTGAATAAAAACACATATAGCTGGAAAGGTGACCGAATACTTTTGGCATTATAGTGTATACTGTATATACAGTACAGTATTTTACAGAAGGATTAAAGCAGTGCTACATAACAATTATGCCGACACAATACATTGACACTTTGTACACAGTTTTGACATGTTCACTTAGCGTGCACTCACTGTTGCTGCCAGTTATTTAGCCAATAATGTGAGTTATTTTCAGAACACAGTAAATCTGTTCTGCTACACAAGCTGCACATTGACTACTCTAAAATATATCCATTTTTTTTATTTCTAGTTTTGTGTCTTGAGATTTTTGTGAGATTCCATGTATATATTTCTCTTTTTATTAATTTTGTTTATCTATTTTATAAAGCAAAAATTATTTATTGTTACATATATTACTTACATGTATATAAGATGAATGTTAATACATCTTATTATTGTTTTAATAGTTATTATTATATTATTTTTTAATGTCATCATTATTTTCCCTTCATGTTATAATGATAAAAATACTAGAAATATGTTATATTGACAAAAGATTTACACCTGACAATACAAGTCCGTCATAACCTCCAATCTTCTGGGAAGATGTTCCACTAGATTTTGGGGAGAATTGTGCTTATTCGGGTGATTAAATCAGGTGTCCCAATACATTTGTCCATACAGTATAACGTACATATTGGCTACTAAGTATGTATTGTACTATTAGGTAAAGCGGCCTTCAAATATAGCGGTTCTTCAGGTCTTTGTATGTGTCTGTCTAACATACAGTAGCCTCAGTTTGAAACACCAGACCTTTAGTGCTCGTATTTCATTCTGATGCTTCTGTATGTGAGACTACACAGATGCAGGTGTGACAGATACGTCTTGTACTGTATGTCGCGAAGAAGAAGGAGACGAAATGTGAGCGGCTGAGTTCGAGCCTCACCTATAAAACTTTTCTGAAAAGTTGGAAGGCGAGCGATTAGCACACTGGCTTTGTGTGTGTTGTTGCAGAAATATTGAGAAATGACTCCTGCCAAATGTTGAACACATTGGATGCCAGACTTTGACAACACCCACCCACCACTCAGGCTGTTCAGTGTGAAACCAATCCGTATATTTAGAAAGGCATCTGAAAGTCGACCACTTTGAAGAAAAAAAAAGAAAAGAAAAGAAATGCATGGAATTAAACAATGGATTTCTTTTGCTTTCGAAAGAGTGAAGGAGAAGCCGTGTTCGTACCGCACTGTTTCTCTACAGGGCTTTCGGTGCACATGTGTGCGTGCGGAACATACTTACAATCTGAGTTCCTTCATGAACGTATTAAGTGGCGGACTGCAAGTTTGTTTAGTCTCCACCTCGCACTTTAACCGCAGTGTCATCGTTTTCTTTATTTATTATTATTATTCAACTTGAAAATATACACAGCAATGTCAGGAGTTTTAAAAAGAAACTAGAGTTAGCGCAGTGTCACTGTGGCTGTGCACTCATTTGTAATGTGTTGTGCACGGGCGAAATAGCTGCCACTTCCTTTTATATAACAGTTTAGCAATATGGATTCTTTAGAGTTTCAAGGGAGTGAATGAATGAAGGATGGAAGGAATGAAGACATTTGTTAAAGTATGCAAAAAAAAATTTAACAGTTAAGTAGATCATATCTTTAGAAAATTAAATATTCAATGTAAAACACATGGAACACTTCTTCTTTTGGCCATTAGGGGGGATCATCCGTCTTCATACCCAGCTGCCTTGGTCTTTCTCTTTTCCTCCTTTCTGGTGGCTCCATCCTCAACATTCTTCTACCGATGTACCCCATGTCCCTCCTCTGCACATGTCCAGACCATCTCAATTAGGCCTCTCTCAAAATGTCCTACATGCGCTGTCGCTCTAATAAACTTGTTTCTAATCCTGTCCATCCCACGAAAACCTCAACATCTTCAGCTCTGCTACCTCCAGCTCCACCTCCTGTCTATTAGTCATTACCACTGTCTCTAAACCATACAACATCTGAGGTCTCCCCTCAGTCATATAAACTTTCCCTTTCACTCTCGCAGATACTCTTTAATCACTTATAATCTTATACCCCAGTAATCATGTTAGTTCTCACTCTCCAGTGTTCTGTATTGTTGAAAGATTTATGATCAAACTCTTGATGTCACCCAAATGAGGATGGGTTCCCCTTTTGAGTCTGGTTCCTCTCAAGGTTTCTTCCTCATTACATCTAAGGGAGTTTTTCCTTGCCACAGTCGCCACGGCTGCTCATCAGGGATAAATGCACACCATTCACCTTAACTGTTGATTTGTGTAAAGCTGCTTTGAGAAAATGTCTGTTGTGAAAAGCGCTATACAAATAAACCTGACTTGACTTGACTTGACTATCACAAATCACTCCTGCTATCACTCTTCTCCACACACTCCACCCTGCCTGCACTCTTTTCTTCACTTCTCTAATACACTCTCCATTACGTTGCACTGTTGACCCCAGGTACCTGAACTCCTCCACCTTCTCCACCTCTTCTCCCTGCAACTGCACCACTTCACTGCCCTCTTTCTCATTCACACACATGTACTCTGTCTTACTCCTACTCACTTTCATTCCACTTCTCTCCAGCGTGTACCTCCACCTCTCCAGGCTTTTTTCCAACTGCTCCCTACTCTCACCACAAATCACAATATCATCCGCAAACGTCATAGTCCACCGAGACTTCTGTCTGACCTTGTTTGTCAATCTGTCCATCACCACTGCAATCAGGAAAGGTCTCAGAGCCGATCCTTGATGCAGTCCAACCTCCACCTTGAACCAGTCTGTCATTCCTACTACACACTTCACTGCTGTCACACTGTCCTCATATATGTCCTGCACCACCCTCACATACTTCTCTGACACACGTGACTTCCTCATACAATACCACAACTCCACCCTGTCGTACGCTTTCTCTAAATCCACAAACACACAATGCATCTCCTTCTGACCCTCTCTATACATCTCCATCAACATTCTCAAAGCAGATAAGGCATCTGTGGTGCTCTTCCTCAGCATGAAGTTGCTCACAGATGGTTACCTTTTCTCTCAGCCTGGCTTCTACTACTCTTTCCCAAAACTTCATGATGTGACTGATCAACTTTATTCCTCTGTAAATACTGCAGGTCTGCACATCTCCCTTATTCTTAAAGATTGGTACCAGCACACTCCTTCTCCATTCCTCAGGCATCCTCTCACCTCCCTCACCTTGTCTCCAAAACGTCCTACATGCGCTGTCCCTCTAATAAACTAATTTCGAATCCTGTCAATCCTCGTTACTCCCAATGAAAATCTCAGGCTTTTCAGCTCTGCTAAGTCCAGCTCCACCTTCTGTCTTTAAGTCCTACTTTTTCTAAACCATACAACATAGAAGGTCCAAATACAATTTCTATTTATTTATCATATTTAATCAATAAACCACAGGCCTCCTCACCTCACCTACATCAGTACCTGACTTTACTTACACCCTTGTGGCTAAATGAGCACAAATCTCCACAGAATCTAGTGGAACATCTTCCCAGAAGAGTGGAGGTTATAGAAACAGTGAATGGAGACTAAATATCAAATGTTCACAAACTTTTGTAGTTTATTTTTTTATGTCATTGCAGTTGTTATCTGCAGGTCTGTAGTTAACAAAAGTGGTAACAGAGAATCTGAAGTGAAAGTAGATGCCTCTGACTCTTGCCCCAGGTACCCTCTGGCATTTGTAGCAGCAAAACTGGCGCTGGGTATTCCTCTTCCCGAGATTAAGAACGTCGTGTCGGGAAAAACCACGGCCTGCTTCGAACCCAGTCTGGACTACATTGTGACAAAGATCCCACGCTGGGACCTGGATCGCTTCCATGGCATGTCACAGGAGATCGGTAGTGCCATGAAAAGTGTAGGAGAGGTAAGAGACTTCCTTTCCTTTCCTTTCCTTTCTTTTCCTTTCCTTTCCTTTCTTTTCCTTTCCTTTCCTTTCCTTTCCTTTCTTTTCCTTCTTTACCTTTCCTTTCCTTTCTTTTCCTTTCCTTCCTTTCCTTTCTTTTCCTTCTTTACCTTTCCTTTCCTTTCTTTTCCTTTCCTTTCGTTTCCTTTCCTTTCCTTTCTTTTCCTTTCCTTTCCTTTCCTTTCCTTTCTTTTCCTTCTTTACCTTTCCTTTCCTTTCTTTTCCTTTCCTTCCTTTCCTTTCTTTTCCTTCTTTACCTTTCCTTTCCTTTCTTTTCCTTTCCTTTCCTTTCCTTTCCTTTCTTTTCCTTCTTTACCTTTCCTTTCCTTTCTTTTCCTTTCCTTCCTTTCCTTTCTTTTCCTTCTTTACCTTTCCTTTCCTTTCTTTTCCTTTCCTTTCGTTTCCTTTCCTTTCCTTTCCTTTCCTTTCCTTTCCTTTCCTTTCTTTTCCTTCTTTACCTTTCCTTTCCTTTCTTTTCCTTTCCTTCCTTTCCTTTCTTTTCCTTCTTTACCTTTCCTTTCTTTTCCTTTCCTTTCCTTTCCTTTCCTTTCCTTTCCTTTCCTTTCCTTTCCTTTCCTTTCTTTTCCTTTCCTTTCCATTCCTTTCCTTTCCTTTCTTTTCCTTCTTTACCTTTCCTTTCCACTCTTTTCTTTTTTTTTCTTTTCTTTTCTTTTCTTTTCTTTTCTTTTCTTTTCTTTTCTTTTTTTTCTTCCCATCCATTCTTTTCTTTTCTTTTTTCTTTTCTTCCCATCCACTCTTTTCTTTTCTTTTCTTTTTTCTTTCTTTCCTTTCCTTTCCTTCTTTTCCTTTCCTTTCCACTCTTTTCTTTTCTTTTTTTCTTTTTTCTTTTTTTCTTTTCTTTTCTTTTCTTTTCTTTTCTTTTCTTTTCTTTTCTTTTCTTTTTTCTTTTCTTTTTTTCTTTTCTTTTCTTTTTTTTTTTTTTTTTTTTTTTTTTTTTTTTTTTTTTCTTTTTTTTTTTTTTTTTTTTTCTTTTTTTTTTTTTTTTTTTTTTTTTCTTTTTTTCTTTTTTTTTTTTCTTTTTTTTTCTTTTCTTTTCTTTTCTTTTCTTTTCTTTTCTTTTCTTTTCTTTTCTTTTCTTTTCTTTTCTTTCTTTATTACCATCCACTCTTTTTTCTTTTCTTTTCTTTTCTTTTCTTTTCTTTTCTTTTCTTTTCTTTTTTCTTTTCTTTTCTTTTCATCCTTTCCTTTCCTTTCCTTTCTTCCCATCCACTCCTTTTCTTTTCTTTTCTTTTCTTTTCTTTTCTTTTCTTTTCTTTTCTTTTCTTTCTTCCCATCCACTCTTTTCTTTTCTTCTTTTTTTCTTCTTTTCTTTTCTTTTCTTTTCTTTTCTTTTCTTTTCTTTTCTTTTCCTCTTTTTCTTTTCTTCCTTCTTCCCTATCCACTCTTTTCTTTTCTTCTTTTTCTTTTTCTTTCCTTTTTTTTTTCTTTTCTTGTTTTTTCTTCTCTTTTTCCTTTTCTTTTCATATGTATTCTTTTTACTCTTCAGATTCATTAAATTGTTCTTTCCTTTCCTTTCCTTTCCTTTCTTTTATTTTCCTCTCCTCTCCTCTCATCTCTGCACCTCTCAGGTAATGGCGGTGGGTCGTACATTCGAAGAGAGCATCCAGAAGGCGCTGAGGATGTGCCACCCCTCCGTGGACGGCTTTGTGCCACACCTGCCCTTGAATCGACTCTGGAGCAAGCAGCAAGACCTGCACCAGGAGCTGGCAGTTCCCTCCAGCACTCGCATCTTCTCGCTGGCGAAGGTAGAACTCAGGAGTAAACTTTCACATCTCTATTCTGCTTTCTTTTTGTTGGACAGGTATAAGAGGACCTGCGTTACGCTCTTCTTCTCACCAGCATGCATAATGATAAAGCGTCCAGATACAGAAACCTACAGCTAACACCTTTTCCACTACTCATTTGGAGGTTTGTTTTTCTGGTGGACAGAAACAGCCATTGGTAATATTTTATCTTCACCTGGGAAACAACGTAAAATCTGTTCTATTTATTTTCCGTTTTCCTTTTGCAGTTGCCGGGCCACTTCATGATATTTAACATAATTACAGATCATTCTGTTCCCAACTCTATAACCTTGAAAATAATCGAATGTATAACCTACAGCCAGGTGCGGTGTGAAAGCAAACGTCGCACGAGACGTCGCTAGATATAATTATTTGTTATTAAAAACAAATTGGCTAAATTGCATCAAGGCAGGAAATATCAATAACTCTGAAGGTTAGGCTCGGCGGTAATTGTCGCGGCTTAATTTCACGCCGCTCTCTCTGCGCTTGAGCAAGGGCCGGGTTCCCGATCCGCCGGGCGCCGAGTGGTCACGGCTCATCGCCTCGCCGTTTTATATTCAGCGCAGGCAGCAAATTTACCGCTGCAATCAGGAGCCATTATACCTCATTTAACAGCGAACCCACAATATGTTACTGATTCCTATTTTCTTAAACAACCAGCGTCGCCGTGCTGTTTGTAACCGGTGCGCCGATGCACATGTTCCTGATCAGACAGTTTAAGCAGCACATGACGGCATTTGTTCCCTCCCCGCAGGCGCTGCATGATGGAGTCAGCGTGGATCAGATTCATGAGCTCACAGCTATCGATAAATGGTTTCTGCACAAACTGAGGCGCATTACGAAGCTGGAGCAGCACTTGAGACTGTACACAAGGTGAGATTCAGACAACACCGAAGGCTCACGCAATCACCAACCATGTCGCAACACCTTACCTGGGTGTGAATTTTATTTATGAAATACACCAAGCGGGAGCCACTAGATGGGGATGTGGGGATGGATTTAAGCTTTCACTCATGGCTCTGTCTAATTCCAGGAGAATATCTAAGTGCTTTAAGACTGACTGAACCACACAGTATATGGACAAAAGTTGTCCTATGAGATCTGTCTGTCTGTCTGTCTGTCTGTCTGTCTGTCTGTCTGTCTGTCTGTCTGTCTGTCTGTAATCCTTCTGTCTTGTCTGTCTGCATGTTTTAAATCTGTCTGTCTGTCTGTCTGTCTGTCTGTCTGTCTGAGATCTATTTATCATTCTGTCTGTCTGTCTGTCTGTCTGTCTGACATCTATCTATCTATCTATCTATCTATCTATCTATCTATCTATCTATCTATCTATCTATCTATCTATCTATCTATCTATCTATCTATCTATCTATCTATCTATCTATCTATCTAATGAGGTGGGTCTAGGTAAAAGAGTTTAGGACACAGGAAGTCTGACTTTTCTACATATTTCCCAACAAATGTGCCACTGATTTGTTTACTAAAATGTCTTTATTATTCATCAGACTTGATGGAATTCAGTATTTTAGTGAATTAAATGATCGAATATCTCACTGTAATCTGCATAAAAATCTCTTCTGAAGCCCAGACACAGCGCTAATACAGAGTTATCGAATCCAGCACGTCTCCTGGTGTTTGTTACGTGTTTGCGTATAGAGAGTTTTAATAGGATAAAAGACAATTTTACCCCTCATTTGACCATTTCGTGTATGAGGGGTGACTGAACATCCAAAGTGAAACCAGCAGAGCACGAAAGGCCCTTTTAGCTGTTCTGGGTTCTTGAAAAACAGACAACAGGGTCAGCAAGATCTTCTCTGCTGGCCTAAACTCTGTTAGTGTCAGTGACTTATCTTTGAATATATTTCTGTCCACGAATATGTATTCAATTATACCCAATAGTCTGTTTTCTTCATTTCAAAGCTTTTCTGTTGCTGGTGCTGCTTCCTGTAGTGTATGTTTAGGTTAGATTTTTTATCAAATCAGATTTCAGCCATCACATGACATGGTGCGCAAATATATTCATGTGGATTTAATAGCTGTAACGACTGACAGAGAAGAAATTGATTTGGTCACAGGTACACTTACAAGACGGACTTTTCAGGAAAACCTGAACATCACGAGGAAAATGGTTCAAAACAGTTTTTCCTGTGCAGTACGGTTTCCCTGTGGATTTTAAATAAAGGCAAATTGTACGTTTTGTGCAGATTCTAAAGGAAAAAAAAAATGATTTATGAAAAAGCTCCACAGCTTTTTCATAAATCATTTTTTTTTTCCTTTAGAATCTGCACAAAACGTACAATTTGCCTTTATTTAAAATCCACAGGGAAACCGTACTGCACAGGAAAAATGCACGGAAACCTCCGGGTTAATTTATGAGGTTGATATCATTGCTTCTGCTACAGTAGAGATGATGTGTGGGGGTGGTGCAGTTGTGGCTACAGTGAAAGGAGACTTGTTGAATTGTGTTCATTGGTTTTCTTGCTTTAGTAATGACTTTCATTCTCACTGGATGAGATTCCTGTCTGTGATGCAGCGCTCTGTTATACTGCATCTCTCTATAATTTTGATGTTTTTCATAGCCATGGCCTCAAAATGATGGTATTAAGAGGTAAAATCTGAAGAGTCACCATCTTCGTCCATTTTTTGTCCACATGTCGCTAGGGTTTATTTTTTGGGGTAAATTTCAGTTTTTTAATTCTGGCTGCTCAGATTTTTCAACATTCAGAAAGCATGGTATCTCTGTGCTTTGTGAATGATTTATTTGGAGTTTTTGCGCTGTAGGGTCAGAGACTAACTCTGAGTGTGTCTGTAGTAAAAACTCACAGTTGGTGTGTGGGATCGATTGTGAGATTGTATGTCCACAGAGACCGACACGGCAGAGCGGAACAGACCTGCTGCCCCACACCGGTGCGTCTCCAACTGCGAGTCTGCCGTGACTCTCTGGCTCGCTTTGCTGAGGGGGAGGCGAAATCTGGAGTTTTTTTCGGTTTTCGCTAACATAATGCACGGCACATTTGTTTGGAACGTAATAGCGCGGGGCCTGTCGCACCGTGTTCATACACAGAGTCTGTGCTTCGCATTTGCTGCATAGTTTAGTGTCCTTAAACCAATCGAGAAGAGTGGATTTATGGTGTTGCAGCAACAAAGGCAGTTAAGCAGCATCAGGAGCAGTGATGTCAATGGAAACCACCCACCAGAACAAAACAGCGAGTGTGTGTGTGTGTGTGTGTGTGTATGTGTGTGTGTGTGTGTGTGTGTGTGCAAGCCAGGCTGACTGTAATTACACCATTGGCACAATAAAGTGAGGCTTTTTTGTTTTCTTCATGATGGTACCAGTCGAATGAGCTTTTCTAAAACTGTATTGGGGGTTAATATTAAATGTCGCCTAATTCATTGAAATTTGCCTCCAAAATGTCACAAAATACACAGGCAACAATTCTTAAATGACTGATCGTTATGTTTGTTGAATTGGTGGGGAATTCTCTACACTCCCTGAGGTAGAGTTAGGAGTTCTGCAAGGATCTATCCTAGGCCCACTGTTTTTTTCTTCATATATGTTTCCTTTGGGTGAAATTATACGTAAACATGGTATTAGCTTCCACTACATGTTGACGATACACAGTTGTACATTTCAGCAAAAAAAGTTGAGATACTTCAACAATGTTGTAGTGTGCAAAGGACATTAGAGAGTTGATGCTTGATAAGTCTGATAAGATGGAAGTACTCTTACAAGGACCAGCTAGAAGTAAACTTTTGAATTAAGTAGCATTACTGGATGGTCTTTCTGTCTCAGCGTGTACCTTGGTGTGATTATTGACTCTTTCCGCTAAGGCTTATGTGGATAACATAACCAGGATAGCCTTCTTTTAACCTAATTGCTAAAGGTAGAAATATAATGTCGTTACAGGATGCTAAAAAGTAATAAATAGAAACTTACAATTATAAGGCACAACATTTAAGCTGCAAGCAGCGATGTGCGGGCCCTCGCCGGGCTCACCGCCACCCGGTGGCCTGAGGAAAACAGTGAACAGTGGGGCGAGGTGCATGTAAGCGAGTAAAGCATGGAGAATTATGGCAGTCATTTCAAAGTGCCACTCTTCTTGTTGCCAGCAGGTGGCACTATGACTATAACTAAATATGCAAAGGTAGATCTGTTCAGATCAGGAGTCTTATCAGTCATGTGAAGTTAGGGGCAGATTGGACATTGTATGTCCAAGTGATAGCAACCTCCCTTTTTCATGGCGAATTCTCGAAATTTGTCCGACCACCATGGACACGCCCTTTCACGAAAACTCTAGATCTTCACAATGTAACATTGCAAAGGCCTTTAGATTGTGCCTACCAAATTTGGTGTTGATCTGAATAAATCTTAACTGTTATCCCCATGGTGAGTCATTGAAATTTGTCACGGTGCCATGGACACGCCCTTTAACGCACGCTAAAGATCTTCACAATTCACTAGCGCAAACGTCTTACGATAAGACTGGCCAAGAAAAAAAGGGGATGGCAATACATTTCTAGGAGTAGTTAATTGCACAGTAAAACATGTCACTTCCTGTTGCCAGCAGGTGGCGCTATGACTATTACTAAATATGGAAATGTAGATCTGGTCAGATCAGGAGTCTTATCAATCATGTGATGTTTGGGGCAGATTGGACATTGTATGTCCGAGTTATAGCAACTTCTGTTTTCATGGCGAATCGTCAAAATTTGTCAGACCGCCAAGGACACGCCCTCTGACGAAAACTCTAGATCTTCGCAATTTAACATCGCAAAGGCCTTTAGATTATGCCTGCCAAATTTGGTGTTGATCTGAACAAATCTCTAGGAGGAGTTTGTTAAAATACGACATGTGCGAATGGCAAAATCGACCAAAAATTTGCTCGTACAATTAAAAATACCCGACTTCCTGTTGGGTGTCGGATTTCGTACCAAGAGACTTTTTTGTAGGTCTTAGTGTGTTACATGTGTGTACCGATTTTCAGATATGTACATAAAACATAGCTCGAGCCACACACCGTTGAACGTGTATAGGTGGCGCTACTGAGACGGTTCTGCCACATCCACTTTCAAGGAACATGGCGTACCTAATCTTTCGACTTTGTTCGCTGTGTACGCAAAGTTTCGTGAGTTTTCGATGAAAAAAAATGCAAATAATAATAATAAATATAGCTGCAAGCAGCGATGGCGGGCCCTCGCACATTTGTGAATCGCTACACGGTGCCTACCAGAAAACAATGCACGGTGGGCAAGTGCATCAAGTGGGTAAATATCAGTGGACTATTTTATGTTGTTACTGACCCATTTGAGACTGTAGGTAAAAGAAACCCCACATTTTAGACAAACGGGGGCGCTAGTGAGCCACTTAAGAGACACACCCTTGTCCGACCTTTTTGTCCACACTTGTGATGTATGTGACTTGTCAAATGTGATGTATGTGTCAAATTTCAAGATAATCTAAGCACGCCAAAAGCCTTAAATATGCCTGAAATAAAAGTAAAGTTTGACGCGTTGCCATGGGAACAGCGTTCGAGATATCAAAAATTCCTTTGCAATTTATCATCTACAATGTCTCGGCATCATGTTGATTACGTTTGGTGTCAATCGCAAAAATATCCTAGGAGGAGTATTTAAGGTTCACCACATGCAACTGTCAAAAAATCCACCTTTTGTGACTGACACACTTCCTGGCGCCTGTTGGTGGCGCTATGTCCAAGATTCACAATAGGCACATCGATGCAATCGGAATCCTTGTCTGAACATACACAGCACGCGTCATCTGAATAAGAAATTTTTTGCTTTAGATATTAGACACTTCCTTTTTCTCTGAATTCGCCATAAATTTGTCGCCTCGCCATGGCAGCACCGTTCGAGAGATCAAAAATCCCTTCACAATTTAGCAAGTGCAATGTCTCGGCATCATGTTCACCACTTCTGATGTCAATCGCATGAATTCCCTAGGAGGAGTATTTAAAAGTTCACCACATGCACTTTTGAAACCATCCAAAATGGCCGACTTCCTGTTGGGCGGAGCTAATAGGTTTGATGGTGAAAGTTATTCGGGTCGATGAGATCTATATGCATACCAACTATCGTACATGTGCGTACATGTTTGCCCGATCTGTGCACCAATATTTGTTTTTGCATTTCAGGGGGCGCTACAGAGCCCTATTGCCACGCCTATGTTCCAGCCTTTGACCGGTCCTAAGGCCAGACGACTTTGACGTCTGTGCCAAATCTCCGGTGTTTTCGAGCATGTTGAGGCACACAAAGTGCATGCCAAGTGCTTAAATACGCCTGAAATAAAAGTAAAGTTTGACGCGTTGCCATGGGAACAGCGTTCGAGATATCAAAACTTCCTTCGCAATTTATTATCTACAATGTCTCAGCATCATGTTGACCACGTTTGGTGTCAATCTCATAAATATCCTGGAAGGAGTATTTAAAAGTTCACCACATGCAACTGTCAAAAAATCCACCTTTTGTGACTGACACACTTCGTGGCGCCTGTTGGTGGCGCTATGTCCGAGATTCACAATAGGCACATCGATGCGATCGGGATCCTTGGCCGAACATACACACTGCGTGTCGTCCGAATAAAACATTTTTTGCTTAAGATATTAAACACTTCCTGTTCTCCGAATTCGCCATAAATTCGTCGCCTTGCCATGGCAGCACCGTTCGAGATATCAAAAATCCCTTCGCAATTTAGCAAGTCCAATGTCTCAGGATTATTTTCGCCACGTTTGATGTCAATCGCATGAATTCCCTAGGAGGAGTATTTAAAAGTTCACCACATGCGCTTATAAAACAAACCAAAATAGCTGACTTCCTGTTGGGCGGAGCTCATAGTTTAGAGGGCGAAAGTTGTTCGGGTCAATGAGATCTACATGCGTACCAACTCTCGTACATGTGCGAACATAATTGCCCGATCTGTGCACAAATGTTTGTTTTTAAATTACAGGGGGCGCTACAGAGCCCCCCTGCCACGCCCATATTCCACCCTTTGTCCGGCTCTAGTGACCAAGGACTCTGACGTTTGTGCCAAATTTCAAGAGTTTTCGAGTATGTTAAGGGACCTCTAATGACCAATGTGTGTAAAAAAAATAAATAAATAAATAAATAAAATATAGCTGCAAGCAGCGATGGCGGGCCCTCGCACATTTGTGAATCGCTACACGGTGCCTCCCAGAAAACAATGCACGGTGGGCAAGTGCATCAAGTGGGTAAATATCAGTGGACTATTTTATGTTGTTACTGACCCATTTGAGACTGTAGGTAAAAGAAACCCCACATTTTAGACAAACGGGGGCGCTAGTGAGCCACTTAAGAGACACACCCTTGTCCGACCTTTTTGTCCACACTTGTGATGTATGTGACTTGTCAAATGTGATGTATGTGTCAAATTTCAAGATAATCTAAGCACGCCAAAAGCCTTAAATATGCCTGAAATAAAAGTAAAGTTTGACGCGTTGCCATGGGAACAGCGTTCGAGATATAAAAAATTCCTTTGCAATTTATCATCTACAATGTCTCCGCATCATGTTGATTACATTTGGTGTCAATCGCAAAAATATCCTAGGAGGAGTATTTAAGGTTCACCACATGCAACTGTCAAAAAATCCACCTTTTGTGACTGACACACTTCCTGGCGCCTGTTGGTGGCGCTATGTCCAAGATTCACAATAGGCACTTCGATGCAATCAGAATCCTTGTCTGAACATACACAGCACGCGTCATCCGAATAAGACATTTTTTGCTTTAGATATTAGACACTTCCTGTTTCTCTGAATTCGCCATAAATTTGTCGCCTCGCCATGGCAGCACCGTTCGAGAGATCAAAAATCCCTTCACAATTTAGCAAGTGCAATGTCTCGGCATCACTTCTGATGTCAATCGCATGAATTCCCTAGGAGGAGTATTTAAAAGTTCACCACATGCACTTTTGAAACCATCCAAAAAATAAAAAAATAAAAAAATAAATAAATTCTAAGGAAACCAATAGGGCTTCGCACCTCTGGTGCAGGCCATTCTGGCCTGCTCCTCGGTGCTCGGGCCCTAATAAATAAACGACACAAAAACAATAGGGTCCTACGCACCTTTGGTGCTCGGGCCCTAATTAACACAACACTAAACTTCTACAATCTTTTATACAACTTTATAACAGCTTTGCCTCTGTAAAGCTTCTTTGAGACAATGTGGATTGTTAAAAGCGCTCCACATATGAAAAGGAATTTAATTGAATATTCAACGGTGTTCTGTTTTATTTTATTGTTTTGTCTTAGAACAATACTAGGTCCGTAAAATTTTACCTATTGCATTATACACCACAAAAGCATTTTAAGAAGGTTAGGGTAAGCGATGTGAATTATTGAATTTGTATATCGGCAATGTTTAGGGGGAATTTATTTTAGGTCAGTATTGCATTTCTTCACACAGTTTAATTCAATTTTATTCCATTTTATTTGTAAATCACTTTCAACAGTTGACATTGTCCTAAAGCATCTTTACAGAACACATTTAGAATATAACTTTTAGTTTCAGAATCAGATAGAGTTTTATTGCCAAGTATGCAAAGCAACTTTATAGAATACAGAATTTATACATTCAGAATCTAAATTTGAAGTTTTTTGTCTGGTTACACTCAAAGTTGCCATCGGAGCGAGTTTTTCATTGCCACTGTCATCAATGGCTGCATATTAGGACTAAACTTGGAGACTTATTTATAATTTTTTTAATTTATATTTGTAATCTATTTAAATCTATAAAGCTGCTTTAAGACAATGTTTGTTGTTAAAAAATATATATACACATGAAATTGAATCGAAGGTATTAGCTATGTTTCTTTTAAAACTTTGTGTTGTGTAACATAAAGTGTTGCCAGGAAACTAGAATTGTTCCAAACTAAAGTTAAAGCTAAACTATGCGTTTGCTTGACAAAACCCTCTAAACAAACTACTGGGCAGATACAACAATCTTTCAAATGCAAAAAATGAAACAGTTTAACATTTATAGAATAAATGTCCAGATACTTAAAACATTTATTTAGCTACAGGGCTGATGCATTTGTTGATTTTTAGCCTGTTTCTATAAGATTTGTATGTGCTTTTCGAACATCCAATTCCCCCTTTATCTTCTATTTGCGGGTATAATAACCTCCGCTATTTTGGGTAGATGTTACACTAGATTTTGTAGAGATTAGGCTTATACACACCCCCACAATTGTGGTAGTAAAGTAAGTCACTGATGTAGGTAAGATGAGGAGGCTTGCGGTGCATCCTGTTCAATGGGGTTGAGGTCAGAGCTCTATAGCAGGACATCTTCCATTCCAAACCATGTAAACTATATTTTATGGAGCTGGCTTTATTGCACAGTGGTATGTGTAAAGTGCGGGGACAGGTTTGGGTCTCCTAGTTCAAGTGAAGAACATGCTTGCTCATTAGGAATAAACTTAAAGATTAATTTATAAATTTGAAATGTATATTTGTAATCTATGTGTTTCTATAAAGCTGCTTTGGGACAATGTCCATTGTTAAAAGTGCTGTACACAAAAATAATTTATTTTATTTAAATTATTGCTAATGAGCAAACCAGTGTAGACAATGGCAAAGAAAACAAAAAAACGTCCTTAGATGAAAGAAGAAACCTTGAGAGGAACCAGACTCATGTCCATTCATTATACTGTAGTTTCATCATTGTTGAGCACATTCTCCAAAGTAATCATACTAATCAGAGTCCATGTTATCACTGTTTTGTAGTTGAGACATGTTCTGGAGTTAATATTTGCTTTAGTTTTGCGCTGCAACACAAATGGAGGTCTACAGTATTTCACCCCGAATGTGAAATTATGCATAGTTTTGCTGTGGATGCTAAACAGCTGCTGAGGTGGTTTTAGTTCACAAAATGTTTAACTGTAATCTGTAAAAAAAGGACTAAACTAATATCACATACACACATGCAAAGTTAATTTCCCAAAAAAGTTGGTCAAATGTAAATAATAATAGAACGCTTTGATTCGCAAATCTTATAAACTTATATTTTACTTATTATAGAACATAGAAACCAAGTGTTTAAACTGAGGAAATGGATTATTTGAATAAAATTATGAGGTCATTTCGAATTTGATGGGGCAGCAAAAGTCTGGAAAAAGTTAATGGTATCAAAAGTATAAATATTTTGCAACTAATTAGATTAATTGACAGCAGGTAAGTCAGATGATTGTGTAAAAATAGTGTATTATAGTGAAGCAGAGTCTCTCAGAAGTTAAGATGGGCGGAGCTTCACCCATCTGCGAGTCTACAATTTGTGGAACAGTTTCAGAATTATGTTCACATAAAATTGTAAAACAGAGGAATATCTGATCATTTGCAGTAAATAATATCATCAGAATTTTCAAAGAATCTGGAGAAATCAATGGGAAAGAGACAAGGGTGAAAATCTATATCGGATGCCCCTCACTGCATTTAAAACCGTCATCATCCTGTAATGGAAATAACTGCATGGACTCATTCACACCGCCAGAAATCATTGTCTGTGAACACTGTGCCATGTCAGGTACAACTACAGGAACCCAAAACGTACAACCAGTCAAGTCTACATGTCTACACACCATTGAAAAGGACTGAGCACTCAATGCCTATTCATCAAAAGTACTTTCTATCACATGCATTAATTAGTGAGCTGGTTTATGGGACAGAGTCGATTCACGTTTAGACACAAAACTCCATTAAGTGCAAAGCTCACAGTGAGCTGAAGACACCAGTGAAAGAGCACCTCCTCAAATTGCATTTGATTGTTAAGAATGATTGTGTTTCTGTCATGGTATCAGAAACTCTGATGTATCTCATTTAACAATCGCAGATGATCGGAGTTATTCTGAACGTGACGGAGGTGACTTTTGGAAACCCCTCTCCATCCTCTTTGTTGAAATATCGTGCTCTGAGGTGCAGGATTAAGCAGGTGCCATCTCAAAGCTCATAGTTTCTGTCTGTCTGCCAGCCTCTGCAGGATGGGTATTTTGTACACCATGAACTTCCTGGTTGTTCAGTGTTTACTGTTTTTGTAGAAATCTACATTGTGTACATCTTTAATCATTCTGCAGGCCGGCTCAGATGCAGAAGATACTGCGTGTAATTAGAGGTACAGAGCTTCCTATGTTTAGTTGCTACATTGTCCAATAATGCAGCTCATCATCTACCATAGACACATGAACTCTTCCTCCTTTTATAGTGTGCCGTGATTTTGTCTAAACTTAGCAGCTTGTGTTGTTGGTCTATATATACTGTAGTGTGTTATTTAGATATAGGTAATTATATGTAATATCTGATTTGAAATGAAACTCGATCTTACTACTGATTTGACACGTAATTTGAACATAGGATTAGTAATAAATCTTTTAACAAAAATCGGACTCACAGTCTTGTCTTCAAGCGCTAGCCACGTTTACACGTGCGCTTTTTTGTCATTCCGATTAAAATCATTCCGATCGAACAATTCGGTGGGCTGTTTACATGAGACATGATCTAATCCGATATGGTGTTTACAAGTGCCCACACTTTTAATCGGAATGACTTTGTGACATGCACACGTTAGCCTCTGTCCCGTTTGCCGCAACAAAGAGCTCCATTTTTTTTCTTCTGCACGCTGTTTTTATGCAGTGCAGTGCCAATTTGTGGGAAGACTGTTGCTGGAAGGTCTGAGGAAAAAACGGGAGTTTTTTTGGTGGTGGTGCATCTATACGGAGCATCTCATCATCCCTTCCTTCTCTAAAAAGCAAAAGCATGTGGATGAAGGTCTGTAATAAGGACTGGTGGGAGTGGGTTGTATTGCTGGAGTTTAGTGACCTGGAATAGAAACTAAAAATTTATATTTAGTTCCTTCAGTGTATTTAATAAATGTGTTGTTTCAGTTAAACTCCAGTTTGATTTAGCTGCCGCCATTTTGCTTTTTGATGACCCCTGACGTGATGACGTAGATGCAAAGCAATCGGTTTAGAGAAAGGTTCGTCCCACCCCTCTCAAACCGATTGCAATTTCATTCGGTCTGGGCATTTTTATTCCAATTGAGGTGTTTACATGGTGCATTTTAATTCGGATTGGACTTTTAAACCAATTACAATGTTACCTTCTAAAAACTGTAAAGATTGACCAACCCATAATTGTTGGAATTTCAACCAAATTAGATCATTCAAAGAAGGAAAACTTTAGGATTATATGAGCTGGTATCAAAAAGTTTCGAGATTAGCTCTGTTTACTGTATTTATCTACATTTCCACACTATCACCTCCAAAATAGTCCCCTTGCACAGCAATACAGTGCTCCCAGCGTTCCTGCCACTTCTGGAATATGTCCTGAAAGTTTTCTTTTTTCGAAGCATGTCAAGCACCTTCTGTTATTCATGCCGGATCTCCTCAATGTGCAGTGTCAAAACAGCGGTCTTCATCTTTGCGCAAAGTCTGCAGGAGCCAAATCTGGCGAGTAGGGTGGGTGCGAGAGTGAGATCATGTTGTTTCCGGTGAGAAAATCACGTGGGCTATTGCAGACGTGATAACGCACGTGGTCGAAATAGCACCAGTTGTGCAGCTCGCGATGTACTGTACACAGGGCGATGTGTTTATGAAGGTCGGTGCTCCTTGTGACTGTGCAAGCAGCCTTGTGCTGCCATCTGTTGGTGGGTTACAAAACTTGTTTGACTAGCAATGAGAGAGTAATTTACGGCTGCCAGGAAAGCACATGATTTGGATATAATAATAATGAAGTTATACACCATTAACAAATGGCAGAAGGTATTGGAAGTGTCTTTCATAGTTTTAAATCAAGGCATGGGTAAAGCTCCTCCCTTATGTCTCTCATGTCAGGTTCCCTTCACTAATAAACACATTTTGTTGGATTCTAATTTTTATTTTAATTTTATTTTTTTACGATTTTACTTGGTAACGCTTTTATACAAAAACAAGTTTCCAAGGGATTTTTCATAAAGTATCACTTGTGTTTTTTGCCTAATGTAAAGCTGAAATGTTTTATATAGTAATTGAAATACTGATATACTGACACTAAAATGGCATTAAAGCTTAATAAACAAACAAACAAATAAAAATAAATGGAGAAATTGTATAGCAATGGAATGCTCATTAATAAACTGGATGGGTTTAGGTGTTTTATGCTAATTTTCTGGGTAATCTCTCAGCTCCACCATTACAGCTGATCTGTTGCTGAAGGTCAAGCAGGAGGGCTTTTCAGACCGTCAGGTGGGCCAGAACCTCGGCTTGTCAGAGGCAGAGGCACGGTCTCTGAGACTTAGACACAACATCCAGCCCTGGGTCAAACAGGTCTGGATATCATGCTCTAATAACCATCATCTTCTAATAATATCATCTTTTTTTTTTTTTTTCGATAGCAGCACTAATAATATCAATGTGCTGCCTTTTAGATCGACACACTGGCTGCAGAATATCCTGCCGTCACTAACTATCTGTACTGCACCTACCATGGCCAGGTGAGACTTGCTGTAATTGTTATTATTATCATTTTTTATTATTATTTATTTTGCACAAAAATAAAATATATATAATTAAAAAAAAAATGCAATCCATATGGTGCACATGGAGAGGCAGAAAACTTAAAAAAGGGTATTTGAAGCCTTCACCTAAATAATAATAAATAAATAAATAAAAAATGACTAATGAAATTATGGAAAAAAACATTTAATTATAATAACAAATATGCTAATGTAAATAATCGCTAATTATTTACAACGAATCAAAAAACCCAGAATAAATTACTCCAAAAACAATTATTATATACTGTATACAGTGCATAAAAAAAAAAAAAAAAAAAAAAAAGAGGATAAAAAGAAACACATTTTTTTTTACAAAGATTTATATTTGCTAGATGGGAAAAAACGTTCCATAATTTAAAACCTTTAAATCTTATCAAATATTTTTCTCTACATGTAAAGATTTTAGGACAATGAAAATCTGAAAGTTACATGACAATGAAACTGTGAATTTGTTTTAATATACGTTCTAAAATGTTCTGGAATTGTAACTTTAATTGAATATATCTTATACATAAAAACACACATTTGAAAAATATTAATCCAAATAATGTCAAGGTAGTAAACAGTCAGATATGAACCTAGCTGTTGATAATTAAACAATGTAGCTACAGTACCTTTATTGTAATAGGTTTCATATGTTGGCAGGAAACTAGAAGGTTTCTAAACTAAAGTTATAGCTGAACTATGTGTTTGTTTGTTTGGAATGTTTGTATTATAATCTACTGTACATCGATATTTAAAAATCCTGAAAATCAGCCCCATAGCTAGCTATATGTTATAATTAATGTGTTATAACTAACATATAGCTATGGGGCTGATCTAGTTGTTGATTTCTAGCCTGTTTGTATGGAATTTTTGGATATTTCATTCCACCTTCAGTTCTGATTCACTGTAGTAATAAACTTCACTCTTCTGGGAAGATGTTCTACTAGATTTTGTGGAAATTTGTGCTCATTCGTCGACAAGAATTTTAAGATACTGATGTACAGTAGGTTATGTGAGGAGATCTGGGGTGCAGTCAGAGATTACATTCATCCCAAAGGTGTTCAATAGGTTTGGAGTCTCATAGCAGTAGATCTTCCACTCCAACCCATGTACACCAAATCTTTATGGAGCTGGATTTGTGCACAAGGGGCATTAGCATGCTGGAACAGGTTTGGGGTCTCTTAGTTCAATTAAAGGCAAAATGTCATGCTCCCACACCCAAAGAGGTCAAAGTTGAAGGCAATTGTGTGACTATGGAAAAGCCAAGTGTCCCAGTAATCTTGTCTATTTCATGTTTCTAAGAGTGGATAAGTTCATGTTAAAGCAGGAATAATTCATATTCCCAATGCTAGTTGGCAACCGTCTTTCGGATTCTTTCCACAAATGCACCAATCCTGAAGAGGATCTACTGTAGGCCTGTAATGGGTGTTTGTATATTTTATGATTAATCATAAATATAAAACTAATATTTATGTACTGAATTCCTTGAGCACAACGTTTCTGCAAAATAAATCGTTTTTGATATTTTATGGCATTTAATTGCATAAAATATGAACACCTTGTCTTTCTATTCTAACAGGAACATGACCTCGACTTCAGAGATCAGAGTGTGATGGTTTTAGGTTGTGGTCCTTATCACATCGGTGAGTAATTATTGAGTAATTATATAATTAACCCGCTTGTATTTTATCGGCTTCTTCTGCTTTATCCATCAGTGTAAAAGCACCACCAAGGTCAGAGAATGAGAAGCACTTTTTGGTTTTAATGGAGGTGGCAGCTTAGTGGTTAAGGCATTGGACTTTGGATCCCAAGGTTATGAGTTTAAATCCCACGCATGCCAAGCTTATTTGTATGAATGAGATAAACAGTTTATGCTCAGAGTGTGCGTGATGCAACAATGAGTGTATGAGGTACAGAAGTTTGAGGTTAAAACATAACCATTCACACAAGGTCTTTAGTATTTGATTGCTAGATAATAAAGCACAGTTTGTGTAAAACTATATGGAATGCATATATAATAATATAAAAGTGTGCATGTAGTATTCCCTGATACCGCAAGAACATGTCCATGTTACAGCAGCGAAGACACACTACAAATATATAAAGTACAGTATATAAATACAAAGGAAAAAACAACAATAATAATAGTAGTGACACAAACAAACAAACTAATTGCACTGAGATATTGCCCAGTTTACACTGTCATTATTGCAGTTTAATAATCAGTATTACCTGTGTGTATGGTGACTGGTTCACTACGAGCAGCTCTGATTATAACGTCTAATAGAAGCAGGGAGAAAAGACCCTCGGTATCACTCCTTCAGACACTTAGGATGTAACAGGTCGAACTCTCAGCATGTTGAATTCTCATTGGCCAGAAATGTTTCTATAACTTTAAAGGCAGTGCAGCTTTGAAGTTTTTATATGAATAGATTTGTATAAATCAGTTTAGTTCAATTCACTTTGATTTGGATTGTGCTTTTAACAATGGACATTGTCTCAAAGCAACTTAACAGAAAATGTATAAATCAGTCCATATTTATATTTATGATGGATGCCTTTATCCACTTACATTTATCTCATTATCTGAACAGCTACGGGGTTAAGGGCCTTGCTCAAGGGCCCATGGGTGGCAGCTTGGTGTGGCTGGGATTTGAACTCACAACCTTTTGGATCCAAAGGCTAATGCCTTAATTCCAATCTATGACTTTAATCCTATCAGTTTCTATAGCAACAACTAAACATAGTTGTATTCTGTACAGTAGTTAATGATATATTTATGGATGGAGTCTCCAGTGCCAGTTTACCATTACGTTTTTTAAGACAGATGTGAGCACTTTCTGGTTTTTCAGCGACAGGACAGGAATGTTCTTCTGTCTTTAAGAGAGAGAAAAAGGAATGAAAAGAGAGGCTAATAATAAAACGATAATTTCTAGCTGGAAAATTGGACTCTTCATTTAAAATTCCACTTAATGTGTTAATAACAGTTTTCAGATGATGTCAAAAGAACGACGTCTTCCAGCGGTACTTACTGTATATGAACAGTTCTGCTATAAAAATCCTTTTTGAACTATATTCCCTTTAAATAGTGTGTTTACTAAGAATATTTACAGTCTGTATCCTGGTTAGGGTTTGCAAAGGGGCCTAAAATGTCTGGTAAATTTCCAGAAACTATCCAGAAACGTTCAACGGGAACTTAATCTGGAGACTTTTGGAAATATTCCAAGTTGGAAACTTTCAAACTTTTAGAAATTTGGGAAAATGTGTATATAAACTGTATCGTATACAAACATAAATAAATAACATTGTGTTTGCCCCTAAGCTGACATGCATGCAAACTAATATAGATTTTAAAAAAGACATTTATTTACTTTGGAAATGTTTGTTAGTACAATTCTGTTGCACAATGGCTTACACACAGCACAAGGACGTTTTAAATATAAATGTATGTACTATTTATGGTAATGTATGTAAAAACTTGCCAATATGGAAAATCTTTTTTTTTTTTTTTTTTTTTTTTACATTATTTTGTGTGCAGGATTCAAGAAATAATGTGTTATGTTATGGACAAATGCACAGTGCATGTAGAGGGGCGTGGCCTCAGTGGCCCTGCAGTAAGTGTGCGGTGTGCATGTGATTGATGAGTGTGCCAATAGAAATTAAACTGAAATTGCATTAAATCTGGTTGTTTTAACTAAGATTATCCTGCTAGACTGTGTTTTTTAACTACATTTAAGTTTCCTGTTATAGACTAACCTCTAATTTTGTAAATTCCCAGTTTATTCCAATTAATTTCCGTTCATTTCCATGGAATTTCGCAACCCTATTCCTGGCGAACCTATATCAGAATGTTTACATTTTTTTTTTTTGGGGGGGGGGGGGGGGGGGGGGGATTAGGGGCCTTGATCAACAGCTTAAACCTTGAGCCTTTTTTTTTTTATTAGAAACCCACTACTTCCCCTAAATGTTAACGTTATTTGCTGCACTACTGCAGAATTGCTAGGACAATTCTATAGAAATGAAACTTGGATATATTTTAGAGAAGGCAATGTGTAGCTTTTATAGTCCTCTGAAAATAACTCAACATACAGCCATTATTGTCAAAATAACTGGCAACAAAAGTAAGTACACTCTAAGGGAACACGTCCAAACTGTGTCCAAAGTGTCAATATTTTATATGAGCACGATTGTTATCCAGCACTGCCTTAATCCTCCTGGGCATGAAATTAACCAAAGCTGCACAGGTTGTTGCTGGGTTTCTCTTCCACTCCTCCATAATGACATCTCAGAGCTGCTGGATGTTAGACACATGGCGCTTCTCCACCTTCCGCTTGAGGCCCCCAAGCTGCACATTGACTACTCTAAAATATATCCAAGTTTCATTTCTATAGAATTGTCCCTTGAGAACATATAATAAATCGGTTGCTGAAATGTGAGGGGTGCACTCACTTTTGTGAAACTTTTGTAAGTCATGGGAAATGCAGTAGTATAAGAGCAATACAACACTGTGTGATGTACTGGTTTGGGTGCTAACAGCAATTCTGCCTTTCTTTTGCTTCCTCGCTAAAAAGGGTGAGCTTTTAACTGACTTCTCCTGAAGCAGGAGCTGTAACCTAATAATCTTTAAACAGATGGCTCAGGGATTGGAACACTCCCAAAGCCCTAGACTGGCTAGATCAGAGCAGGTGAAGTGTTATTTCGGGTTATTAATGGTCCGGGGAACCAGGCATGAGCTACTCCGTGGTATAGAGATGGCCAATAAATTGGGCGATTTAAAAGAGGGGAAATGTTTCCACAGAAAATCTCCAACGAATTACACACTCAGAATGCTCAAGGGTTCAGTCTTGTGTATTATAAAGCACAGCATCTCAGTTTGCTACCGAAGCCACTAATAGAGCGGAGAATGAAACGAAACGCCATCGTGTTAAGAGGTTTGGTGTGACTTTTGCAAGTTTGGAATGGAAAAGTTTGTCAGCGTTTCTCTGGAGACCAATACATTCAACCTGTCGGACGAAACGAATAGATCCATGAAGAAATGCTTCTACATGTATTCGTTTATAATTCATTCGCGGCTTAATCTCCATCTCCTGTTCATTTTAGTGAAAGTGATTGTACTGATGAGTGGATGGTGGTCCCGTTTTCTCTACCCCCCCAAATCCCCCCTACTCACATGTGTTCCAGGTAGCAGTGTGGAGTTCGACTGGTGTGCTGTGTCCAGTATCCGCACCCTCAGACAGATGGGCAAACGCACAGTGGTGGTAAACCACAACCCGGAGACGGTCAGCACCGACTTTGACGAGTGCGACCGCCTCTATTTTGAGGAGCTCACGCTTGAGCGTGTTCTGGATATCAACCATCAGGAGGTGGGGGGCCAAAGATCACACCTGTTTTTTTTTTTTCTTTTTTCTTTTCCTTTTATCTTTTATTCAGGATACTTATTTCAGGAGACCCAAACCGGTTACTGCATGAACATGGACAAAGCCAGCTCCATGAAAATATGCTTTGCATAGGTTGGTGTGGATGATCTCCTCCTAGAGAGCTCTAAACTCAACCTATTGAACCCTGTTGGATTGAATTAAGAGGTCGACCGGGTTTACTGATTAATCTGCACCGATAGTTTTTCCGGTTTCTGCTCCTCTCTCAATACTAGAGCGGCCTCTAGAGGCGAATCACTGAACCCACATGCTATTTGTTTTTACACGCAAAACTACACGCTGCATGGAGAGCACTATATTATATGTATTATTTATAATTTTTTCAATTATAGCATATTTATTATACACATATTATAGATATACCCCATGTCCCTCCTCTGCACATGTCCAAACCATCTCAATATCGCCTCCCTCACCTTGTCTTTAAAACGTCCTACTTGCGCTGTCCCTCTAATAAACTCATTTCTTATTCTGTCCATCGTCGTCACTCCTAACGAAAACCTCAACATCTTCAGCTCTGCTACCTCCAGCTCCACCTCCTGTCTTTTACTCAATGCCACTGTCTCTAATTCATACAACATCTCAGGTCTCACCACAGTCCTATAAATTTCCCTTTCACTCTTACAGATACTCTTCTATCACAAATCACTCCTGCTATCACTCTTCTCCACCCACTCCACCCTGCCTGCACTCTTTTCTTCACTTCTCTAACATCATTCTTTAGGGATGAACTTACAATTATATGGAAGAAACTTATTGGCACCAAACTTATATGCTCTTTTATACAACTTTATAACCTCTTTATTTTTAGGTGCTTTGAGACAATGTGCAATGTTTGTACTCTACAAATAAAAATGAATTAAACCGAATTTCAAAATGAGAGAAATAGACATCTATGGGGAATAAAAGTAAAAGTAAAAAAGAAAATAGACTTAAATGCAACCGCTGACAGCTTGTTTTACTTTCCAAAAACATTTCTCCTTTAGTTTCTAATCTTGTGTTGGTGTTTTGCTTTGACCTTTTAAACCACAAGAGTCAGACTATCATTAGCCTTCCTGTTAAATCCCGATATAGCGAAATGTGATAAATAAAGGCAGCAAGGCTCTCAAAGCGAACTAATCCCCGATTAATGTCTGGGTAGCTAATAACCCGATACACTCATCTTATAAGCAATTAACTCACCAGGAGCAGCTTCGGGACATAGGGCAAAACCGGTATTATCTCGACTCTCCATCTCCATAGAGACACCAAAGCCCTGATCACGTTCAGACACGTTCATACAGAAAAAAAAAAGAGAAGGAAAACTCTCCAGCTGAGATTGTTTTGATGATGAGACCCCTTGACTTTTTCCTTTTCCTGGTACAAGTGGTGATCACTGATCACTAAACGATTAAGCATTTATTAATTAATTTATTTGAAACGAGAGTTTGACATCGAAATTTCCAAATGCTGCATCAGGGTGATTACTAGAAGTGGATAAGAAGGAGTGGATGAACACTGCAGGGTGGTGGTGCTGAGTGGGGCTGAGGGGTGGTTCTGGGTGGAGATATATCTAAAAAGAAACGTTTGAATAATGAAGTGGCCATGCATGCCGTTGCCATGGGAATGCATAGGGATGTTACAGAAAGAGCAAGGAAGGAGCAGAGATGTTGTGAGATGTTGTGAATTCCTGCATGGGACCTTATGGACACACCATGCGATCTGTGCTATGTTTAGAATATATTATCGCTGAAAGGATTAGAATGTTAAAGAAGCATGTACATTAACAAGAATAAGTAGATTACTGCCAGTTCTAGGACTATTTCTGCCAGATCTGGGACCATTACTGTCTGTCGTGAGACCAATACTACCAGTCCTGAGACCATTACTGCCAGTTCTGGGACCATTATTGCCATTCCTGGGACCATTACTGACACTTCTGGGACTCTTGTGCCGGTCTTGGGGCCATTAATGCCAATTCAGTGACAATTAATGCAAATTTAGAAAAGCCAGTCCTTGGACCATTAATGTCAGTCCTGGGACTATTCTCACTAATCCTGGGACAATTTCTGCCAGTCATTACTGACAGTCCTAGAACCATTATTGCCAATCCTTGGAGCCTTAATGCCACTCCTGGGACCATTACTGCAGGTCCATAGACCATTACTGCCAGTCCTTGGACCTTTACTCCCAGTCCTGGGATCTTCAAAGCCAGTCCTGGGACCAATAATGCCAGTCCTGTTATCATTCTACTAATCCTGGAATCATTCTGCTAACCTTGAAACCATTAATGCCAGTCCTCTGATGTTTAATGCCAGTCCTCTGACCTTTACTGCTTGTCCTTGGATCATTAATACCAGTCCTGGGACAATTAATGGCAGTCCTGTGACCATTACTGCCATTCCTTGGACCTTTTTTGCCAGTCCTGGGATGTTTAAAGCCAGTCCATGGAACATTAATGCCAGTTTTGGAACCGTTCTGCTAGTCTTGTGACCATTACTCCTAGTGCTAGTTTTGACCATTCATTTAATTTGTTTTTTTTTTGTTTTAAAAGATCTCAAAGAAAATCTGCAGAGCCAGATCTAGCTTCATCTTAACCATCACAGCATCATATAGCATGAAACTCCACCCCCTGCCCAAGTAGCCAACAGTCTTTATTTGCCATATATACAATAAAGCATAGTGAAATTTTTTTCTTTAAGTTTATTTAAGAGCAGGTTAACCCATGATGCAGTGCCTCTGAACGAGGCTGAGGGAGGCTTAAGGGCCTTGTTTAGGGGCCCAGCAGTGGCAGCTTAGTAGAGCTGGGGCTCGAATCCCTGAGCCATCAGCACTAATGGTAGTCTGTCTGATACACATTTTGAGATTTTAACTCAGAAATAAAACTTAAACTATGACCAACAAGAAAATGAATTTTATCTGACAGGTCCGGGTCATCCCGTGCCAGAAGTGAAACTCGGTGTGGCTGCAAATTTGCCTCTAGGCTTCACCTGCTGTGTGTTCTTAGATGCTTTTCTGCTCAACATGGTTGTACAGAGAGCTTATTGAAGGTATGCTAGCCTTGCTGTCGGTTTGGATCGTTTTCCTCTGACATATCTTCTCAACAAGGTTTCAACCCAACAGTTGTTTTTCATACTATTCTGTGTGAGTTAGAAAACACAGCATCCACTGACGCTAGATGTGGTCTGTGTGAAGTGCAGGTGATTGCAGGTCATTTGCATTGTTAATTAATGAAATAGGAGTTTTCAACACTTAATAATAGTAAAAAAAAAAAGCTATAACTCTTGATATTTTCGCCAAATCCCCAGCACTCATCTCTGTTGGAAAACGTCTTGACCTTGTCCTTTCTCTTTTCCACAGGGCTGTACAGGCTGCATAGTCTCAGTGGGAGGGCAGATTCCCAATAACCTGGCCATGCCGCTGCACCTGAACGGTGTGAAGATTCTGGGCACGAACCCGCTGCAGATCCACCGGGCCGAGGAGAGATCTATATTCTCCAGCATATTGGATGAGCTGGGAGTGGCACAGGCGCCCTGGAGAGCCCTGAGCTCACTGGTGAGACTGTCTGAGCAATCGCATGAGCGCATTCAACACAGCAGGGAGGGGTGATGGGAAGTGCAATAGCAATGAGATTTCTTTTTTCAAATCAAAGTGTCTTTATACACATGGTCTGTCTGTCTGTCTATCTATCTATCTATCTATCTATCTATCTATCTATCTATCTATCTATCTATCTATCTGTCTGTCTGTCTGTCTGTCTGTCTGTCTGTCTGTCTGTCTGTCTGTCTGTCTGTCTGTCTGTCTTTTTCCCATCTATCTATCTATCTATCTATCTATCTATCTATCTATCTATCTATCTATCTATCTATCTATCTATCTATCTATCTGTCTATCTGTCTATCTGTCATTCTACCCAATTGTCTGTCTGTCTGTCTGTCTGTCTGTCTGTCTATCTATCTATCTATCTATCTATCTATCTATCTATCTATCTATCTATCTATCTATCTATCTATCTATCTATCTGTCTCTGTCTGTCTGTCTGTCTGTCTGTCTGTCTGTCTGTCTATCTATCTATCTATCTATCTATCTATCTATCTATCTATCTATCTATCTATCTATCTATCTATCTATCTATCCAATTGTCTGTCTATCTATTTTGTCCCCGTTTGCTATTATAGTATTAAGTTGTATTATCGTGTGTTTGTAATGGAGTGTGAAAAAATCTGATGATGCCAAATTTCAGCGTGACATATTGCAGCCACAGCTGTTTCTTTATAGTAAAATAGTTTATCCCTGTTAAGCAAATGAAAAATCCTGTTACACACACACACACAAACTCGTTTTAACACTCGCGCATCTCCAGAGCACAACACGCGTCCCGATCCTTCAGAGGTGTTCTGAGTGCTCTCGGGCCTCAGACTCTCAAAGTGCTGAAACGTGTTGTGTTTCGTAGAAGCAGACGCCAGGTCCATTAGCCACGGAAGCTCTTTTGGGCAGAGACGATGCCGTAGTAAGGGACAGAGAAATGGCAGGGCTGCATTTTAATAGACTCTTACAGACATGATGGTTCACTCGGTGCGCTGCTCGTTAGGGGAATCAGCAACGTCTCTTTTTTTTAAGCGCCTTCTTGACCTCAGGATTGTTTACTAGGAGTGTGTCGGGGTTGGCTGTCATTGATTGGCTTGTTTTGCAAGGATAATAATTTCAATTGAGTGTCATACAAGAGCTGCAACAAGAAATTTAAAATACACCCGAAAAGTTTATTTACATTCTTTTTTTTTCCAAAATAAATTTCCATTTGATTGTACCAAACGTTTATTTTTTTGACCAATTAATACATTTTCATCCCTTAAAGTGCACCAACGATATAAAAACACACTTATCTACCTGCGTGTTTCAGGAAGATGCTTTCACATTCGCTAATGAAGTGGGTTACCCCTGCCTCCTCAGACCCTCGTATGTATTAAGGTAAGTACAATATTTGATAATTAGTTATAGGAATAAATGACAATGGGATTTATGCACACCATCATATGTTCAGACTGGAATCGGAGATTACAATTTCTCAAACTTTCTCACACCCTGTCTGACTCTCAGTTTGTTGTATTGTCTGTCATTTTATTTAATCTCATGTTATCATTCTATCACTCTGTATTTCCTTCATTAACCCCGTTTCTCTTTACCCACTTAATCTCTCAGTTTATCAAATACCGTTCGTCCCGATTTACGATGGTTCGGCTTACGATATTTTCCGATATCACGTTGACGATAGCGATACGACAAAATTGTACAAATCTATTACGTTTGGCGTGGCAGGCAAACGCAACAGCCTATACGCGGTATGACACGTCGAAGCGCTGACTGGCTCCGCCCTCCACTCGCAAACATACGTAGATGTTCCGAATATATTTGCTGTAAATGTTTATACATCGCGGATGTGCTCTGTTCTGCAAAATTATGTACTGTAATGTCAATAATTTACAATTTACACTACAATTTACACTACCGCAATGTATAATCTTTACAGTAAATATATTCACGACATATATGTTCATGTAGATGTCACGATATTTTTAGCAACGATGGGGTCATCGGAACACGTTTCCATTGTAAGTCGGGGACTACCTGTATCAGTTCCAACATTTCTCCAGGAGAACACATTTAATTCAATTCAATTCATTTTTATTTGTAGAGCACTTTTAACAATGGACATTACACTTCAGATCCATCCTCATAGTTCTTGAGTTGCTCAGTAACTTCTTAATGGCTGTTCAAGTAGAACCAACCTCAGCACAGAGTGACCTTCAAAAAAAAAAAAAAAAAAAAAAAAAAATATATATATATATATATATATATATATATACACACACACTATATTGCCAAAAGTATTGGGTCACCTGACCTTTCCTGTTAGATGTGGTACTTTTCCAAACTGTTACCACAAAGCCGGTGGCACTCAATTGTACAGGACGTCTTTATATGCGCTATAATAAAAATTTCAATGTAACTTAAAAACTAAACATAACCAGTTGATATTATTTGTACTTTCCTAAATAGATTTGGGGATGTGTGAGTCGGAATTCTTGCCAATTTGGTACGGGATCAAATACTTATTTCACTCGATTACATACAAATTAATTTCTAAGCTTTTTTAAAAAATTATTCTTTTTGGATTTTTAACACTGTTGTGTCTCCCTCTGTTAAAATAAACCTACCATCAAAATTCTAGACTGTACATTTCTAAATGGGTAAATTCTCAAAATCAGCAGGGGATCAAATAGTTTTTTTCCCCAATGTGTGTGTATATATATATATATATATATATATATATATATATATATATATATATATATATATATATATAGAGAGAGAGAGAGAGAGAGAGAGAGAGAGAGAGAGAGAGAGAGAGATAGATAGATAGATAGATAGATAGATAGATAGATAGATAGATAGATTGAGAATTTCCAGAAAATTTGTGATGCTCTGTGCTTTCTTGTTGCCGTACTCTTGTTGATGTTTTTTGTCACCCCTCCTAAAGGAGACCTGCACTATTAGAATCACCGTTTGGTCAACCCAGGAACCAGACACTTGAATAACCCATAATGCCCCAGATGTACCTCAGGCTGTATCACAAAGGGACCATGTCAGGTGTTTTTTTCCCACCAACTCAGCCACTTCACTAGTAGACACGTTGTATAAAGGCTATGTGGGGCTTGTGTAGGTGGGCAGCTTTGGAACAACAAAAATGAAAGAAAGAAACAACTGCTGGTTGTTGTGAATAATTTAGTAATATTCCATGAAAATATGCCCTTTATTTGGCCCTTTAACAGCAATGTTTGTGCATTGTTGCAGAGGATTTTGCTCAGACATGACATTACGAGGAAACCAGCGTTGTCATAGCAACAGTTATCTGACAAACTTAAAGTTACCGACGAGCAACTCGCGATTTCAAACAAAAGGCTTTGGTAAAAAAGAGCTTTTTATTAGTCACATATACTTTGGAGCAATGTGAAATTATTTCTTGACATATTCTAGTAATGTAAAAAAGGGAGGTCAGCCATGATACAGCACAGAGGGCACAGAGGGTTAAGGGCCTTGCTCAAGGACCCAAGAGTGGCAGTTTGCCGATACTCGGGCTTAAACCATTAAAAAGTATCTACTGTATTTTATCTTCTATTTGTTTGTCTGTATCTTTTTCAGATGCTCTGTATAGCATATTGGTAAACCTTTATTGTTCAAATGTGCTTTTTTTTATTTTATATATTTTTAATTTATATTGGCTTGACTGTTCAAGATCCTTTGTGTAATTTAGTTTTACTCCATTTTCCCCCATATTGTTTGTTAATTATCTTTAGGTCATTACTAGACTCAAATTCCCACCAGACATCAGAGCCTTCAAACTTAGCTGCCTTGCTCAATTCTCGTTTGCATGAGTCACCTGAACTTCTGTTCTGTTTTGGATTTGTCTGCTGTAGTATAGATCAAGTCAAGTTTATTTCTATTGCGCTTTTCACAACGCACAATGTCTCAAAGCAGCTTTACAGAAATGAAGTTAAGGTGAATGTTGTGTATTTATCCCTGATGAGCAGCCATGGTGACTGTGGCAAGGAAAAACTCCCTTAGATGTTATGAGAAGGAAACCTTGAGAGGAACCAGACTCAAAATCTTGCATCTGTTTAACATTCTTTACAATTATTGATTTTATAATTATCTACACAAAGGTCATATTTTAATAGTATAAATTCTTTCATTTGTTTAAATCTATGATTATATAATGTATGAATAATAATTATACACAAAAACACATACTAAAGGTGATACCCTGTACTGTCTTAGTTAAAAACCAAACTCTGTTCTCATGGACTTTTGACTCCTGGATTCGTGGACTCTTACTCATCCTATTTCTATTTCTTATTGTCCAAGTATCAGATGAAAATGTTGGCTGATGAATGAAGCCTAAAAGTCTTTTTAATTCTGTTTTTTTTTTTTTTTTTTTTTTATTGGATTCGAAAAGAGAAATTTGTTTAATCCTATTTCAGGCAGAAAGAGCTGGAACGCTTTGGCTGATGATTCTCATTTCTCACGTTACCAAAAACCTTGGCTGAAATTTGTAACTGGTTGAAAACTCGACAAATGTTTTTTATTTATTTATTTATTTATTTATTTATTTATTTATTTATTTATTTTTTAGAGCTCTAAATTTCCACTTTCCTTACTGTTTGGTTTATTTCCCATTGCTCGCCATCCTTATTAGCATTTCTTTCCTACATTCTGTTGTGTCACAGAATATCCCCAAGGGCTAATTTAAATCCAACAGATGCGTCTGCTTTAAAGAAGTTATTGAAGGTGTTTTTCTTCCATTTATTTGTTTTTTTCCTTCTCGGCATCAGCGGTTCTGCGATGAACGTGGCCTACGGCGAGGAGGAGATGAAGCGATTCTTGGAGGAGGCGACCCAGGTGTCTCAGGTGAGTCCTGTTTCACGTCCGTCAGCCAAAAGCAAGTCTTAAGGCAATGCGCTTTAATCTACAGATGCCATGAAAAATCATAAACCAAATTTAATAGTGATATAATTATAATGAAATGCATCCAGTATAATGTCGGCTTCAGTAGGATGTAAGTGCATATGCTGAGGGTAATGTGGATTAGGGCAAGTCCCACATGAGAGTCAAAAACCAGAAAGACCAGGAAGCATGAAAACACGTCTCGGATCTTAATGATACAAAAATGCGTTAACTTTGACTTTCCAATGAAACAAAACTTAACACTGAACAGGCGTACACAGTAAGGAAGTCAACCAATGACAGATCAGGAATGACAGGTGTGAAGCTTTTTGTCAGCCAAAACTTATATTGGAGGTCTCCTGCCTCCTTCTCTCCATTATTCAGAATAAAAAAAGCACTTAAAACAAATAGAATTTCTTACTTTTTTACTTATAAAAATCATGTTATCAGTACTGTTATATATTTATTTAAATGTATAAAAATTCATATTATTTAAATTAAATATTTATTGAACGTTAACTAAGGTCAACACTAAAAAAAAAGAAAAAAATGTGGAGATTTTTTACGTATTTTTTACGTCATACATACTGCAAATAATTGTAATTGATGAAATATGTAGAAAATAGCAATAATGATCAGGCTGCCTGGGTAAACACACACACTCACACATATACACACATACACACAGAACTCGCATTCAATTAAGTTGAGTTTATCTCAATTCTGGCTTGGAGGCATTTATCATGCGTTTGACCCTTTTCTGTTTCTCGAACTTTCTCGCACCTGTCTGTCTCTCGGTTTGTTGTATTGTCTGTCATTGTCTAATCTAATTCTCTTTTTCCCTTTCTGTCATTCTGTCTTTCCTTTATTAACTTTTTTTTTTCTCTCTCCTGTCCACAATTCTTTATCAAGTATAAGTTCCAACATCCCTCAGGAAGAATACATTCAATTCAATTCATTTTAATTTGTAAAGCACCGCTTCATCCTAAGAACAGAGATAAAGAAGTTTCTAATGTATAAGTTAAAGTAAGTGATTGTACATTTGTAACCTTTCAGGAACTCAAGCTGCGTCAAAACGCTTTGGGAACGTGCCTGAGTGTTCACGCTCTGAAATAATGTGTGTAATCAGTCAAAAATTGGACGCTGGCCATCACCGGTGGGTGACGTCACGACCAGGAGTATAAAACACATATGAGTGAGGGCAGTGGCAGCTTCTGTTGTTCAGAAAGCGCTCTGTGTGTTTGTGTTGTTTGTCAAACTGTTTGTCAATAAAGACTGCCGAGGCAGAGTGCCGTGTCTACTTCTGGGGTTCGCAGCTGGGCCTTGCAGAGGGTTTCTCCAACCTCACCTGTTCGGTCTAGCGCTCGATCGCAGGCTTCGGAAGCACGCCTTTTGGCGACGAGCGCATGCAGCTCCACCTCTCTTCGTCCGAGATGGGGGGGGGACCGGAAGCCAAGGAGCTTACGGAGGTTGTAATGCGTGCTGTTGCCAAGCTTGATAAAACTTGGCTGGCTCATTAACAGAAATTGCTTTCATCTCGTAAATTAGATGAGTGCTTCCTGACACCCATGTCGCAACTTCTGCGTCAGGTCTTCCCTTTTTTTCCCGACCTGCACACTGAGGTGTCTAGGTCATGGGTTAAGTTCTTCTGTGTATTCCCACATTATGGGGCAAAAAGAATATGGTTATGAGGCAATGCCGCTGGTTAAAGAGACACTCGCCACCTATCTCTCCCCCAGAATCACCTCCTCCATTAAGAGCTTGACATTACCCATAAAGCCCCTACGCAATACATTTGCACTCGTAGATAAAGCCCATGCTTCGGCTGGTCAAGTCGCAGCGTTTCTGCACACCATGGCAGTGTTGCAGGCATATCAGTCTGACCTTCTGCATGAGTTGGATGTGGGAGGTGCCCCAGGCAGCCATTTTGATGAGCTACATTGTACGGCAAACCTGGCTCTCAAAGACAACTAAAGAGACTGCTAGGGCCATTTGCCAGTCTATGGCTGCCCTGGTGTCCACAGAAAGGCATCTGTGGTTCACTCTGTCAGAGATGTCTGATAGAGACATGGTACTGCTGGATGCCCCGCTAACCCCTTCTGGCCTCTTCGGCGACTCTGTAAGCTCGGTGGTCGAAAGAGAATAAGAAACAGGAGGAGGCGTTCCAGCTGTACATCAAACGCCGCTTACATGTGGCTTTTAATGCAGCGATGCCTACGTGCCTTAGATGTTTGAAAAGATCCCTGGTTCCTATCTCTAGGAACTCTGCTGGGAGTCCCCGGTCGTCCCTTAACGCTAATGACGGATGCGTACCTTACGGGTGGGGAGCGATCATGAGTGGTCACTCCATCTGAGGTCTGTGGAAAGGGCCCCGTCTATGCTGGCACATCAACTGTCTAGAGATGCTGGCCGTGCATCTAGCACTGAAGCATTTCCTCTCAGACCTCAGAGGTCACCACGTGTTGGTCTGTACGGACAATACTGCGGTGGTCTCCTACATCAACCATCAAAAAGGTCTGCGTTCGTGCCCCCTGTGCAGGCTGGTGCACAAGATCCTCCTTTGGGCCCAGGGGAAACTCCTCTCTTTGAGAGCAGTTTACATCCCGGGCTGGTTGAACAAGGCAGCAGACACCCTGTCGAGGCAGGAGTTGAGACCCGGGGAATGGCAGCTCCCGATGTGGTGGAGCAAGTTTGGGAGAAATTCGGGAGAGCCCAGGTGGATTTGTTCACATTTCAAAAGACATCCAACTGTCCCCTCTGGTTCTCCCTTACTCCCACAGCCCCACTGGGATTGGAAGGCCTGGCTCAGGCATGGCAGAGGCTGCGTCCACCCCGCTGACCTTTGTGCGGTTCTATAACCTAGACCGCAGTGCCACACGTTTTGATGCAACATCTCGTTTTCTCAGGGAACTAAGGTTACATACGTAACCTAGAGACGTTTCTTTTAATATATACGTTTATCCCTAATGAGTGAGCCAGTGGTGACTGTGGCAAGGAAAAGGTCCCTGAGTTTTCTTGAGTATAAGGAAGGAGCCTTGAGAGGAACCAGAGTCAAAAAGAAAACCCACCCTCATCCTGTGTGCAGTACAGTGAAATCTGCTCAAATGCCACTGTCCATGCAACCTGTGGTGCTGAACCATTGTAGCAGACTGTTGATATTAATTCCAGTTCAAATCCATCCTTGCTCAATCACTTTATGGATCTTTAGGTTGACATAATGTGATATCATTATGTCCACAGTAACACTTTCAACATATTCTGTATGACCAAAAAAGTATATGCACTCCCTAACCATCAGAGCAATACATCACTTCAGTCTGCTCCAAACTATTGCAACAAAGTTGGAAGCCCACAACTGTATAGAATCCCTTTGAATGTTTTGAGACTCAAACCAGGAATGTGCACCTCCGGGATCCTTGAATACATGTTGTGTTAAGTGAAAGAACTTACGAATTCTGAACAGCGCCCTGACCTCAACCCAACAGAACAAATTTGGAATGAACTATAACAGCGACTGCATCCCAAACTTCCTCACCTCATCTACATCAGGACCTGATTTCACAAATACTCTTTTAGCTGATTGATTACAAATCTTGACAAATCTAGAGGAAAGCCTTCCTAGAAGAGTGGAGGTGATTATCCCAGCATTATAAGGGGGGAAAGGTGCCCACATATGTTTGACCATCTATAGCTAACCATCTATAAAGCTATCAATAAGCATTATGTGTTATTAATGAAGGACTTATCCTTCCAAAACATGATTTTTAAATTGAGTTAACATTTTGGCATTGTGGACACTTGACCGTAAGGTTCGTATGTACTCTTTGAGCATCCCATTCCACATTTAGTCCCCATTCCCTCTTATAATAACCTCCACTCTTCTGGGAGGAGGTTCCAGTAGATTTTGTGGAGATTTGTACTGTGCTCATAGCTATACAGCAGGATATCTTCCACTTCAACACAATAGCATAGAATACAATGTTTTAGGACAGCAGTCCGCAACCTTTTTTGCACCACGGACCGGTTTAATCTCAAACAGTATTTTCACAGACCGGCCTTTAGGTGTGATGGATAAATACAACAAAATAAGATGATACAACATAGGGGGAAGACATGTGACCGAGTTCATCTTGACATGCATCAAGAGTGAGTCATAGACAGATTTGGTGTAGAGAATCTGGTCATTTTCCTAAATAAAAACATTCAGAATCAGATAATTAATAAAACAGAAATAATGTAGGTTGTGTATTCTTTCTGTGTGGCCCGGTACCAATTGCCGGGGGGCTGGGGACCACTGTTTTGGGACACCTGATGCTTCAAGCTATACGTGGTCCTTACACAAACTGTTAGCACAAAGGTGGAGGCACCCAATTATATTAGATGTCTTTGGGTGTAGTAGCCTGAAATATTCCCTTCACTTGGGCTAGGAGACCCAAAACTGTTCCAGCTCCATGAATACCACAGCACCTGCCTAGTAACATGTTAGAAACCACTGGGAACACCACACTAATCTCATAACAACTTTATGGCAACCACTTAGCAATAGTTTAGTAACCACTTTTAGGTATAACCATCACAACCACTTAGAGCACCAAGCTTTCACTGCTGGACTCTTAAGCGAGGCCGTTAACCTCTTAACTGCTTAGTTGTAGGTCACTCTGAAAAAGGGTATCTGCCCAATGCCATCCATGTATATGTGTGAGGAGACAGTTGTGGTTAAGATGACACAAATATATATGTTTATATATTTTTATTTTAGATTATTTATCAGGCATGTCTTTCAACTCTTATAGCGGGCTCAAATTGCAATAATTCATTGTAATTAAATGTTTAATTTTCCACTTTTTTTTTTCATTTTAGCGATCGTTTGAAGCAAAACTTACAAACAACAAATATAAATAATATGTTAACATCGTTCCAGCTAAACAGCACATTTGTCTTTTAAGGACTACTTTTCATTTTCACTACTTTGTCATCACACATAATAATGCTGCTTCCCTAGCAACCTTACAAACAACATCTACCGAAGTCTCCAGGCTCTATTTCTACGAAAATAAAAAGAAAGAAATGCAGGAAGCGTTTTTTTTGTACAAACTGCCAGTAAATTCATGCAATTCGCCCAAACAAATCATCTGTTGGTCCTAAACAAAATCAAACAGAAAATGTTTCTATTTATTTATTTATTAGTCAAAAGGAAGTGCAACGAAGAGCAGCCGAGGATGGCGTATTCCTCGAAGCGTTTAATTCATCAGGCAAATCCAGCTGTTGAGTCACGTCAGGGTTGAATCATGTTCTCAGTGCATTCAGATGTCGACGTCAACTACATCAGAACAGCATAAACAAATCAGGGCGCAAATCAGCCCGAATAAAACACGTGTATTTTCTCAATTAGTGCTAAACTAAGAGCCATGCTGGGGTTCTGATAGCAAGTTAGAGAAACAGATTTGATGATGATGATGAGGAGGAAATGAGCAACAGATTGAGCAGGAAATAAGCAACAGAGTAACGTTTGAAGTAGAGGTGTTAAACTCGAGGCCCAAGGGTGATCCAGGAACAAATAACCTGGTGGAGAGGTCTTATGGATGTGTTTGTTGGAGCACAAAAAAAGAGATATGACCATTTTATTAGCTTGGTAAGCCTGTGTGTGGGCTTCTTCTATAATATGTTTGAAATGCAGTTTTAATTCTGTCAATTAAACTGATCTCCAGGGTTGAATGTGTGACAGAAAGTGGAAAACAAAACAACAAAAAAAGATTACACTCACATGGACCTGATTTACCAACAAACCCTGTAAAAGGGTTTAGAAGGATAGTATCTGCTATAATTATGCAGTCTCAGATGATTCTACAAAATGCAGTGGATGGAGTCGAATCGATCGTTTTTGGACCAGAAATGTGAATTTCTTAATTAGCTGAAACTTGTTCAACCAGGTTTCCTACATGCTTACAGAAGTGGTAGCTCAGTGGTTAAGGTGTTGGAATTTTGAGCAGAAGGTTGCGAGTTCACCAAGGTACTATCTCAAGGCCCTTAACCATCAGTTTTAAGAGATAATTATAAGTTGGTCTGGATAAGGGCACCTGCCAAGTGTCATAAATATACATTGTAGGCCTGAGTGGGTGTTTCTTTTCGGCATTGAACTTATTTTTAGTGGCTCATACTTTACAAAAGTTGGGCTGTGAGAAAAATGTGCAGTTTTTCCTGATTGTTTTTTTTTTTTTTAAATCCAAGTTAATTCACGTTTATTTATTTATTTTTTTGTAGTGTTTTAATATCTTATATATATATTTTTTGTTGCTGCCATTATTATGGAGATGTGTGAATTGTTTTCGAAAGAATGCATTCGCTCACAACGGTTGGCGGTTACTGGTTGAAAGGTTAAAAAAAGACCCTAAAAGGAACAAACTTCTGAATATTTTTATAATGGCTTTACCCCCGTAAAGCTGCCTTGGGACAATTAAAGCACTATTATTAAAATTCAAATGAATTGAACTGAATTAAAGAGACAAAAAAACCTCCTCCTATTTCTCATTGTGCTGACCACCAGCAGCTAAACACAGCTATTACCACAAACCTCAAACCTCATTTTATCAGCTTACATTTATCAAAAAACTGCATCCCATACATTAACGACATTTGGCCTAAACCTTTATCCAGCGACAACTGGACTGGTACACCTTCAGTGTGCCTTTAATACAGAACATGATCATTTTAGTGACAATCACACTGCAACACTTTAAATCGGTACTACTGTCAATGTCTATGTCACATACATACACATCCCTTTCTGTTTACTCCTGTATTTATATTTATAGTTGTGATAGAAGAGTATCTGTGAGAGTGAAAGGGAAAGTTTATAGGACTGTGGTGAGACCTGTGATGTTGTATGGTTTAGAGACAGTGGCATTGAGTAAAAGACAGGAGGTGGAGCTGGAGGTAGCAGAGCTGAAGATGTTAAGATTTTCGTTGGGAGTGACGACGATGGACAGGATTAGAAACGAGTTTTTTAGATGAACTGCACATGTAGGACATCTTGGGGACAAAGTGAGGGAGACCCGGTTGAGATTAAGGTATATCGGTGGGAGAATGCTGAGGATGGAGCCACCAGGAAGAAGGAAAAGAGAAAGACCAAGGAGAAGGTTTATGGATGTGGTGAGGGAAGACATGCAGGTAGCTGGTTTGAAAGAGGCAGATGTAGAGGACAAGGGGGGTATGGAGACAGATGATCCGCTGTGGCGACCCCTAATGGAAGCAGCAGAAAGAACAAGATGAAGAAGATATATATTTTCATAGTATATACTGGGTATATATGTTTGACATGTCGTAACAAGCATTTCACTCCATGTCATGCTCTGTATGAATGTGTATTTGACATAAAAATTATTTTGATTTGAACTGAGGATTAACTGCAGTGGCAGCTTGGTGGTGCTGTGATTTAATCTCATGATCTTCTTATTTTAATGCTTTAAACACTGAGCTACCATCTTCCACACGTGGCAGGTTTGATTCATTTCCTGTAGTCAGTTTGATTCAGAGTCCACTAGAGTTTCCTTTTAAAAAGGAGTAAAAGGACATCACTCAAAAACACTTGCGGTTTTAGTGTCACGGTTTTATGTCCCATTGTGATTGCTGTGTTTTCATTTGTCTAAAGAACCCTTTAAAAGAAGGAAAAAATACACACCAGGGTTTGATCGAATGTCATATATGTAAAATAAATCAACGAATAAAGTAAGAACCATCAACAACCAAAAGACCTATAAAGATAGTGAGCAACTCAAGAACTATGAGCATGGATTTGGACTGGAATGCTATGCTATGCTATGGTTCAGGACCACAGTTTGCATGAACAGTTCCGCATTTAAGCTCCTATCACTAAACAGCAAACTTCAACAATGATGGAACTGTAATGAATGGACATTTGGTGTTGAAGATGAGGACGGGTTCTTTTTTGAGTCTGGTTCTTCTCAAGGTTTCTTCCTCATTGAGTATCAGGGAGTTTTTCCTTGCCACAGTCACCACTGGCTCACTCATTAGGGACAAACTTACAATCATAAGGAACAGACTTGTAGGTAGTAAACTAAAACATTCTAACTTGTATAACCTTTTAATTTCTGTAAAGCTGCTTTGAGACAATGTCCCTTGTTAAAAGTGCTGTAAAAAAAAAAAAGAAAAAAAAAATAGAACAGGACAGAAAAGGAAATAAACAACTAACTGCCATTAGCTGCCATTTTTCTCTTAAAGTGTCGATATTTTACATTTGTTCACTTGTTTATCTAAACTCATGCAGAGATACTTATTATTATGAATAATGTTTTAATGAATGTCGGGAGACTCACTGAATCTGACCCTTATTTCATTGAACACATACACACACACATACTTACTGATTCCTCCACTCCATTTCACCATCTGCTAGTTATTACAAACTTCCTGTTTCGGGCCACACCGCATGCTAATGACAGACGCTTTTCAGACGCATCATTCGTTCTGCTTCGTGTTTATATTCCATCCATTTTTTTAACATAGCTGAGAAGTTTTCTTTTCCCTTTATTTATTCACTGATTTGTTGCCTTTATAATGATGCTTATTGCTTGTTCCTGATCATGCATGAGGTCAGATGTGCATTCGTCTAACAGTGTGTGTTTGTGTCTAATAAAGGAGCATCCTGTGGTCATTACGAAGTTCATTCGCGGAGCCAGAGAAGTGGAAGTGGACGCAGTGGCCAAATCAGGCAAGGTAAAATGAAGTTTCCCAAAATCGTCACATAGATAAGAACATGTTCTTTAGAGTGAAAAAGAAAGAGAGAGAGGGAACAATTTGATATTCACGCTATCATTTTGCAGTAATTAGTTATTATGTGCTGTGATGGTTTTAAAAAAACATTCCACAAGTGATTTTTTTCCCTCTTATACCATGACCGTTTACCTATTTTTTTATTTTTGTAATAATTATTTAAATCATTTTAGTTATATTCAATGCGGTGGAATGACATTAAAAAAAGAAAATAAAATTGGTAAAACACTTGGGGTATTCCTCAGTGAAAATTCAACATTACAGCTATATTACACTTTGTTGTATCCTTTTTAAGTTGCATTTGATGTTGTGGAATGTCTCTAAAACATGATCAATGAAATCTGAGGGGGCGCCACAGGGGATCATCTGTCTCCATTCCCCCTGTCCTCTCCATCTGCTTCTATCAAACCAACTACCTGCATGTCTTCCCTCACCACAACCATAAACCTCCTCCTTGGTCCTCCACTTTTCCTCCTTCCTGGTGGTCCATCCTCAGCATTCTCCTACCGATATACCCCATGTCCCTCCTCTGCACATGTCCAAACCATCTCAATCTCACCTCCCTCACCTCGTCTCCAAAACATCCTAAATGCGCTGTTCCCTAATACATTTATTTCTAATCCTGTCCATCGTCGTAACTCCCAGTAAAAATCTCAACATCTTCAGCTCTGCTACCTTCAGTTTCACCTCCTGTCCTTTACTCAATGCCACTGTCACTACACCATACAACATCTCAGGTCTCACCACAGTCCTGTAAACTTTCACTCTCACTCCTGCAGATACTCTTCTATCACAAATCACTCCTGCTATCACTCTTCTCCACCTGCCTGCAAATTTTTTCTTAAATTCTCTAACACACTATCCATTACTTTGCATCACCACTGCAAACAGGAAAGGGCTCAGAGCCGATCCTTGATGCAGTTCCACCTCCACCTTGAACCATTCTTCTTTTGCCAGCCTCTGATTTACACCTCTTGCTTCCTGACTGACACAAACGAATACCTTGGTATAAAAAACGTGATTACAGCACAACACACGTTGGCTCATGGAAGAGGATTCTATAAGCTCTCAACTCTCCCTCTTTCTAATCCTCTCCATCACTTCCTGACAAAGAGCACACTTGTTAATAGAATTAAGCAAGTGTGTGATCCTTACCCCTATTTTCCTCCGGCTCCGCCCTCTATTCACAAATCAGAGCTCAACCATGTGCCTTGTTTTCCCAGCATTTACTGTATACAGAGATTCGGTGAATAGCGGTTACTATGGTAATGATGAGGTGTCCGACCGGGGCGCGTAAACCTCTGATAATCAGCAACTTTCTGATTCAACCGATCAGCTCTCTGATTATTACACACGTGTCTGAAACGTGTCCGAAAGCTCATGTTTAATGGGTAAAGGTCAAACAAATCCCACTGTGGTAAACAAAACTCGGTCAAATATGAAGTGTGAAGCATTCTCATTGAATCTGTGTGTGTGTGTGTGTGGATATATGTGTGTGTGTATTTGTGTGTGGGAGAAAGGGTGCGAGCGAAATGCATAGCCAGACTAGTGCGACTTCATTATGCAGCAGATGGAGGTTTTCATCTGTTTCGGCTTACCTTCTGGAACAGGGACGTTATCCTCCCATAATAGCAACCTTAATGAAAACACACCACATTCTGAACACACTCTCTGTTCTACGCTTTCGCTGCTTTTGTCGGCTTTCACAGGGATCTTAATCCTAAACTCTCACCGTGTTTAACTTTAGCTAATAAACACGTTATAGAATAGCCTTTTTGATATCACAATATATGGACAAAAGTATTGGAACATCTAACCTTTTCACCCATATGTGGTTCTTCCACAAACTGGAACCACGAAGTTGAAGGCACACAATTGTAGCATGTCTTCGGATGCGGTAGACATTTTTTTATTTAAACCATTCCGGAATGACAATATGAAGATATCCATTAAGATATGCTTAAATGGAAAAGGTGGAATAAAAGATCTGATTAAAAGCTCAGGCACTCATTGAAAACCTTTGGGATGAATTGGAACTCTGATTGCACCCCAGGCATCTCCTCACCTCACCTACATCAGTACCTGACTCGAGTAATGTGGTTGAACGAGCACAAACCGCCACAAAATTTAGTCGAGCATCTTCCCAGAAGAGTGGGGGTTGGGGACCACTGATCTAGGGGACAATTTAAACAAAAGCATTTTAACAGGATTGCTGAAATAAAAGCTGAAATATAAATATACTTTAAATAAATACAATATACGATTATTACATGTTTTTTTGAGCATCGCATTCTACACTACAACCTTTACGTTTATAATAACCCCCACTCTTCTGGGAATTCATTGACCCACGGACCGGACCAGCACCGGTCCGTGGGTCAATTGGACAACAGAAAGAATACATAACTTACATTATTTCCGTTTTATTGTTTTATTTCAGGAAAATTACAGAATTCTCTCCCCCACATCTGTCTATGAATCACTTTTGATGCATGTCAAGTTGCTTGGTCACGTCTTACCTCCATCCGCTACCTTCTTAAAGGGGCTGCTCCGGCCGCTAACCCATAATACATTACCGCTAAATTCAAACCCCCAAGTGAGCAAAATGAACAAAAATCAACACAGTGGATTCACATTTATTATAATATTTAGAAAATACAGTTTTTACGCTGGCCGTATCATTTTATTTTGCTGTATGTATCCTTCACACCTTAAAGGCCGATCCATGGAAATATAGTCCGACATTAAACTGTTCCGTGGCGCAAAAAGGTTGGGGACCACTGCCATAGATGGTCAATAGGGAAACCTTAAAATGGAAAGTGCGCCAGTCATACTGAAAAAAATGCTGAATGCTACAGAGCAGCTGGTGAAGATGCGAATCCTGCAGCAGAGCCATTTTTAAAACTGTTACTCGGTTTTACAAACCTGATGATTGTCGATTCAGTTTTATCTGTATAGCGCTTTTAACAATAGACATTGTCCCGAATTAGCTTCAAAAAGATTCAAATATTATGGAAATACAATTATGAATGTGTCCCTAATGGTGATGGTGGTGAGGGAAAAAACTACCTGAAATGGTATAAGGAAGAAACCTACAGAGGAACCAGACTTAAAATGGAACCTATGCTCATTTGAGTGGCATCCAGATATTTATTCATGACTTTAACCCTCCACAGTAACTACATAGATCTTTAATGGAGAACATCCTTAGCAATTGGTCTCCAATTGTGGACAACTTAATTTAGTTGTAGGTAATCTCCCCTCTTCTAGAAAGATGTTCCACTAGATTTTGTGGAGATTTGTGCTCATTCAACCACAAGGGTGTTAGTAAAGTCAGGTACTGATGTAGGTGAGGAGGCCTGTGGTGCAGTCAGCGTTCACACTCATCCTGAAGGTGTTCAGTAGGGTTGAGGTCAGAGCTCTATAGCGGGAGATCTTCCACTCCAACCCATGTAAAGCATATTTTAATGGAGCTTGGTTAGGTTTGGGTCTCCTAGTCTCAAGTGAATGGAAAACGTCATGCTTCTGCATCCAAAGACGTCCTATACAATTGTGTTCCTCCAAGTTTGTGGTAACAGTTTGAAGAAGAATCGTATATGACTGGAAATGTCAGATTTCCCATCTTCAGGCTTCATCTTGTCCTAGCAGTAGATTCCTCTGGTGAAAATTTGAAGTTTCGCTCAGTTTAAAGTGCGATATAATAGTGTGGTCTAGAGTTCTGCTTTTTCATCACAGTCTGCTAATTGTTCATTAACAAACATCTCAATACTGGAACAATAAAAATATTTTGCTTGTAGTTATTGTGTCCTGCTTTAGGGAAAGCATGAGATGTTTCAATTGCAATCTCTTGTTTCAGTGTTGTATTTTTTTTTTTCAGCTTTAGAATTTGCTTGCGTAAAGGGAAAATGGGTTTTAATAATGTGGATATGAACCTGAAAATGCTTAAGATATTTATAGGTTACACTGGAACTGTCTGCAATATTTAAATCTGACCCAACAGATATTTCTTGTTCATCACCATAAATAACAGAAGAGTGTTTGCTTCTCTTGCTGAATTGAAATGCACCACATCGTTGCAGGTTCTAGCTCACGCCATTACGGAGCATGTGGAGGACGCCGGAGTTCACTCAGGAGATGCCACTTTAATGCTTCCCACGCAGTCAATCAGTCAAGGAGCTCTGGAGAAGGTCACAGTTCTTTTCTATACTTACCTACTGTACTATACTATACTATACTATACTATACTATACTATACTATACTATACTATTCTATCTATCTATCTATCTATCTATCTATCTATCTATCTATCTATCTATCTATCTATATATATACAGTACAGACCAAAAGTTTATATATATTATATATACAGTACAGACCAAAAGTTTGGACACACCTTCTCATTCAAAGAGTTTTCTTTATTTTCATGACTATGAAAATTGTAGCCACCTTCAAAGTAGCCACCTTTTGCTTAGATTACTGCTTTGCACACTCTTGGCATTCTCTTGATGCCTACTTTGAAGAACCTACAATATGACATATTTTCAGTTCACTTTTTTGTTATGTATATAATTCCACATGTGTTAATTCATAGTTTTGATGCCTTCAGTGTGAATCTACAATTTTCATAGTCATGAAAATAAAGAAAACTCTTTGAATGAGCAGGTGTGTCCACACTTTTGGTCTGCACTGTATATATAATATATATAAACTTTTGGTCTGTACTGTATATATATATATATATATACATAGATGGATGGATGGATGGATGGATGGATGGATGGATGGATGAATGGATGGATGGATGGATGGATGAATGGATGGATAGTCAAATGTTGGGAAACACCTAGTCTTTTATTGGTGTTTGAGACACACGCATGTACCATATGTTTATATGCAACAAACTATTTGAAAGGCAAAGAACGCTGACTAGAATGACTAGAAGAAAGTCCAATTGTTACAATTTTGCCTCTAACAGAAGAACTTGTGTAAGACAGAGGTCATGAGAGAAGATGTGATCAGACTGCCTCACCCCCAAAGTCAAACATGGAGGTGGAAGCTTAATGGTTTGCGGTTGTTTTAGAGCAGCAAATGTCTGAGATTTCCTGAAAGTGAACGGAATCCTGAACCAACATGGCAACCATTCCATACTTCAACACAATGCAATTCAATCTGGACTGCGGCTCATTGGAACCGAATTCACAATACAAGACGATGAGCCAAAGCGTACGTCCGAGCTCTGTAAGAGTATTAAGAGAGCAAACAGTCTTCTGGAGTGATATCAATCATGGAACGACCTGCCCAGGCACCGCATCTGAATCCTACTGAACTGCTCTGGGATGAAGTGGATCGTAAAGAAATCTCCAACTGGTGAAAAACATCTTTAGCAAGTTTTACAAGAAAAACAGCTCATCGTTTGGAGAAACGAACTGTCGGGATGCCGAGGGGTTTTTTTTTTTATAAAGTGGAACATCTGTACATTTATAGATTTGTTTGGTCAAAGTCATACTTTATACCAATTTTTTTAGAAAATGTCCTAAGCTCTATAGATATTCAGTTACAGTCTTTAAGTATGAAAGGAAAAAAAGGCCATGAATCCATTTTCACATCTAAAACTCATTTGCAATGGAACATTTGTAGATTAGGATCGGACTCTTCTCATTGATCAAGTGACAACGCCGCACTCTTCCACCTCCTCCAGATCGAACTCATTCCGTCATGGTTTCTTTCGCACCGAATAACGTCTTGGTCTTTTTGCCGTTCCGACGTGCACAACCTGCGACAGTGACGGATCTCATTCTCCTCTGCATATGCACACATTTTAACCTGAGTTATGGCTTCTTAAGTTTTTTTTTCCCCTTCGGTTATTTTTTCAGGTGAAGATCGCCACACGGAAAATTGCAAAGGCGTTCGAGATTTCAGGGCCATTTAACACTCAATTTCTGGTGAAAGGCAACGATGTCATGGTAAGTGATTGCTGCTCTACTTCCCATGAAAAGTCTGAGAACGTATTATAGAAAACTTGAATCATTTAATTTATCATTATTATTATTTTGTACATTTGTATTGTCTTGGATTTTTCATAGTTCTGCATTATTTCTTTGTTTTCTATTTAAATGTAAAAAGGCTGGATTTTCCTCATGTCTAATTTCTACTGTAGATGTGTTTTGATGGATTTGGTCTAAAAAAGTTTGCAAAAAAAACTTGTTAATATTTTCATTATTCTAAATCCAATAATCTAATTTTATATTCATAATTTTTGGTAGAAAATTTGATTGCAAAATAGAAGCTTTTTTTTACTATCCACTGTCCAAATGTAATAATAATGCAATATATGGACAAAAGTATTGGGACATCTGAGTTTTCCAGCTTTATGTGATTACCAAACTGGTACCACACAGTTGGAGGCCAACAATTATATATAATGTGTCTGGATGCAGCAGCATCACATTTTCCTTTCACTTGAACTAGGAGACCCAAACCCATAACAGCGTAACACACATACCCCTGTGCACAAAGCCAGCTCCATGAAGATATGCTTTACATGGGTTGGTGTGAAAGATCTTGAGTGGCCTGCTAACGAGCTCTGACCTCAACCCTTCTGAACACCGTTAGGATGCACCGGAATGCACCCCAGGCCTCCTCACCCCACCTACATTCAGTACCTGACTTCACTAAAACCTTATTGCTAAATGAGCACAACTCCACAAAATCTAGTGGAACATCTTTTCGGAAAAATGGGGATTATTATAACAGCAAATGCAGACTGAATGTGGAATGGGATGTTCAAAAATACTGTAAAAATCTGATGTTTGGGTGTCCACACACTTTTGTCCACATGCGGATATGAAGGCGGTGTGACTTAAATTTAGTTTAAAGAAAGTTACTAAATATAATGTTTCAGGCTGAATTGTGATTCAAGAGTGTGTAATCAGAGTTTGTGACCTCCCCAGGTGATCGAGTGTAACCTGCGTGCCTCGCGCTCCTTCCCGTTCGTCTCCAAAACCATCGGCGTGGATTTGATTAACGTGGCGACCCAGGTGATGGTGGGAGAAGCGATGAACGAGTCAGGGCTCCCTACTCTAGAGAACCCCATCATTCCTGTAGACTATGTTGGCATTAAGGTATGTGTGTGTGAGAACTAGTAGATCAATGCACAGTTTTATAGCAATGCTGTCATTTCTACGCTTCTTTAAATGAGACAAAGCTTTCAACCCCCTTATCCTGCTTTATAGGTCTTTAATTACCACTCGAGCCCTAATACCATTCGCTGTTTTTTTTATTATTTTTTTTAAACGTCCTCGGTGCGAGAGCTATCCCTGTGATTAACCGCACGAATGATAATGTAATTAATGTGAAGTAATGTGAAAGCCAGACGGATTCCTCGCTCTCCAATTAAAAAACTTGTACTCTCCAGACACTTTTCGGTATCTCACAGCATTCAATTCGCCTTTAAACGACACGGGCACCGGGGGCTTTTCACGCGTCTCCGGCTCGGTGTTAAATTACCAGGAGTGGTCGAGAACAGCGACTTGTATCAGTAGGTTCGGAATTGGAGTCTAGTGCACTTGCTGCTTGAGCGGCGTCTCCGCTCTCCCGAAGTAATTTCCGGTATAATTAACGGAAGACTAGAAGCACAATGGCCTTGATGAGGAGGCAATCGCGCAGGAATAATCCTCTTCTCCTGCCACTCTCTGCGTTTTTAAATACCCTGCCAGGCTGCTGAGAGGAATAGCAAACGTGGCTGTGAATATTCTAGAGGCCTGTGGAGAGGTGGAGCTTCAAACAGGGACGCTGCGGAGACCTAACAGCAGAGCTGTCGCATGGAAATATGGGAATTACATCGAACAATAACAATCCCATACGGTTTTCTTTTTCCACTCACACTCTGTTCTCTGATTTAGTCAGAGGAAAGAGTAATAGAACTATTAGACTGAACAGTAAAGCTTTAAGTGTGAAATATTACAGCCTTGACAAATGTACAACAATGGCACTATCTATCTATCTATCTATCTATCTATCTATCTATCTATCTATCTATCTATCTATCTATCTATCTGTCTGTCTGTCTGTCTGTCTGTCTGTCTGTCTGTCTGTCTATCTATATATATATATATATATATATATATATATATATATATATATATATATAGAGAGAGAGAGAGAGAGAGAGAGAGAGAGAGAGAGATTTGAGAAATGCTCCAAAGCAACTGAGAAAAACTGTAATATCTGACTGCTCACTGGCAATTACATGAACATATAATCCTTGTACTGTATCTACATCCAAGTCAGCAGATCACCAATCATCTATAATTATAATCATAGTTATTATAGAACTGGACAAAAGCTATTGCTCTCTGGCTAATTGTCTGTTTTATCCTCCGTTTATGTGACATTCGTGCTCTGATTTCATTCCACATACCGACATGTTCTCCTCCTGTGTGCGCCAATTCATCGACATCATCGAAAAAACAGCCCACTGTCAACCGAATAATATCTGAGATGCAGCAAAATGTGGTTGTTACAGCAGCAAGGCGTATTATAGCACTTTGCAGCACATTAAGCTTAAAGATAAAGTGCACAGCAAATACAAAATAACATAAAATAGACAAAAGTATTGGATTTTCCGGCTATATATGTTTTTTTCCCCAAACATGTTACCACAAAGTCCAAGGTGCACAATTGTGTAGAATGACTTTAGATGCAGTGGAATTTACTTCCCTTGAGCTGTTCCACCATCACAGCACCCCTGTGCTGCACAAAGCCTGCTCCATGAAGATGCATGGTTTGAAGTGGAAGATCTCCTGTTGTAGAGCTCTAACCATAGTGAACACCTTTGGGATGAATGTGACTGCACCCCAGGCCTCCTCACCTTCTCACCCACATCGGCCCATGTGGCTAAATGAGGCAAAGATTTCCACAAACACACACTCGTTCCCAGAAAGGTGGAGATTTTCGTAAGAGCAAATGGGAACTCAATGTAAAATGGGATGTTTAGAAAGGTCATAGAAATCTTATGGCCAGGTGTTCATAAACCTTTGTCCACACACACACACACACACACACACACACACACACACACACACACATATATATATATATTAGGGATGCACCGAATATTCGGCCACCGAAAATTTTCTGCCGAAAATGGCCCAAAAGTGCATTTTCGGTTTTCGGCAGAAAGACTTTGATCACCGAAAAAACACGGCCGAAACAGTTTGTTGTGATGACAAACAGAAACCGCTGCCTGCACGTGCATGTCTAAAACAACATGTCTGCGGTGTGGACGTATTTCAGTATATCTGAGAAAGACCCACGGATAGCGATTTGCAAATCATGTAATGCCGAAATTTCGTCTGTAAAAACTTTCTCCACGTCGGGTTTAATTTGAAATCCAAACATCCCGATCGCTATGCTGAATATCAGAGGAACGCAAACGCACAGAAAAGCAAAACCCCCTTGAGCACGCGCACTCCCTCTGTGGTGGACGTTTTTGAAAAGGCAGGAAGTTTCGCAGTGATAGTGTTGTATTGTATCCTTAAGCAGTTGCACTTGTTCTAAATGCACTTTGTTTTTATGAAAGAACATATTTAATTGTACAACCTTTCAGCAGGCCAGAGGGCCTGTACATTATTATTTAATGTACACATGAGTGCATTAAAGTTAAACATTTAAGACTAAATTGTAATTTATGTTATCCTGTGCATTGTTGCAATGTGCTATAAATAAATATTTTTTATAATTTGTAATTGATTAATTCTTTGAAACTTTAATATTAATTTATGCAATTGAAATGCCTTGATATTAGTAAGGTTAGTACACAGTCATAGACATAAATGTAATGGTAATAATAATTGCCATAATTTCTTTTGGTGTTTCGGTTTTCGGTTTCGGCCAAGAATTTTTATTTCGGTGCATCCCTAATATATATATATATATATATATATATATATATATATATATATATATATATAATGGATGTGAACATGCAGGTTACAGACAACAACTTTGGAACAGACAAAAAGATGGAAGCTATACATTTATTTGACCTTTGTAGTTACCATTATCCTGAGCACAGATTTTTTTTAGATTTTGTGTGAATAAAAATCATGGATGGATGGAAACATTGATGAATACATAGAAGGATAAATGAATGAATAGATGGATACATGAATTAATGGACAGATGGATAGATGGATGAATACAAGGAATCATGTAGGGATGAATTGATGGATGGATGGATGGATGGATGGATGGATGGATGGATGGATGGATGAAACTAGGCAAAACTTCTCATACGGATAGACATGTTTGAATTGATGGATGGATGAATGGATGGATGGATGGATGGATGAATGGATGGAACTAGGCAAAACTTCTCATACGGATAGACGGATGAATACAAGGAATCATGTAGGGATGAATTGATGGATGGATGGATAGATGGATGGATGGATGGATGGATGGATGGATGGATGGATGGATGGATGGATGGATGGAACTAGGCAAAACTTCTCATACGGATAGACAGATGAATACAAGGAATCATGGATAAATGAATGATTTGATGGATGGATGGATGGATGGATGGATGGATGGATGGATGGATGGATGAATGGATGGATGGATGGATAAATTAACGAATCGATGGATAAATGAATGAATGGACAGATGGATAGATGGATGAATACAAGGAATCATGTAGGGATGAATTGATGGATGGATCGATGGATGGATGGATGGAACTAGGCAAAACTTCTCATACGGATAGACGGATGAATACAAGGAATCATAGATAAATGAATTAATAGATGGATGGATGGATGGATGGATGGATGGATGGATGGATGGATGGATGGATGGATGGATGGATGAATGGATGGATGGAACTAGGCAAAACTTCTCCCACTGAGACTAACATCTTTTTTAACAATAAAATGCTCAATATTGGAAGATTTATGATACACTTTAGATGAACTCCAGAATATTTGGTATTGATTTTCCATTTTATTGTTGTTATTATAGTTTTTAAGGGTTTTTGTTTATTTATTTTTCCCCCACATTTCTTTAGAAAGTCCCATTTCGGTCTGGCACTACACACACACACTCACCTTGTCTGACAAATTCTCCTGCCGCTGTGGGTTTGCTTACTTGTAAACATGTCGGAATGTGTGAATATATTAGACTTTCACTCCCGATTTTTCTCTCGGACGCTGTCTCATCTCATCTTCCAGTATCAGAGTTCCAAACAGCTTTAGAACTCGGGAGCCCAGAGACAGCATTGTGTTCTGGGTATTTCAGTTATGCTGTCTTCTCTTCAGTTAAGGGGAAAAGAGGAAAAAAAAAAACATTCGAACATGGATTTTCTCAGCCTAACAAGCCCCCACTGTGCTCTTCGCTTTGCTTTCCTGAAGCTTTCCTTACAGCTCGTGGAAGAAAAGTAGTTTGGAGGGGAAACACGACGTGACTACACGCTTGGCCTTTTCTCGGTTCATACTGAGGTTGTGTTCTTGACTTGCTTAGTGTATTTACTCTGCTGCGGATGTTCACGCGACTACCCTTAAGTCCTTGAAATATACATTTGCCATATGAGTTTTCCGTGATGGAAAAAGCGTGTTCGCATTGACGATGAGTCATCAGGGGCCTCGGCTGCAAACATTTCTTATGGCATTATAAGGTATTTTAGACATGGTGTATCACTATAAACTTTATCGTCTTTGACTCCAGTCTAAAGTGGGTTGGTGTTTTTTTTTTTCTAATAGAGACACACTGTCCTCATACATGTCCTGACACACCTGACTTCCTCTTACAGTACCACAACTCCTCTCTCTCCACCCTGTCATACGCTTTCTCCAAATCCACAAACACACAATGCAACTCCTTCTGACCTTCTCTATACTTCTCCATCAACATTCTCAAAGCTAATAAGGTGTCTGTGGTGCTCTTCCTCAGCATGAAACCATACTGTTGCTCACAGATAGTCACCTCTTCTCTCAGCCTGGCTTCCACTACTCTTTCCCATAACTTCATGGTGTGACTGATCTACTTTATTCCCCTGTAGTTACTGCAGTTCTGCACATCTCCCTTGTTCTTAAAGATCAGTACCAGCACACTATTTCCAGATGTCACACCAAGCAAATTTCTAGCCGTCTCCCTTATCACTTCTGCAGTAGTTGACCAATCATCCAGCACCTCTTCACCACCATCAAGCCCCTGTCTGACCTTTCCCTGAATCTCAAACTAACTGTTCTATCTTCCTCCTTTAGTTTCCACATATTCCTCTTCTTTCAGTCCTCACACTCCTTCTCTTCTTCTTCACCTCCACAACCATCCTACAGACCACCATTGGATGCTGTCTATCTACACTGTACCCTGCCAACACCTTGCAGTCTCCAATCCCCTTAAGGTTTCATCTCCTATATAGAGCATAATCCACCTCTGTGCATAGTCCACTACACTTTTGCTGTACTCTTCCTTCAGAATCACCCCTACACCATTTGTCTTTCCATCGACACCATGATAGAACAATTTAAACCCACCTCCAATGTTCCTGGTCTTACTCTCTTTCCACTTGGTCTCCTGAACACACAACATTTCTACCTTTCTCCTTTCCATCATATCAGCTATCTCTCTCCCTTTACCAGTCATAGTACCAACATTTTAAGTACCAACCCAAAGCTCCACTCTCCTACACTTCTCCTTTCCCTGCTGTCTCTGTAGACATCTTCCTCCTCTCCTTCTCCTCCGTTTGCCAACAGTAGCTCAATTTTCACCGGTATCCTGTTGGCTAACAATACCTGTGGCGGTCGTTGGTAACCCGGGCCTCGACCGATCCCGTATGAATATCTCTTTCGTGATCCGCATATTTGATTTGGCACGTTTTTACGCTGGATGCCCTTCCTAACGCAACCCTCCCCATTTATCCAGGCTTGGGACCGGCACTAAGAGTGCACTGGCTTGTGCAACCCTAATGGCTGGGATTAATGGAGGCACACGTGATTCGATTAAATACGAGAAGGGAGACGATCAAACTGCAGAACTTCACCCATCCTTAAGGACTGAAGTAGGAACACTCCAGAGGGTTTTTACTTGATGACTTTCCCTTAATTCAGTTTTGCTGCACTATTGATTTTTTGCTCTTCCAGGAGTCTATTTAGTTGTCAATAATGAGGGAGGACTTTAACCATGCAATCCACCCATGGTCGGATCACATCACATTGTTCCTGCTGTTAAAAACAGTTGATGATTTCTGCCCAGTCTGGGCCAAGATATCTGTTTCAAGAGCTACCACTATGTGGGTCTTCATCAAACCACAAAGTAGGAGGCACACAATGCCTTTGTTTGCTGTAGTATATAGTACATTTATGCTATTTGGCATATCTAGAGCAGCTTGCGTTTATCTCATTCATACAACTGAGCATATATATAGGGTTAAGGGCCCTCTTCAGGGGCCTAGGAGTGGCAGCTTGGTGTAGCTGTGATTTTAACTCATGACCTACAGATACAAAGTCTAATGCCATAATCACTAAGATAGGTGGGGAGGGGGACTTTTTATAAAAAACAGGGGACTTTTGTTGGAAGGGAGGGGGACTTTTGTTGAAAGAGAGGGGACCTTTGTTAGAAGGGAGGGGGACTTTTGTTTGAGGGGAGGGGGACCTTTTTTAGAAGGGAGGGGGAACCTTTGTTTTAAGGGTTTGGGACTTTTGTTGGAGGGGAGGGGAACCTTTGTTAGAAGGGAGGGGGACATTTGTTAAAAGGGAGGGGACCTTTTGTTGGAGGGGAGAGTGACCTTTGTTGGAAGGCAGGGTGGTCTTTACAGGGGGAGATATTTACAAAATTAAATGGTATGGGGAAGAGACCATTCCAGTGATATTTGCTTTATCCTTTTCCTTTCTATCCTTTTCTTCATCTGGACTACATCTGGGGTGAGTAGAAGCTGAAACTGAGCTCGAGCTGTTGACAGAGTCATCCCCGAGTGTTCTGTATTTGTCTTGATCATGCACAGCATGTCGGTGTGGTCTACTTTGTCCTGATGAGAATCTTTAATGTCTGCGTCCCCCATCACAGCAGGATTAGTGTAAGATGCTGGTGTTTTTTATCCTACTCACATTAACATTCATAAGTGAGGCTGGCATATTCAGACTGTTTCAAAGATGTGTTTCCCCCAGTGGCTTGGACGTGACCCCTAAGATGGAATCAGGAACGCAGATCACCTGTCCCAGTGTCCCGTGTCTTATTTCCGTTTTACCCCCACCTTTCAAAGCACTATACCTTTACACTGTAGCTTCTTATTTATGTCCTGTTTTTCTCATGTCACCTCACTCTTCAGTCCCCTCACTTACTAATCCTGTCTCATTTTTGTTTCCTTACTTTTCTACCCCTCACTTTTCTATCCCATCACACTTCTGCCCCCTTACTTTTCTGTCGCCTTACTCTTTTGCCCCCTTCTTATTTCTTTCTACGCACTTTTTGCCTCCTCACTTTTATGGCCTTTTAAACCTCTGTCCCTTCACTCTTCTTTACTCTCACTTCTGCCCTCTTACTCTTCTGTCCCCTCTCTTTTCTGCCTCCACATTCTTTTGCATCTTTACTGTTATGTCTTTTCACTCTTCTGTCCCTTTACTTTGCTGTCCCCATTTTCTTTTGTCCTGTCTCTTTTGTGCGTCCTGAATTTTTTTTGCTCCCTTCTAATTTCTGAGCTCTCAGTCTTTTGTCTTCTCACACTTTGTTTTTTTACTCTTCTGTCTTTTAACCCTTCTGTTTTCATTATTTTCTGTTTTCACTCTGCTGTCCCCTCATTGTTCTATCCTTTTTTGGTTCTTTCTCTCTCTTGTCTTCTTATTCTCTTGTCTCCTTGTTCTGCACTGTTTTTCCAGTCAAATTATTGAACTGTTCTCTCATTTGTCTATACTTCATCTTCTCTTTCTACGGTCAACTTACTCTTTTCTTCTGTCCCCTCCTTCTACTATTCCCTCACCTGTTCCTTGCTGTCTTGTGTTTTCATTCTACAGTCCTGTCATTCTCGTTCCTCCTGATTATTTGTTGTCTAAATTTTCCTGCCCTGTCCTGTCCTGTTCCTGGCCACATATCATACTATCTGTCCTTATATTTCTTTTTTTCTCCTGTACTATATTTCTGTCCTCCCTTACACTCTCTAATTTCCCTTCTTGTTGTTTTCCACATCATGGCTCCACATCTTTTTCCTCTCTTAGTTTTCTCTCCATGTACTTTTTTTTTCTTCTCGTCACCCTCTCTAGCGTCCCATCTCCTCTCCTTCTTTATCCTGCATCCTCTATTTTCCATGCTGTCTCCTCCTGTTCCTTTGCGCCTTCAGGTAACAAAAGCTGTTTGTCTCTAATTGAAGCGATAAGAGTAAGGCAATTCATACGGCCGTCAACCAACACTTCTCAAACACAGTTAAGTATAACTGCTGCCTGGTTTTGTCCGATTCCCCCCAAAAATTGAGTGGGTAGTGGGAAGGTCACCTGCGAGGTTCCCCCTTTCATGTTGAAAGTGTGCAGCATCTCTGATAGCAGCCTGTCACCGATAGTGAATAACAAACAGCCACTTTAAAAGCTCTTTCTGCATTCCTTCGTCTTCTGAGCTTAACAGCTTAACCCGGAGCGTTTTCTCAGCGTCAGTTTAAATGTCAGAACGGCGAGAGCGATTTCTATCTCACTTTGGGTAGTAAGAGTTGTAATAAAGGATAAACAGTTGGGCATTGTGGTGGCCCGTAGGAGTCGTTTCGTCTCCAGTGAGAACGAGGGCGGATTCGAGGGTTCCAGACGTTTTACTTTTCCTCCTGTAGGTGGCAGATTTGACTTGTTTCATTCAGGGTCCATTTTGCACATTGGTTTTCAGCCCTAGAGTAATATATTTATCTGGATATTTTTGGCTAAAATGTTCAACACAGCAGAAAACTAAATGAAATATCACAATAGTGCTTTTAAAATAAACACACACTCACTCTATTTCTCACTCTCACTCTCTCTCTCTCTCTCTCTCTCTCTCTCTCTCTCTCTCTCTCTCTCACCCTTTCTAGGCTCCGATGTTTTCCTGGCCGCGTCTGAGAGATGCCGACCCTGTCCTGCGCTGTGAGATGGCCTCCACCGGAGAGGTCTGGAGACTTTGTTCCTTCTAATCACATGTCTTTCATCTTGAATCTGTTTAGTGTTCAGTGGGCCATGTCTCTGCACACAGCCATGTGGTTACTCAGGGAAAGGACGAGTAATGAGCTGGGCTTCCTAGTTTTATTATCACAGCAAAAACACAGAACTTTCTCATGATTTCTGTCTTTTTTTTCTGTTTCACTTCTACTTCTCTTGTCTTCTCTTTTTTCTTTTCTTTTTATTTAATCTTTTATTATTATGTTTTCTTTTCTTTAATCCTTTGTTTTCCATATTTCTGTATACTTTTTCTTAGATATTTAGCTTTTGTCACTTTCTGTTCTTTTTTTAGGGGTTCAAGCACATAGTGCAGAAACTCTATTGTAATTGTGGGGATTTTTATTATTATTATTATTATTATTATTATTATTATTATTATTACCCCTAAAGACCAAACCAATCTATAAGGTCTAAAAACTTGGCCAGATAGTACAGCTAAATTTGGGGAGAGGTTGACAAAGTATCAACCCAATTGGCTAAAGGGGGGCGCTACAGTCCAAATTTATTTATTTTTTATTCACTTTTTGGCCACAGCTTGTACACCGTTTGTCGTAGATTCAAAAGTTTTATATCGTTGCAATCCATGGCTTAAAACAAAGTTTTACCAACTAAATGTTTTAATTTACTCTTGCAAGATTTTTTGCCTGATCGGAACCAAACCAGTACAGAAATGTTCCCTTGGCAGTGAATATCAATACTTGTAAAATAAAGTTGAACTTTCATATAATTGTTGTAAAGGGTTGCCAAAAAGTTCGAAATAGGTGTTTTCATTTTTACTAAAATGGCCATAACTCGTGAACGGAATGAGAAATTTTCACCTAGCTCATGTGTATGAGCTCAATCTTTGGTCAAATAAAAAAATGCGTAGCTTTGCCACTCGGTGGCGCTAAACAAGGGAAATACAAAAACGGCTATAACTATGCAACCGTTCTTCCGATCGACCTGAAAATTCGCATGCAGTGTCTCTGTCCAATGTCTATAAATTTCAATGAATTTCGAGCACCTATTACACAAGGCTTACACTAATAGCTTTTGAGCTTCACTGCCTTAGTTGCTTAAACACTGATAATCATCTTTTATTATATATTTTCCTTTGTTTTTCATCTTTCTTTCTTCTTTTTTTTAATATTTAGCTTTTATCAATGTCTACTCTTCTGTTTTTTATTTACGTTTTTTCCTCATTTTTGATATCCTCCTGTTATTTCTCTTCTCCTTTTCTCTTTTTTCTCCTTTTTTCTCTTTTCTATCATCTCCTCCTATTATCTCTTTTCTTTAATCTAGTTATTCTATTATTCTTCTATTCTTTTCTTTTCTCTACTCTTTTCTTTTCTTATTGTTTCTTGTTGAAGATAATAATGAAAATGATGAAATGGGATGAATAAAGATGAAGCTCATAATGCTACTGCTGCTGATGATTATAATAGATAAGAACACTGTCTGTGTGTGCAGGTGGCTTGCTTTGGACCAAATATCTACTCTGCATTTTTGAAGGCGATGCTCTCCACAGGGTTTAAGCTTCCTCAGAGTGGAATCCTCATCGGGATCCAGGTGAGTGTGGGGAGCTACAGCAGTAAACGCTTCCCTCAGCCCTATTTCTCCACCTGTTTGTACTTCACAGAGATAAAAGCTATCAGTATACCTAATTACTGTCGGACCGCTCTGTGTCACACTCATTGTGTTCCCTCCAAACCCTTTACCCCACGGCCTTTTACACTAAACATCCACACTGACACTTTCATAGCAGTATATGTAGCTAATCAAATATTATATACAGATCAGGAAACAAGCAATAACCAGAAACTGGAAAACCATGAAACAGAACAAAAATGGGAGGTGGAAGTGTAGTGGCTAATGCATTAGACCTCGGATCGGAAGGTCATTAGTTTAAATCTTCTTCTCTTCTCTTCTCTTCTCTTCTCTTCTCTTCTCTTGTCTTGTCTTGTCTTCTCTTCTCTTTCCTTTCCTATTATTCTCTTCTCTTCTCTTCTCTTCTCTTCTCTTCTCTTCTTTTATTCCCCTCCCCTATTCTTCTCTTCTCTTTCTCTTTTTTCTTTTTTCTTTTTTCTCTTCTCTTCTCTTCTCTTCTCTTCTCTTCTCTTCTCTTCTCTTCTCTTCTCTTCTTTTATTCCCCTCCCCTATTCTTCTCTTCTCTTTCTCTTTTTTCTCTTCTCTTCTCTTCTCTTCTCTTCTTTTCTCTTCTCTTCTCTTCTCTTCTCTTCTCTTCTCTTCTCTTCTTTTATTCCCCTCCCCTATTCTTCTCTTCTCTTCTCTTCTCTTCTCTTCTCTTCTCTTCTCTTCTCTTCTCTTCTCTTCTCTTCTTTTATTCCCCTCCCCTATTCTTCTCTTTCTCTTTTTTCTCTTTTTTCTCGTCTCTTCTCTTCTCTTCTCTTCTCTTCTCTTCTCTTCTCTTCTCTTCTCTTCTCTTCTCTTCTTTTTCCCCCCTCCCCTATTCTTCTCTTCTCTTTTCCCCTCCCCAATTATTCTCTTCTCTTCTCTTCTCTTCTCTTCTCTTCTCTTCTCTTCTCTTCTCTTCTCTTCTCTTCTCTTTTCCCCTCCCCTATTCTTCTCTTCTCTTCCCTTTTTTCTTTTCTCTTCTTTTCTCTTCTCTTCTCTTCTCTTCTCTTCTCTTCTCTTCTCTTCTCTTCTCTTCTCTTCTCTTCTCTTCTCTTCTTTTATTCCCCTCCCCTATTCTTCTCTTCTCTTTCTCTTTTTTCTCTTCTCTTCTCTTCTCTTCTTTTATTCCCCTCCCCTATTCTTCTCTTCTCTTTCTCTTTTTTCTCTTTTTTCTCTTCTCTTCTCTTCTCCTCTCTTCTCTTCTTTTTTCCCCTCCCCTATTCTTCTCTTCTCTTCTCTTTTCCCCTCCCCAATTCTTCTCTTCTCTTCTCTTCTCTTCTCTTCTCTTCTCTTCTCTTCTCTTCTCTTCTCTTCTCTTTTCCCCTCCCCTATTCTTCTCTTCTCTTCCCTTTTTTCTTTTCTCTTCTCTTCTCTTCTCTTCTCTTCTCATCTCGTCTCGTCTCTTCTCGTTTAGCACTTCACTTTTCTTTGTTTTTGTTCTCTTCTCCATTTTTCTCTTCTTTTTTCTACTCTCATATTTTGCTTTTATTTCTTCAGATCTCTTTCCTCTTGCCCTTTGTTTTCCCTCTTTCTCTCTTCTTTTTTTTTTATACATATTTAGCTTTTTGCCAATTTTTACTCTTCTGTTTTTTTAGGACAGTTGGCTATCAACACTATAAGGGCAGAACAATAGCCAGAAACCGGGAACACCATAAACCTGAACATAAACATGAGGTGGTAGTTCAGTGCTTAAGGCTTTGGCCCTTGGATCAGAAGGTCATGAGTTCAAATCCCAGCACCACTAAGCTACTACTGCTGGCCTCTTGTGCAAAACTCTTAACATTCCAACTGCTGATTTTCTAAGTCACTCTGGAGAAGGGAATCTGATAAAATGGCGTAAAGGTAGTTTGTGACACACTCAGATGCACACACATGGGTACTGTATGTATACCAATTAGATATTACATTGAAACCACCTGTCTAATATGTTGTAGTTCCCCATGTGCCACTTAAACAACTGAGCTGTCTAAGGTTTGGACCTCGCAAGATTTCTAAAGATGTGATGTGGTGTGGCACTAAGACTTTAAGTCCTGGACTTTTTGGTTTGGGGAGTTTGGAGGCCGAGTCAACACCTTGAACTTTTTGTCATGTCCCATAAACCATTCCTGAGCAGTTTTTTCGGTGCAATGGGTGGGTGTCCATTGATGAGGTCACTGATATTAGAGAGTTCAGTAGCCGTGAAGGAGTGTAACTTGGTCTTCTTCTAAATATATAGACTATATGGACAAAACTATTAGGTCACCTGACATTTCCCAGACATATGTGCTTCTTTCCCAAACTGTTAAGGCAAAACTGAAGGCACACAATTGTACAGGACGTATAGTTTATTGATGCAGTAGCATGGAATTTCTCCTTCACTTGAACTAGGAGACCCAAAACTGTTCCAGCATGACAATACCCCTGTAAACAAAGCAAACTGCTTGAAGATATGGTTTGCAGTGGTTGAAGTGGAAGATCTCCCTGTGTGTGTGTGTGTGTGTGTGTGTGTGTGTGTGTGTGTGTGTGTGTGTGTGTGTGTCTGTCCATATAGTGTACTTTAAATTTAGAGCTCAAGTGCAAAGAAAGTTCAGAGTTCAGAGTTACTTGGTAGAGCCATTGTTTGTTTTGAAAAATTTAGTTCTCATAAATTTTGGAAGCCCCAGTGAATAAAGTTGTTGCTTTGAATTTATCGATATCGATGTTAGATTCCAAGCTAAATTTCTAATAATATACCGTAAAGGATGTAGCTAGTTAAGGCCATTCGTAGGAAAGTTGTAGCTCAGTGGTTAAGATGTTGGAGGTCTGACCAGTAGGTTGTGAATTGAAATTCCAGAACCACAATGCCGGGCCCTTGAGAAAAGCTCTCGACCTCTTTAAGTTGCTCTGAATAAAAGTGTCTGCTAAAATGGCACACATGTAAATGTAATTAATGTAGACTAAGGAAAAGTCACTTGTTTCGATTGGCAATCGTGGCAGGATGTTCATTTTACCGCCTGCAGGAATTTGTGTTCTATATAAAAAAAACGCTGCTAATTAGGAGAACATGGATTTAAAGCTGGTTTGACACTATGCAGTTTCAGCACTCTTAGAAGATTATTACTTGTCACCTTGTACGTAATGAGCCTAATAAACTCTCGGCTGGATTCTACATCAACGTCAGGTTTTAAGATGAAGATCCCCTAACAATAGATGTGCGATTAAAGCAAATTACTACGCTCTGTTTTACGTCATCGAGCAGCATGATCCGGGCCTGTGCAGAAAACTGGAGCGAGTAGTAACAGACACATTATTATTAAAGTCGCATTATCCTTTTAAAAATATAAAAAAATGAGAAATGGCATTTTTAACCTGTAGTAAGGGGGCAATATAGCAGGCAAAATATTCACACCGAGCTGAGGATGATAAAAAATAGTAGCTTTATCATTCACCATAAGAGAGGCCAAGCATGTTAGCGATATTATGACAGACAGACAGACAGACAGACAGACAGACAGACAGACAGACAGACAGACAATAATATGCCAGTTGCTTGCTCATTAGGGATAACCTTTTAGGCAATAACATATACATTTCTCTTTGTTCAACCTCTTTGTCTCTGTGAAGCTGCTTTGGGACAGTGTCCAGTGTTAAAAGTGAAATACAAATAAAACTGAAGTGACAATTGGACATACAGACAGACATGTAGATAGAGTTGTAGATGGATGGATGGATGGATGGATGGATGGATGGATGGATGGATGGATGGATGGATGGATAGATAGATAGATAGATAGATAGATAGATAGATAGATAGATAGATAGATAGATAGATAGATAGATAGATAGATAGATAGATAGATTCATTCGTTTAGAACCTATTGATTTCTGCTTTCATCTAAAGCTTCTTTGGGACAATGTCTATTGTTAAAAGAGCTATACAAACACAATGGAATTGATTTGATGGACAGATGGATACCTCACTTAGATGAGTACCTGACTTAACGGCCTTGTTGCTAAATGAGTACAAATCTTCAGAAATTTAGCGAAGCATCTTAAAAGAAGAGTGGAGGTTATAGTGACAACGAATGGGGAAGAAATGTTGAATTGGATGTTCAAAAATCACATGCAGATCAAATGGTCATGTGTGTATGTAGGGATGGTTTTAAATAAAATAAAATTGTTTATCTGTAATAAATGGACTTTTGGTGCCACCCAGCTGAGGATGGGTTCCCTCTTGAGTGTGGTTCCTCTCAAAGGTTTCTTCCTTATCTCAGCCGTCTCAGGGACGTTTTCCTCACCACAGTTGCCACCCGCTCACTCATTCGGGACAAACTTACACTTACAAAGAACATCTAATTCAAGAAGATCTTATTCCATCTTTCTTAGCAAATTATCTGTGTAAAGTTGCTTTAAGACAGTTTCCATTGTTGAAAGCACTTTACAAATAAAAATGAATTGAATTGAATATTTAGTATATTTCAAGTGTAAAATTTCATTCTGTCAAACTAAATCTTAAATTCTGACACTTTTTGTATGACGTGCAAATCTGGTTTTAAACCGAATGAGTATCAAATTTTGTATGTTCAAGTCAAACCAGGGCTTTTGAGTTTGTAAAAAAAAAAAAAAGAAAGAAAGAAATAGTTTCAAGGAGTGGAAAACTGCAATTGTCAGGACCCCTGAACCATCCTATCTTTGAAATGTTTACACCGTTTAAATGTCTTACTGCGGCTGAGTGTCTCATCATCGTACTGTGCTTGTGTTTTCTGTAGATATCTGCCATTTTTACGCCTTTTTTCACAAAAAACTTCATCACCACACGCTGCTCCATGCACGCACTAACACTGTTGTCTGCTATCTCGATTGACGCTCTCTTGACTGGCCCGTGACATGTCAGTAATAGGACACACTCACCACTAAATACTGTGTGTCGTACCTCCACGCTAGCGTCCATTTTGATGCAGAGTTTAATGTGAATTCCCCTCGTAGAACCAAAGCATTTTTAAGTCCGTTCATAGAGTTCTCTGTTCCGAAATATATCCACAATCAGCAGTCTCGTTCCTCACGTCTGTGTCCGAATGCACATTCAAGCGAAAGGTTTTCAGCTGATATCTCGCAAGTGCAGTATTCCCGAGCTCCAGTTTAACACTCTTCCAGCAGGAAGTCGTGCATGCCTCTACTGAAAATGTGTAACATGTTAAATTGGGTTGATAATTAGCTCAATTAAGAACAAACTAAGCAACTCTGGTGATTTAATGACTTCAGAGAAGACTGCCACACGAAGCTCCAGGGCTCATGAGCTCAGATTTGATATAAACATGCTAATTCAGCTTGGCACTCAGCTTAGAGTTCATCTTACCATCTGTCATTATATACTGCACTGCAGACTGGGTAATGTATTCATTTCTCCCCAAACACTGTTGAATTCTTAATTCTGATTGACCACAAGGTGTCTATAAAGGCAGCTTTGACTGTAGATGTAATACAGACTGTTTATGTGAGGATGTTGTTTAGTCTCCAGTGTCAGTGTTTTGAGTCAGATATGAATAGACTTCATTACTTGATTTCTGTGTTATTTGTCTTTAATAGAGAGAACAAAAAGATCTAGTGGAAAGATCGTTTATAGCGGTTTATAGCCATAAACCTCCTCCTTGGCCTTCCTCTTTTCCTCCATCCTCAGGATTCTTCTACCCATATACCCCATGCCCTTCCTCTGCACATGACCAAACTATCTCACTCACATCATCAGTCAATCTTTTAATTGGATGGTAAAAGAGCGCACTAGTCAGAGCTCGCGAAACACGTCTGTAGCAAACCGCACGAGCTCCAGTATATTCGTGTTGATTTAATATCTGTTTTTTATACAACAATAGCGGACAGAGGAGAAGAAATCGATTTAGTCACAGATACACTTACAAGGACATTTACAGGATGGACTTTTTAAGAAAAGCTGAACATCGTGAGCAAAGATCTACTAAAACATTTCAGACCCAGACGGATGGACGGACAGACAGACAGACAGACTGACAGTCAGACCGATAGATAGATAGCTAGCAGTATCCACAAATATAGGCAATAAGGCAGGCAATAAATACTACAAAAATACTAAATAGTAAAACTTGAAAGGTAAGATGAATAAAAAGTCTCTGTGCAAAAAACAGGTGTTTGTTGAGTCTGTGCAAGTTAAGTGTTTTATCGAGTCCTGTGCAACTCAAAGCGTTTTGGAGAGTTATGAGCAAACCGGAGTGTTAATGTTCATAGTGTACAGCTTTTTCATGCACAAATACACACAATATGCCTTCATTTTAAATTAAGGTAGACGGCAATGCACTGAAAAAATGCATAGAAACCCCCGGGTTATTTTATGAGGTTAATATCGATGCTTCTGCTACAGTAGAGATGATGCGTGCGGGTGGTGCAGTTGTGGCTACAGTGAAAGGAGACGTGCTGAATTGTGTTCTATGGGTTTCTTGCTTTAGTAATGACTTTCATTCTTACTGTATGAGATTCCTGTCTGTGATGCAGCGCTCTGTTATACCGCATCTCTCTATAATATTGATGTTTTCTGTATACGAGGTGTCATGATGGAATTGAGAAGTGGACTGATTCAGGTGGGTGAAGCCTTAGGTGTGTAATGCACGGCCCAAAACTGGTATCTTTATAGCCGTTGGTTGAATGTAGGTTTGTAGGAATCATATGGAATTATGATAAAATTTGTAATTACATTTGAAATTGACAAACAGGGTCAAGGTCACATCAAGGTTGAATGTATGAAATGATTTTTTTTTAAGTGCTTTTAAGCTGCTTAAAGTCCATTTTACGGTAATTTGCAGCGAATAAATGAGGGCTAGACTCGTTGACAGTGGAAAAGTCCCTACAGGTAAGAAGTTCTGTCTGGTACTAATTTGGTGTATTATTTGTTCAGCTCGTATCATAAAGTTTGGAAACTTTTTGAGCATTGTTTGTGTGTGGATGCTTGCTGACTACACTGACCTCATGGCCTGCACACAAAAGCAATGAGCTCTTCGTTCTGACACAGCAGAGTCCTTTAGCATGTGAGTCATGTGGCATCTTTTATTTAATATTCGTTGTTGGTATTTCGGGATTCATGTCTGCTCCCGGGGCTGAGATGTGGAATGTCTGGTCGGGGGGGGGTCATTGTCAGGTTGTTACGGCAGCATTATTTTCTAATGGAATCCGGAGTACAAATGAGAGTGTAAAATTCTCAGCGGAAATGAGCTGCCGCTGTGCTCGGCTCCAGCGCTGCCTGCCTAATGGCCGAGCCGGAGGGCCAAGGATCTGTCACGCTCATTACACGGCCATGGTTAAGCCTCTGATGCGGACATGCAGAGAAATAGAAATGCGACTCGATCTTCTTCTCTATCTGCCTGCACTGGATGACCTCCTCTTTCTCTCCCACAAGCTCATCTCCCCTCCCTGTTTTGTCTCTCTTCATTTCTCTCCCAGCATTCTTTCAGGCCAGACTTCCTGTCCACTGCTCACCAGCTGAAGGAGGAGGGATTTAAAGTGAGTAAAACATCTTTGTCTTTGTTGAAACCATTGAAGATTTATTGAGCTTCAGGGATTTGGGATGCATCCTGTGCAAAGTGTATCTTTAAATTTTAGGTGCTCGAAATTAATTTTCACAAGCGAATAGGGGTGTAACAGTACACGTATTCATACCGAACTTTATCGGTACACGGCTTTTGGTTTGGTAAATGTGTGTTTTAAATGCAATCCTTTTTTACGTGTGGAACTTCCTCAGAAACGCATCAAGTGCCGGACCCCAAGGTTGTTTAGTCTCCGCCTCTCACTTTAATCGCATTTTTTTATTTATTATAACTTATTATAATTTATTATAATTCATTTTTATTATTATTATTATTATTATTATTATTATTAAACTTGAGAACATACACAGCAATGCCAGCGTTTAAAAAAAGAAACAAGAGTTAGCGCAGTGTCACTGTCACTACTCACTCCGTACCGGCAACACGATTTGTAATGCGTTGTTTAGCTCATGCATTAAATCATACCACTTCCTGCCATTGCCAACACTAGCGACATGGATTAATTAGCATTTTACATTCAGCTACAAGAATCCCTCCTAAAAAGAGAAAATCCTGCAATTCCACATATCCAGGAAGTGAATGAATGAAGGATGGAAGGAATAAAGACATTCGTTAAAGTATGCTGAAATAAGTTATTTCTTATATACTTATACACACACACACACACACACACACCTGTATTACACAAATGGGTTCCAACAAATGTAAACTTTTTCATTTCATCTTTCGATTTATAAAAAAATATCTAATCAATTTAATTTGTGCCAATTTAATCGATTACTCAATTTCATCAATATGATCAAAAAGTGTCTTCATGTGAATTTAATTGATTCTATTTTATTTTTTATAAAATCTTATGAAATATGTATTTATATAACCAAGCAGGCATTTTATTTAAAAAAAAATTCATAATGTAAACAGTTAATGTTCACAAATGTTACTAATAAACTGCTTTGATAAAAAAAAAAACGACAAGCAATTTATATTTTGCACTTCTTCCCCCAAGCGTACCGATATTGAACCAAACTGTGACTTTAAAAACCAGAGGACAGAACCATGAATTTTGTGTACCGTTAAACTCCTAAAATTAAATAGGCTTCAAATGATACAAGGCAAATCTGCCACAACTAGGGGCAATTTGTCACAACCAGCCTTTATACAATGAAAGATCCAGAACACACTGTGAACACGGAAAGTTTCACATTGACCTCGGCTGAGGATCAAACTGGGGACCCTGGAATTCCAAAGTGTGAAGATGGACATGGTACACTGGAACCAATGAACAAACATATGGTGACCAGAAAAATAAAGCAGTATACTGTTTCTCCAACACACTGCTTTTGCTCTCCTTCCAAGCTTCATACATCTTTAACCTGCTGCTAATGAAAGCAAATCACCTTTCTGTTTATACTGGAGACATTTCAGTGTACAGAGGCTTCTTAAGGAAGCTACATGTAAATTCTGGAAAGTACCCAGAAACCTCTAGTTTATCAAAAGTAGGTAGCTCTTGAACATCAGCTCGAAATGGACGCCAACATCTGGCAGCGACTCATCTAATACATTACTGAGGCTATTACTGTTCATCTGATCCACAGCAGCAGCATCATACTGGAGAAGAGAGTTCTGTAGCAGTCACTGTATCAGTCACGTTTTTGATAAGTGGCATACAAAAGGGAGGAAAGCAAAGCGCTTGAACATGGACGCCGGTGTAGGAAGTCGTAGCTTGGAGATTGGACTTTGGATTGAAAGGCTGTTCAACCACAGCATGGCCAAGATGCCACTGTTGGGCCCTTGAGCAAGGTTTTTAAACCTTTCATTGGAATGTTGCTTTGGATAAGGGCATCATCCAAATGTGAATCTGTGATGTAAGCATGCTCCGCAAGACATAAATACAAATTGGGATTATTTTAATTGACACAATGTCAAAATCCTTGTGCAAGAAAAAATTATTCACTACCATATTACTTTTTCAAATGTCCCACAAGAAGCTTGTCAAGCACCTTCTGAGATTCGTGCCGGCTCTCCTGCACTGGTGTCAAAACAGCCAACTTTGAGCAGCATCTTAATCTTCGGAAATAGTGCGAAGTCCGCAGGAGCCAAATCTGGCATTTAGGGTGGGTGCTGAAGTGAGATCAAGATGTTTACAGTGAGAAATAGCACCGGTTGAACAGCTCCCGATATTCACAGGACCATGTCTTTAGGCACACTGACTTATAAAGGTCGGTGGTCCCTGTGACTGTGCGTGCAGCTTTGTGCTGCCATCTGTTGGCATGTTACAAAACTCATCTCGAAACTGACTAGTCTATGTATGGGTGATGAAAATGAGCATATTCACAGCATATCAGCATTATTGTATTTTTGACATTCTTCCTGCTTGTACGTTCATAGCTGTATGCCACAGAAGCGACCTCAGCTTGGCTCAATGCCAACGAAGTGCCCACAATGCCAGTCTCCTGGCCTAGTGAGGACGGAAAAGACAACGCGTTACCGACGATAAGCAAGTGAGTATATTCACAGTGAATTATTTCTGATACATCTTGGAATTTGATTCTTCTATGCTGGCGAGTGAAAAATGTGTTAGCTTTCTTTCTTATATTGACTTGGAGATGACAGGACATGAGATGAGTGTTTCCTAAACTGACTTTGTTAATGTATTTATTAATGATGGTCTTTTTTTTATAATATTAAATTCAACTTTCTTGTAAAATATTCAAAAGTTGGTTGTTTAATGTTTCATGCGGTGGCCAGATTATTTGATTTCGATCTTTTTTAATGCTTCACCTTCGTCCTCCCTCCTTCCACGTTTACCAGATGGCATTTACGCTTCTGGCGAACGACATTCATGCGATGCTGTGGAGTTTGCAATAAGCACAGACCGTTCACCACACCACACAGCTGATATTTACCCTACACACACGCATGAGTGTTCCAAAACATGCAGCAATGCCTGGGAATTTTCAGGGTTAGTCAGGAAGCTGATAGTTTATCAGCTCTGCCTGCAGCCCAGGTTTTAATCATCCACACTTCCTCTATTAGCATTCTGATCTAAGGACGTAGTGTCTGAGGGCAATTTCATTTCGCGTCGGCTCCACCTTTTTGCGCATTTTGTTGATTGTTTTTCGGAGTTTCAGAGATAAGCCTGGGTTCGTGCATGATCACACAAACGTGTTTGTCATTTTTGGCCATTTTTTCCTCTTTGTGCAGTCTGATCAGTGATGGCCATATAGACCTGGTGGTAAATCTTCCCAACAACAACACCAAGTTCGTGAAGGAGAACTTCCTCATTCGCAGAATGGCTGTGGATCACGCCGTACCCCTCATCACTAACTTCCAGGTTGGTTTTGCTTACAGAACCTCATTCTGTACTTTTTTGGAGGAAATTAAATATATATTTTTTTTATTCGTTAATTAGTTAAATGCCCCAAGCCTTGGTATCATTAACTAAACTGTTCATTAGGGCATGCTGATATCCCACACTTAACCACATGGCGTATCGTACCCATTAGCCTTATGGTGTCAGAAATGCAGGAAACACAGTGAAAATAAAGCTGTCCTGTTAATTCTCATGTTGTCTTCCATTACTCTTACTTTTTTATTTCCATTTAAACTGCTTTATTTACTTCTTGTAAAATAATTTACTGGGAAGTGAATCTGTAGGTCATGATTTTATATCCTGGTATCTCTGGAATATTGCCAGGGAATCTGCCATTGCTGGGCCCTTGAGCAAGGCCCTCAAATTGCACAGTTCCTTAAATAATACTTCCTTAGTCTTTTTAACTGTATATCGGAAAACTGAATATTTTGATGAATGTTTCTTGACTTGGAATTAAATATCTTTTCCTTTCCCAGGTGGTGAAGCTATTCGCCGAAGCCATTAAGCATTCAAGCAAACTGGACACCACCAGTCTCTTCCACTATCGCCAGTGGGACGCGGGACAGCAGGGTTAGAGATTCCCGAGCCATCCATCCCACTTGCCAAATACCTCTGATGAATCAACGCTACGAAGCGTACAGAGACTCTTACAGATCCAGAACCAGATTCTGACAGCCCTAAAGGGGGTTCAGAGTCTCCCAGATACTCCTCCACTGACTTTCAAACATGCCTTGAGCCTCCATTAACCTTAATGCAAGTTTTTTTTAATACCCATTTCCACATCCGCAGTGGAGTGGAGAGGATTCATTTTAACGTTTATCACTTAGCCCTAAAGAGACCCCTGGACCACTGGGGCTTTTTATAGCTTATAGAATCTCTAATTATTTGGTCCTTGTGTGTTTATATCATGTTGGCCTGTTTATTCAGGCTGGAAGCAGTGTGGTGTTTACAGGAAGGAAGTATGTCTTCTTTTTGATCGTTTCCCAGTTGTGTAATTTCTGCTTGAGTCATAAGTGTGAGAAAGAAGGAGCTGTTCATTCAAATAAATGTCCCTGTGTGTAATATGCTGGTCAACATATCACAACTCTGGTTATTATTCAATTCAATTCATTTTTATTGGTATTGCACTCTTAAAAATTAACATTTTCTCAAAGCAGCTTCACACAGATAATGTGGTGATAAAAATTAAGATGTTCTTTATAAGTGTAAGTTTGTCCCTGATGAGCGAGCCGGTGGCGACTGTGGTGAAGGAAAGACTCCCCGAGATGCATAAGGAAGAAACCTTGAGAGGAACCAGACTCAAGAGGGAACTCATCCTCATCTGGGCTGCACTGAATGTCTATTTACTACAGATATACGATGTTGCGGGGTGCAGTGATGGTGATCAGAAGCAAACTGTAGTCCTGAGTCATTGTAGCAGACTGTTGACATTCACTACAGTCCAATCCATCCTTAAAGCTCCAGTTCTTACTCCAGAATTTCATGGAACCACCCAAGGCGTTGATGAGAAACCGTCCCAAGCTGCACAGAGTGGCCTCCAATCAAAGAGGACACTATCCAGAGGCAGGCCTGGACCAAGTGAGAAGATCCACGGAGGGAAGAGGGGCAGGAACAGTGGTCACTGGAACCTCAGGAGCATGTTTAACTTGACAGAGAGAGAGAGAGAGAGAGAGAGAGAGAGCGAGAGAAGAGAGGTGACAGGAAGAGAAGGATATGGATTATTATGTGTCTTTATTGTTGTACGAAAGTTAATATCACTGTGTAGTTGGGACTCCTGCAAGACTCGCTATGGCAGCAGAACTAAAAGGAAGAACCAGAAGGTAACACAGACATGAGGGATCTGTGGGATAAGAGACGACCCACCACACCACCGTCAACAAAACTGAGTAAACGTGTGAGAGTGAGGGGAAGACAGCATACAAATATACCAGTTCACCAAACACTCTATATCCATGCTCCCTCCAGATCTGCGCCTTTACCTAAGAAAAATCTACTGATAAAAGACTCGACTAAATAAATGTTTTCAACCTCGACTTGAACACTGAGACTGTGTCTGAGTCCCGAACACTGATTGGAAGGTTGTGGCAACCTGTAACGACATCATATTTCTATTTTTAGCAAAAAAATTTATATTAAAAATGTAAAATAATAAGTATCATGTACTGGACCACACCCACACACACACATGCGGTAAATTCTTTTGAGAATAGCTGTAAATAGACTGTATTATAACCCTAAGTAATAAATGCTCTAAATTGTGTTGGTTATTAGCATAAACCAAATTTTTATGAAGTCTTAAAATGACATTTCATTTTGCCCTCTTTTTTTCCGAATTGTTTCTATTCCCCTGCTTTGTTTAGCCACTTTACTGAGTGAGGCGCTCGGGCACACTCGAGGGAGACGTTGAGCGACTCGGAATTAAAGAAATATCCCCCGGCTTAATAAAGGCGAGCAGAGTGAGTTAATAGTGTTTTCCTCCCCGATGAATTTAAGGCTGATTGCCATTGTTTATCAATTAGCGCGAAAGCGGCATCGATCAGGCCCGAGCTTCTCAGCGCTCGTGCTTTCCGAGCCTTTCGAGAAAACATAATCAAGCTGTCTGGTGCATCTGCCTCCCACCACTTCACAGGATTTATATAGTTTGCTTCATGCTGACTGTCAGCATTTAACAGATGGTGAAGTCTAAAATGTCGGACTTATTCGAGTTCACCACTCGCTGCCAGGTAGATCCAGGTAACGGACATCATGTGATGCTGTTTTTTTTTTACCACTGATCTGATCTGAATGATCTCATGCCCCTGATTTCCTCCCACTTGCTTGCTGGTATTCAACAGGAAACAGTCGCTGGTTGTTCAGATTGTGGTGTTACTCAAATATATTTGAACAATGACTCAGTCATGTATCAGTTCTCAGGATTTCAACCTTGATTTGTTACACAGTAGCACTCATTCACACCCATCCATTTACATATGTGACAGACAGACAGACAGACAGACAGGAAAAAGACAGACAGCCAAATAGATAGATAGATAGATAGACAGACAGACAGACAGACAGACAGACAGACAAATAGGAAATAGATAGATAGATAGATAGATAGATAGATAGATAGATAGATAGATAGATAGATAGATAGATAGATAGATAGATAGATGGAAAAAGAAAGACAGACAGACAGACAGACAGATAGATAGATAGATAGATAGATAGATAGATAGATAGATAGATAGATAGATAGATAGATAGATAGATAGATAGATAGATGGAAAAAGAAAGACAGACAGACAGACAGACAGACAGACAGACAGACAGATAGATAGATAGATAGATAGATAGATAGATAGATAGATAGATAGATAGATAGATAGATAGATAGATAGACAATTGGGTAAAATGATAGATAGATAGATAGATAGATAGATAGATAGATAGATAGATAGATAGATAGATAGATAGATAGATAAATTGGAAAGAGATAGATAGATAGATAGATAGATAGATAGATAGATAGATAGATAGATAGATAGATAGATAGATAGATAGACAATTGGGTAAAATGATAGATAGATAGATAGATAGATAGATAGATAGATAGATAGATAGATAGATAGATAGACAGACAGACAGACAGACAATTGGGTAAAATGATAGATAGATAGATAGATAGATAGATAGATAGATAGATAGATAGATAGATAGATAGATAGATAGATAGATAGACAGACAAATGGGAAATAAATAGATAGATAGATAGATAGATAGATAGATAGATAGATAGATAGATAGATAGATACATAGATAGATGGAAAAAGACAGACAGACAGACAGACAGACAGACAGACAGACAGACAGACAGATAGATAGATAGATAGATAGATAGATAGATAGATAGATAGATAGATAGACAATTGGGTAAAATGATAGATAGATAGATAGATAGATAGATAGATAGATAGATAGATAGATAGATAGATAGATAGATAGATAGATAGACAATTGGGTAAAATGATAGATAGATAGATAGATAGATAGATAGATAGATAGATAGATAGATAGATAGATAGATAGATAGATAGACAATTGGGTAAAATGATAGATAGATAGATAGATAGATAGATAGATAGATAGATAGATAGATAGATAGATAGATAGATAGATAGATAGATAGACAAATTGGAAAGAGATAGATAGATAGATAGATAGATAGATAGATAGATAGATAGATAGATAGATAGATAGACAAATTGGAAAGAGATAGATAGATAGATAGATAGATAGATAGATAGATAGATAGATAGATAGATAGATAGATAGATAGACAATTGGGTAAAATGATAGATAGATAGATAGATAGATAGATAGATAGATAGACAAATTGGAAAGAGATAGATAGATAGATAGATAGATAGATAGATAGATAGATAGATAGATAGATAGATAGATAGATAGATAGATAGACAATTGGGTAAAATGATAGATAGATAGATAGATAGATAGATAGATAGATAGATAGATAGATAGATAGATAGATAGATAGATAGATAGATAGACAAATTGGAAAGAGATAGATAGATAGATAGATAGATAGATAGATAGATAGATAGATAGATAGATAGATAGATAGATAGATAGACAATTGGGTAAAATGATAGATAGATAGATAGATAGATAGATAGATAGATAGATAGATAGATAGATAGATAGATAGATAGATAGATAGATAGACAATTGGGTAAAATGATAGATAGATAGATAGATAGATAGATAGATAGATAGATAGATAGATAGATAGATAGACAGACAGACAGACAGACAATTGGGTAAAATGATAGATAGATAGATAGATAGATAGATAGATAGATAGATAGATAGATAGATAGATAGATAGATAGATAGATAGACAGACAGACAGACAGACAAATGGGAAATAAATAAATAGATAGATAGATAGATAGATAGATAGATAGATAGATAGATAGATAGATAGATAGATAGATAGATAGATAAATACATAAATACATAGATAGATGGAAAAAGACAGACAGACAGACAGACAGACAGACAGACAGACAGACAGATAGATAGATAGATAGATAGATAGATAGATAGATAGATAGATAGATAGATAGATAGACAGACAATTGGGTAAAATTATAGATAGATAGATAGATAGATAGATAGATAGATAGATAGATAGATAGATAGATAGATAGATAGATAGATAGACAATTGGGTAAAATGATAGATAGATAGATAGATAGATAGATAGATAGATAGATAGATAGATAGATAGATAGATAGATAGATAGATAGATAGATAGATAGACAGACAGACAGACAGACAATTGGGTAAAATGATAGATAGATAGATAGATAGATAGATAGATAGATAGATAGATAGATAGATAGATAGATAGATAGATAGATAGATAGACAGACAGACAGACAGACAAATGGGAAATAAATAGATAGATAGATAGATAGATAGATAGATAGATAGATAGATAGATAGATAGATAGATAGATAGATGATAGATAGATAGATAAATACATAAATACATAGATAGATGGAAAAAGACAGACAGACAGACAGACAGACAGACAGACAGACAGACAGACAGACAGACAGATAGATAGATAGATAGATAGATAGATAGATAGATAGATAGATAGATAGATAGATAGACAATTGGGTAAAATGATAGATAGATAGATAGATAGATAGATAGATAGATAGATAGATAGATAGATAGATAGATAGATAGATAGATAGATAGATAGATAGACAAATTGGAAAGAGATAGATAGATAGATAGATAGATAGATAGATAGATAGATAGATAGATAGATAGATAGATAGATAGATAGATAGATAGATAGATAGACAAATTGGAAAGAGATAGATAGATAGATAGATAGATAGATAGATAGATAGATAGATAGATAGATAGATAGATAGATAGATAGATAGATAGACAATTGGGTAAAATGATAGATAGATAGATAGATAGATAGATAGATAGATAGATAGATAGATAGATAGATAGATAGATAGATAGATAGATAGACAAATTGGAAAGAGATAGATAGATAGATAGATAGATAGATAGATAGATAGATAGATAGATAGATAGATAGATAGATAGACAATTGGGTAAAATGATAGATAGATAGATAGATAGATAGATAGATAGATAGATAGATAGATAGATAGATAGATAGACAATTGGGTAAAATGATAGATAGATAGATAGATAGATAGATAGATAGATAGATAGATAGATAGATAGATAGATAGATAGATAGATAGATAGATAGATAGATAGATAGATAGATGGACAAATTGGAAAGAGATAGATAGATAGATAGATAGATAGATAGATAGATAGATAGATAGATAGATAGATAGATAGATAGATAGATAGATAGATAGATAGACAAATTGGAAAGAGATAGATAGATAGATAGATAGATAGATAGATAGATAGATAGATAGATAGATAGATAGATAGATAGATAGATAGATAGATAGATGTGCAAATATAAAAAAACTCATGACCTCCAACATCTTAACCACTGAGCTAGTCCTTTTTCCCCTTTCATCAACATGTTTTAAGAAGTAGGAGGAAACCAGAGAAGCCTGAGAAAGCTCATTAGGGGATGTGGAGAACATAACAACTTGACACAGACACTATACAGGGATCAGGATCGAACCAGGAGATGTGATGCAACTATTCTCTCCGTTCATTTGACGTGAAAGTTTACTGCTGGGGTTGCTAGAGGTAATATTTTATATTGGATGATATTGTTATTGTAACTCTAAACCTAATTGTCCGGGGGATTGCTGTTATAGGAAAACAATCGATGACAGACTGTAATGCAAAGCGGGCTTCCTGATACCACCCTGGAGCTGATGCGCTTTTAATAACAGCATGTTTTGAAGTCCTCTAATAGCACACCAATTTGCCAGTTTCTTTTAATTCATTTCATTTGTTAAAAAATGGCACGTGGTGCTGTGTCTATATAATTATGTTTTAACGTCATGGAACATTATTTCTATGTCCTTGAAATCACTCTACCTAATCATTCTATGTTTTTTTATATTGGGAATGTAATTAGACAGGAAGTGCGGTTTGTCATTTATAAAGTACCGAAAAAGTATACTCGAAATTCACTGATCCGGTGGAGACTTCATTACATGTTTTGGATTGCTTATAGGATCCATTGCATCCATTATACAAGTCCCTGTGAATGAGCTGTTGCTATGGAAACGGTGATGTAGTTAGAATGCGTAGATGAATATATGTTTATAGTTACAGACACTGTGTAAAATGTAAATAACAACAGAATACAACGATTTGCACGTCTCATACACTGATATGTTATTCACAATAGAAAATATAAAAAAAACATATCAAATGTTTAAACTGAGGAAATGTACCATTTTAAGGAAAAAAATAAGGTAATTTTGAGTTTGATTTTAAAAATGTGCTATTAAAATTTTACTTCATCACTGTTTGCAATTAATGAAGTTAATTGACAAAAGGTCAGGAAGATGATTGGGAATAAATAGTCTATCTGAAAGAGGCAGAGTCTCCCTGAAGTATTAATGGGCGGAGCTTCACCAGTCTGTAAAAGACTTCTTCTTCTTTCAGCTGCTCCCATTAGAGGTCCCCACAGTGGATCAGGTTCAGTTAAAGGTTGTGACAAGTAATGGGACCATGTAGGGTCTTTATGGGCAGCATAAGGATTTTAAAATATGTCTGGACTCTAACATGGAGTCAGTGCAATGACTCCAAAACTGGAGAAATATGCTCACCAGACCTGGTCTTTGTCAGAATCCTAGCAGCTGATAGCAGCTCTCTGCTGCCAAGTCTGCCTCTGAATGCAAATCATCCTCTGCAAATGATTTAAAATGTGACTTGTGTTCAACAAGTCCTCCCACACCACCCCACTGCTGCGCTCCGTCCACTGGCATCAGATTCAAAACATAGAAAGCCAAAAATGACCCAGCAACCTTTTACCTCAAAGCTCTAATCACTCCTCACACTTCTAGCACTGTTCGACTGGTCCCATTTTCTCTCAGGGTAAGAGGTAGGACTACATCAAGATTCTTTTCTGTTCAGGCACTAAGGTGGTAGAATGAAGTTTCCCAAGATGTCTGAAGGGCTGAGTCACTGGCTATCTTCAAGACCAACCTCTTCCTGAAACACTTAAACGAGTCCTATAACACTGCTATAAGTCAAGTCAAGAAGCTATTATTGTCATTTCTACCATATGTAGCTGATGCAGTACACAGTGAAATGAGACAACATTCCTCCAGAACCCTGGTGCTACGTCAAGCAACACACAACATAGAGCTACAGAACAGAACACAGAGTTAAGAACTAAAGTAAGTGTCCTCGCCACATAAAGTGCATGACAACACAAGACAGTGTGGGACAGATACACACAACATACAATAGCGCTGATCTGTAAACCTATTGTGTAATGTTATACAGTACAATGTGCGAAAGAGAGAACTATAAACAAGTGTACTTGTAAACATGAACACAATGTTGTGCAAAAACAGCATGTAAACAGTATAATATGATTATAATATAATATAGGTGGTGCTGGAGACATTAATGTGTATTAATTAAAATGAGTATTGAGTGTGTGTTGAATTCAGGTTGCACAGTTCAGAAACACACAGTTGAGTGAGTGTGTGAGAGTTTGGTACAGTGTGGTTTTGTGTGTGCAGGATCCTGATAGCTTGAGGGAAAAAAATTTTGCATAGTCTGGATGTGAGGCCCAAATGCTTTGGAACCTGTTTCCTAATGGTTGTAGAGTAAAAGTTGTTCCTTTAAACAGAGTTTTAGGCTGATGGTACTCTAAGTGTGCAACCTAAGTGAACCAGTTTTGGGGAAGTGGAAGCTCAGTGGTTAAGATGTTGGACTTCTGATCAGACGGTCATGAGTTCCACTACCAGCACCACCCAGCTGCCATTGCTGGGCTCTTGACCCTCAATTGCTCAGTTGTGTAAATGAGATCATTGTAAGTCACTCTAGATTTGAGCAACTGCCAAATACCAAAAGTGTAAAATGATGACGTATTTAGTATTAAAGAGTCGCTAAATGGCGTAAATGTAAATAATATGCGTACTGTAACTGATACTGTCTAAATCTGTATTTTGTTGATTGTGTTCATTTTAAGGAAATTTTCACCGTATCTCTGGAGACAGTACATCACAATTCTGCAGTTTTTCACTCTGGAGCGCATTCTCTCATACGACTCCATTAATTGTTTGATTGATTGTGCAAATTAAGCCGGTGGCTCCCCACCAGCAACACGAGCATGTTTCCTAATCGATAGCGCCGCTTTTCTCTGCCCACAGATTAACTCATTCATTAAGCAGGCTGATTAATCCTGCAGATAAGCGAACGAAGCGCTCGCGAAAGCAACTCGTCGCAATTCTCCCAAGGTCCAAACAGATCGCTTCAATTAGCTGCGAGTGTTTTTCAACCTTCCGCTGCCCTGATCGAGTTTCAAGACTCCTTCAGCGTTCCTCGAGCGAGTGGAGGTTAATTTGTTCGAGATCGTTCGAGAGTTGGAATCCGATTAAAGGCAAAGAGCCTGGCGGCGCTGATGAGATCCTTCTTCTCAGACGCCTGCCGTTAACCGAGCCGGAGAGACTGATAGCTTTTACTGAACATGCTCCACATACTGAGGGACTGAAATGCATTTGCCGGTCTGTACACCTAGAATTAGATTTTGTTTTCATTTTTTTTTGGAAGAAAAATCACAGCCAGGAGCACAATGTAAGATTTTTGCCATGATTTGTTCGTCTGAGACAAATTTAGAAAACCCTAAAAGATTCGTATAACCCTAGGCTAAAATCTACAGTCGCTGATCGCTGCTTTAGCACATTCACCGATTAACGCCGATTAATAGCCGTTACGATCATTTTTTCTTCCGATAAAAGTCTGGCAGTGTCAATAGATTTCAGACTGCTTTTTCCTATAACGATCGTCAAACCAAGATGAGAGAAGATTTAAATTTTTGTATCTTGAGATTTTATTCAGCCCACAGTAGGAACATTTCCATGTTCCATTCTAATATGAAGCAGAGATACAGTACAAATATATACAGTACAGTATATAAATAAAAAGAAAAGAACAATAATAGTGGTTACACTATCAAACAAACAAATTGCATTAACCTCCAAACCTGATTATGCAATTAGCGTGACAACTTCAAACCACCTCAGGGAACATGTCGAAACGAGTCCGGTGGACAGTATAGCAAGAAGATAACGTCCTTTTTTGCCCAGCCATTTTTTTCCACCAGTTTTCTTTATCAGGCATTTCATTAACAAAAAGAACGCTACAGATCGTTTTGGTTCGCTTCTAGTTACTATTAGTGAGAGAATGCGGGTCTGAATCGGTCACGGATTGATCAAGTCAAGTCAAGAAGCTTTTATTGTCATTTCAACCATATATAGCTGACGCAGTACACAGTGAAATGAAACGACGTTCCTCCAGAACCCTGGTGCTACATTTAACAACATACAAGCTACATAACAGAAAACTCAGAGCTAAGGACTAGTAAGTGTCCTCGCCACATGAAGTGCATCGTGTGCAATCTGGTGCAAACAGTGCAAGACAACACAAGACAGTGTAAGAGAAATACACAAAACACTAAATAGCGCCGCCAGTCAACCTGTTGTTTATTGCACACTGCGGTGGGAAAGTTGTTGACATGAAACTTTGTCTTGTGTGTGTCAGTTTTTGACAACTGAAATCCTACAGTGTGACATGGGGATCATGTTCATACACACTAACAAGCAACAATCACAAAGGACTATTAAAAATCGCACAATGTCCGCCCCGGCATTTCACAGTCTGACTTTTAAAATCTTAAAAAACACTTGTGAAAATTTGTCACAATTACTTACATTTATATTACATTTTCATTATGGCATATGGCAGATGCCCCTCTACAAATGTTCTATAAAAAAATATATATACTGTTACTGGTTCATTAGGACACAGACTAAAGATCTATGGATCGGAAGGTCACGTAGATAGTCTGTAGATCTGTAGATAAGAGACAAAAAGACTTCTTTTGTATCCTGAGAGATGTTTGGACCAGTCATGCTGTGAGAGTGGTGCAGTTCAGGGTGAGATAAATGGAGGTGGTGTTGATGGCTCAGGACTTGCTCTCACTTAACCATGATGTCTTCAGTGTTTTCCAGGCATATGTGGTTCTTCGTCGAACTTTTACCACAGAATTGGAGGCACACAATTGTACAGAATGTCTTTGGATGCGCTAGCATGACATTTCCCCTAGATTTTGGAGACCCAAACCTGTTCCAGCATGAACACATCTGGGATGAATGTCAACTCTGACTGCAACCCCAGGCCTCCTCACTTCACCTACATCAGTACCTGACTTTACTAACACCGTTGTGGCTGAATGAAAACAAATCTCCACTAAATCTAGTGGAAAATCTTCTCAGAAGAATGTGAGAGCAAATTGTAAGCATATCAACATAAACCTTTGAGTTAAAACTGTAATACTGCCAGTGGTGCTGTTATAAAAAATTAATGGGCACAATTCTGACCAATCAGAATTCAGTAGCAGAGAGATACCATAGGTCAAAAAAACCTAATTAAAGCTAATAGCACTGCATTAACAGTACATAAAATTGGATTCAACCATTTCTGTCCATGCAGGCTGCTCAGACTCAGACTTGTTCAGTCTTTTGTCATTTCGAGACTGGACTTCTGCAGCTCTCTGCTGGCAGATCTTCCACTGAATGCTATCCATCCACTGCAAATGATCCAAATCGCAGCTGCGTGACTTGTGTTCAACCTGATGGTTGGCTACCAAGTCAAAAATGGACCATCACCCTCTTATTTCAGAGACCACATCACTCCTTACACTGCACAACGCTGCCTGAGATCCTCCACGACTGGTACCACCTTTTCTCAGGGTAAAAAGTAAATGTACTTCAAAGCTCTTCTCTGTTCTGGCACCGAGGTGGTAAAATAAACTTCCCCTAGATGTCCGAACAGTAGAGTCCCTGGCTATCTTCTTGCAATAGGTAAAGACCTTCCTCTTCCTTAAACACTTTCCAAGTTTGCTTTGTAAAAAGATTTCTCTCAACAGAGTTGTAAGCCAATTTATCTTAAGTTTGTAATGTAGCATACCAGTGTAGATTTATTCAATGATAGAGACTCAAAGCACTTTTGCACGTCGCTCTTAACTCCCAGTACCACTAGTTATCCCTGCAGGACCTCTGAAAAACCCCTTAATTCTTAAGTTGTATAAATGTGAGCTAATTGTTAGGTCTTCTGGATGAGGGTCTCTGCCAAATGACTTTTTACAACAGACATTGTTTTAAAGCAGACATTGTGTGTGTTTATCCCTGATGAGCAGCCATGGTGACTGTGGCAAGGAAAAACTCCCTTAGATGTTATGAGAAAGAAACCTTGAGAGGAACCAGACTCAAAAGGGAAACCCATCCTCATTTGGATGACATCAAGAGTGTGATTATAGTCTTTAAACAATACAGAACACTGGAGAGAGAGAACTAACATGAGCACTGGAGTGTAAGATTATGAATAATGTTCTTTCTACAGTCTTTTACAGTCATTTGATGTTATGGAACCAGGAGTTCCTGGGCAACTCATAAAATAGCTCAAATTGTTGACTGTCGCATAACAGCATTACAGAGATAAAGATGTTTTAATATGAGCAAACCAACGGCACCTGTTGCAAGGAAAAACTCCCTGAGATGGCAACCCTGAGAGGAACCAGAATCAAAAGGCAACCCATCCTGATCCTCAAGACCGAATAGGTGCTTAAATGCGGAACTGTTCATGCAAACTGCAGTCCTGAGCCATTGTAGCAGACTGTTTGTATTCATTCCAGTCCAAATCCATGCTCATAGTTCTTGAGTTCCTCAGGAACTTTCACAGATCTTTAGGCTGTTGATGTGGAACCATCCTCAGCTGCCCCCAGACTGATTTATTCACTTTCAGAGAGTCACTTGGTGGAGCAGGAAAACTATCATCTTGCTTACTAACATGCAAGTTGTTGTCTTGCCTCTGGCTGTTGTGTGTGTTCAGGCTGAACTCCTGCCTCACTGATGCTGAGGGACATTTGGCATATTGACTTTAACAGCACTGTCAAAATATCTTACTGCTAGTTGTTTTAATACTTTTCTGACTTTTCTGACTTTTCAGGACATGGACATGCTGTAAGGCAGATGCACTTGCAGATCTCTGCGAGTCAAAAGAAAGAAAGTCTAGTTTTTTCTTTTGTGTTTTTTTTTTTACCGTGCAGTTTGAAAGTCAAGTGAATGCTCTTTGAATATTTGATATTCTGTATGCAGCGAGAACCTTTAATTATACATTAATCAGTTTCCGGGCTTTTTCTCCTCAGTGTCATGCCACGCCGTCCTCTGGGATCCGCGTGCTGGGAGAGACGCTAGCGGAGGTCATCATTAAGTAGTCACACAAGAGTGAGCTTTTGATTGAATTTAGCTGGCAAAGTCGAATGCTGAGATGTGATAAGGCAAAGATTAGAGAGTCGGATACTTTGACGAGGATAGTCCGAAATTAATAGCCGTTTAAATGAATAGAACTCGAAGCCATTGTCTGTTTTTATTAGAAAAAGCCGACCGATGAAATTTGTATTGGCATAAGGATTCTCCTTTCCGATTTCCAGAGGCTGAATGTGACTTTTAGTCTTTAAGCTTTTCTTTCCTAGTTTATGTCTATATTTGCATCTGCTTATTCCCCAGATGACCTCTACAGAATGACCTCAATGACCTGTTATGGCCCAGAGAGGATTTTGTTTGCAATGGCTTCAACAACGATAATTGTACACTGTAAACCATGACATTGTAAGCTTAGGCTATATAAATCGAATTCACAAAAAAAATCTTCTTCCTCTTTTAGTTGCTCCCGTTAAGGTTCGCCACTGCAGTCCATCTGTCTCTATATCACTCTGTCCTCTACATTTGCCTCTTTCAAACCTCCTTCTTGGTCTTCTTTTTTTTCTCCATCTTGGCGGCTTCTTCCTCAGCATTCTCTTACTGATATACCCCTGTGCCTCTTCTGCACATAACCAAAACATCTCAATCTCCCCTCTCTCATCTTGTCTTCAAAATGTCCTACCTGTCCGGTCCTTCTACTACTAATCTACTATTTTCTAAAATCCTCAACAATAATAATGTCATGATTTCAAGGTTGGACCTTAATAAGTTGCTGTCTAAAATAACTCCCGGGTCTTTTACCGTTGAACTAATGGTTACAGAACATCCATCTAAATGCATGTTGAGACGCTGGAGCTTCTGTATACTGGTTTTTAGGCCAATGAGCAAAATCTCCATCTTATTGGAATTTAATAGTAGAAAGTTATGGGTCATCCAATCTCTTATTCCTTTAACACACTCAGTTATCCGGTTTGTGGACACCTGACCATGAGTCCTGTTTGAACATCCCATTCCACATTTAGTCTCAATTTCCTGTTTCTATATCCACCACTCTTCTGGGAAGATGCTCTAATAGATTTTGTGGAGATTTATTCAGCCATAAGGGTGTTAGTAAAGTCAGGTACTGATGTAGATAAAGTGAGGAGGCCTGGTGTGCAGTCAGCATTCACATTCATCCCAAAGGTGTTCATTAGGATTTAGAGCTCTATAGCAAGAGATCCTCAACTCCACCGATGAAAAGCATATCTTCATGAAGCTGGAACATGCTGAAACCACATTCAAAGACATCTATTAGAGTTATGTGCCTCCAACTTTTTAGCAAAGTTTTAAGAATTTGAAAATCCATTAGTCCCAATACGTTTGTCCATATAACTGTAGTGTTTATTACCCACAATGCCATTTAATGATCATGTAATAGTTTTGCAGCAATGGATAAATGGTTAAAGCTCTGAGCAGGAGGTTACTGATTGAAACTGCCACTGAGGTTTCCTTGAACGAAAGCCCCACAAAATGCCATATAATCTCTGAACCCAACTACCTAACATGCACGGATATGCAGAACTGAAATGCAAATGGAAACTGTCCAACTTTTATTCTAATACCACCGTGAACAGGACGGCTCTTATCATCTCATTAAACGCTAACTAGCTGAACCGAGTCTCTGAGCCTAAAGTCCAACGGCTCCAATAATTCTCAGCTGGATATCTCATTAATATGAATACGAATAAGAAACTGCGAGTGAGAAACGAAGCCTTTTATCAGTCACCATTATCACATACATTTTAAATTGTTCTTCTTATTAAATGCTAATTGAAATCAGAGAATCAGCCAGCTGGTAATTTTCCATTGAAAGGTAACAAAAATGCACTATTAACCTACAAATTAGCAAATGACAATCACATCACGATTACGTATTTCAATATTTCAAACATTTTTAGGAGGATTTTATTTTTTAAATAAAATCCACAAGAATATAAATCGCAATCGAAATGGTTCATCTCATGTGGTTTAAATATTGTCTGGGTTTAAATATTCCTGATTATGATCAATTCCATTGTTGTGTTAAGTTTGGCTTGAGTGATAAAGCGTCCCTCATTAGAATATTAGACCACACCCTGTCTAGACAGTTTTAGGTCATTCTGATCAAATATTTCATATCATTGACATTTTCTTTTCTCTTCATTTCTCTTCATCTCTTACTTTGGGTTTGGTGAACACAACAATTTCAGATTCTGAAATTAAAACCAGGAAGCGATGACAAACTTTCAACACTAGAAACTAAGAAATGTGAAGGAACAAGTACTTACTAGTAGGACAAAGAATTCTCTTAAACGTTTTATAGTCTTCTCTAACTATGTGTTACCTACACTATATGGAGAAATATTGAAAAGACTTGATGATAAGATTGGCTTTTCTAAAGACCCCATTCCATATATAGTCCCTATTTGCTATAATAATATCCTTCACTCTTCTAGGAAGGATTTTGTGGAGATTTGTGCTCATTCACCCACATGGATGTTAGTAAAGTCAGGTAATGATGTAGGCATAGGGTGCAATCAGGGTTCACATTTATCCTAAAGGTCTTCTAGTGTACGGGAATATTTAATGCTACAGTATCCGTTCTATACAATTGTGTGACTTCAACTCTGTGATAACAATATGGAGAAGAACCAGATATGGCTGGAAAAATCCTGTGTCCCAATAATTTATTAATAATTTTTAATATATTTTATGTTGATCATGTTTTATTTGTCATTTCTTGTGTCTTGAAATGATTTGCTTCACATCACAGCACAGCCAGATGTGATAATACTGATAATGTCTGGAGAGTGAAAAAGATGATCTAATCTCTGGTGTGTTCTTCTTTGCTTTGTTGTGATCAGTACAGCTCAAGGTGTAATGTGTTGTGTGTTTTGGTTGTAAATGTATTTGTATAGCACTTTTAACAAAGGACAATGTCCCTAATCAGCTTTACAGAGACAAATAGGTTAGTATTTATCTAGACTAAATAGATTAGACTGGGTAATTCTCCTCTGATCTCTCTTGTGCTTCAGTCTGCAGATCTTACACCATTCTGTGTAGTCTCTAGAGACAGTTATCTGTGAAAATCCAGAAGATCAGCAGGACCAACCATACCATGTTTAAGTCGCGGAGATCACACTTTTTCTATCATGTTGATGTTTAATTTCAATGCTCTTCACATGTAGCTTCATAATCCTATGAACCATTCTTTGTTCTGCTGAGGCCACATGATTGTCTGATTAGATACAGTACACTATATTTCCAAAGGTATTGGGTCTCCTGACCTTTCCTGCTATATGTGGTTCTTTCCCAAACGGTTACCACAAATCTGGAGGCACTCAATTGTATCTGGTTTACAGAGGAAGATCTTGCTGCTATAGAGCTCTGATCTTATTCCTACTGGAAACCTTTGGGATGAATTGGAATGCTGACTGCACCCCAGGTCTCCTCACCTACATCAGTACCTGCCTTTCATAACACCCTTGTGGCTGATGAACACAAATATCCATAAGCACACTCCAAAATCCAACATCTTCTCAGAAGAGAAGGAAATTATAAGAGCAAACTAGGACTAAATGTGGAATGCAATGCACAAAAATCACTTACCACACTTATGACCAGGTGACCCAATACTTTTGGAAATATAGTGTACTCAATGAATGTACAGCTGTTCCTGATAAAGTGGATAATGGGGCTATTAGGTGGCATAGACCATGTCCACAATAACATGTTTCTTTTTGTAATTGCACACTTTTGGTCTTTCGTCGAGTACATTTCTGTGAATGCATAACACTACAGCGTTTCTGATCTCAGTATTTTGTAAGTATGCTAAATCCCAGAATTTTTTATTTGTTGTAAATCAGAACTGACTCCTCCTTTTCTTCAACATTGCATGATGTGGATTCATAAAAAACAAAAAACAAAACAAAAAAAACATTTCTGTGTGATTTCAATAATCGTGCACACCCAACCACAAAAAAAATCCTGGACAAGCTGACTCAATTAAAGCTAAATCAGGACCTTCAGCATGATCCCACTGAAATCTGTTCAACAAAGCCCTAAGCCTTTATGATCCCCAGGAAAGCAGATGCAATGCCGCTAGACGTTCATTTTGATCTCTGCTGAAATGTCGGTGAGGCTGCTGGAAGTCCTGCGACTCTCCGTCTGCCATCTCCATTGTTGCTATGCCTGAATACGCCGTCCTTGCGATTGGCATACGCTGTGTCCAATCAACAAGCAGCACGCTTAATAAGGTCAACACGTCTCTGGCTTTGGGTTTTGCTGTTGTTTCCTGATCTGCTGTTGCTCTTTTGCTTTGTTAATGTGCCACTAAATCTAGGTTGCTGGTTGCAGTTTATAAGCAGTGGCAGAAGAATGCAGGTGGGCAGATCAGAATCGATTGTCAGACTGATTTAATGTCGCAGGAGGTCGGAGGTGATCCGGTGAGCTGACCTCAAAATGAACGAATAAGAAGCAATAAAGCCAGTACGAGTGAGAGTGTGTGTGTGTGTATGTGTGTGTGTGTGTGTGTGTGTCTTTTGCATGTCTGCATGGTGTATGCTAACGACACACAGTTACACATAGTGTGGGCATTTTTCAGTGTGCCTGAATTGCTATTGTTATTCAGTGTTCAGCACTCAGCCTCAGGGAAGAAAGAGACAGCTGTAGTATATTCCCATATCCCAGGAGCTCTAAGAAGAATTTTGACTTGATCTATATGGACTTGTATGTATTGGTTGTTCATTTGGGTCATTGTAATCCTTCTGATTATAAATCTGTTCTAGTGGCTAATCAGTTTGTATGTTGAGATGCATCTGGGGAGTTCGTTTAATTTCAACAGCTTTACACTTATAAACCAGTAACAAAAGAATGTAAATGTTTGTTCCTTATAATTAGAAGTTTATCCTGAGCCAGTGGTGACTGTGGCAAGAAAAAACTCCCTGAGATGGCATGAGGAAGAAGCCTTGAGAGGACTGTTTATCCGTTCATTAGAGTTAATTGTTGTTAAGATGTGCAGTGATAGGTGATAAAATGCAACCTGTGGTCCTGAACCATTCTAGTAGACTAATGATATTAACTACAGTCCAAACCCATCCTTAAAGCTCCCATGTTGCTCCGTAATTTCATGGATCTTTAGGCCGTGGATGCACAGAGTGGCCTCCAATCAAATAGAACCCCATCCAGAGGCAGAGCACCGGGATGAAGCAGGAAGAACTGAGGAGAGGAAAGTGACAAGAACACTGGTCACTGGTACCTCAGGAGCATATTTAAGAAAGAGAGAGAGAGAGAGAGAGAGGGGGGGACTTCTTTAGAGCTAGTTCAAGGGTAAAGGATAGAACATTAGTATCAGATCAGAAAGGGTTTTACTGCCAACTGTCCTCACCTACAAGGGATCTGTATCGATTTTCTGGTCCTTGGTGCTCGGTAGCGCCAACCAGAGGTCAGTAGTTCAACATGGTGGTGAGCCGTTTTTAATTGCTGCCCTCTACAGTGCATTCTCAGCTAAAGAGTGGTGTGCTATAACTCAGTGGCAGTTCAGTGGTTAAGGCTCTTGGTTACTGATTGGAAGGTTTGGAGTTTATGCCCCAGCATCAACCAAGATGCCACTCTGGGCCCTTGACTTATGTTCTCCAGAGGCACTGTACCTTGTCTGACCTGAGCCTCCTAACATTGCTGAGATTTGTGAAGAAAATGTTTTTCTATACTGTACATGTGACAGTCAAAAAGCAAATTTACCTGTATTGTATTTGAGTGTATTCTTATTATAGCAAATCAATTCACTACTTAACATTGTTAGCTATTAAATAATGGACCATTACTAGTAAATGGGGTAGTAAAACTAGTAGGGACATCTGGCAGAACAGACAAACATTTGCTTCTTCACAACTCTTCTCTTTCTTTAAGCTAAAAAAGCCATGTAGCTTGTTGTATTATTGAGAAGCCTAAAGCATTCTGACCTGTAGACATGTCTGTGGTACAGCTTTTTTTTCCTTTTGTTACAAAGTGCTAACACTTGGGGCTTCTCTTTAGTTGATAGTTGGACTTAATATCCAGAGTTTTTGTGACAGGATACAGAAACAGAGTGCCAGGCGATTGTTCTGCACATTTACAACACTGATGTTATCATTGTCACTTGAATGTGGTCGAACTGCCAACTAGCTAGTGAGCACAAATGACAAAATTGAAACAGCAGAAACCATTTCTAGGACTCCCTAAGGTGTCTATAGCTATAAAACTGATATCATGTGTACTCCAGCCACTAGGTGGCCTTGTGGCCTTGGCTCATACTATAGGAGTTTAAGAATGAAGTGTGTTAAGGTTAGCAAACAATTTGGAACATTGGCCTGTTCTTAAAACCCATTTGTCTTGGTGTTTGGAAAATGTTCATTCTTTGTTTAAAATCAAACACGTTTAGGATTTACAGTGGATCCTTGTGGATTGACTTTGTTGTAGGAACTGGAGCAGTAGCTGCAATAGCAGTGAAGTTAACAAACTTTTTCCAATGAGGGTAAGAGTCATCCTGTTATTTTAATCTCGGGAGTGACGACTATTGGTGGTGTGGGTTGAATTTGTTTGTATTTGAGGTTGTGCAAAGACAAGTACAGTGGCTAAGGAGTACAAAACAAATGAACAAATCTAAAAACAAATAAACAAATTGGAAAATAAAAATTAACATATGCAAAAACAAATTGCAAAAAAAAAAATTGTGTTTTTAGATTTGTTAATTTGTTTTGCACTTCTCAGTCACCGTAGACATGTAGGTTGCTAGTCTAGTCTAGTCTAGTTGCTAGACTAGTGGTAAGGATGCGGCGCTCTCACCGCTGCGGCCCGGGTTCGATCCCCGGTCAGGAAACCAACCCCAGCCATTAGGGTTGCACAAGCCAGTGCACTCTTAGTGCCGGTCCCAAGCCCGGATAAATGGGGAGAGTTGCGTTAGGAAGGGCATCCAGCGTAAAAACGTGCCAAATCAAACATGCGGATGATCCGCTGTGGCGACCCCTAATGGGAGAAGCTGAAATAAATTTAAGTTAGTCACTGTAGACACGTCAACTTTGTGGTAAAAAAAAAAAAAAGCAATCAGAAGCAACATTATTGTACTTAAATTCCAACCAATTTGTTAAAAATGTAGCACTTGGCAAAGTCAGGCAATGTGTGTCTTTTTTTAAGTACCAAAAATGCAAGTTTAAAGTTTAAAGATGTATACAGACAAAATGATTTACTGTCACAAAAAAACAAAACATTTAGCTTCTCTTAATAATTTCTTCTGTACTCTTGTTGTGCCACATTAGTCTAGACAATAAAAGGCCATCAAGAAAGATGTGATCGTTGAGAGATGAGCTAAAAAGATGGCTCTGAGTTGATTGAGGGTGAGGACAGAAGACACTGAATAATGCACATTTTGCCGCCGAATGTCTGCTGCTTGCAAAAGAAAGGAAATTCCAAAGTGCTAATTGACGTTGGTTCCTACCACTGAAACAAATGAATAAACCATGGACAGGGCCAAGAATGGAGTAGAGTCCTGCCATGAGACACAGTGCTGTGACTGACAGTTAAACGAAATGGGGACTCTGCTGTAATGGAGAAAGTGGCAGTGCAAGTAGCAGGTTTGCCACCATTGGCTGAAAAAAGCCTTGGGAGATTACATCAATATGTCTCATGCTAGCAGGAGAAAATCGCTAATGAGCTCTCTGTGGCTATGCACAGAGCAAATTAGCTTGTCTTGTAGCCCTGAGATTTTTTTTAAATCTACTATGTATAAAAAGTGAACAATACAAAGACTAGTGCAGTAGATTTCAAGTTTGTTCATTGTTGGAAGCAATAACACATGAATTTAATGCTGAAAAAGTTTTTTTGTGGCACATTTACTGTCATTTACATTTTCTGTGTCACTTTGAGGTTACCATATAAGTGAGGTTTTTAGGTACAATTAACTGAACTGTTTACACCCTCACTCCTCAGCTTGCTAGGACCATCAGCTTGGGACTTATCCTCATTCAAGGTTTCGCCACTAGTGTATACACTTGCTTTTACTGTTTTAGCTCTCTGTAGATATAGCTCTGACCCTACCCCATTATTTGTCTACAGCTATAATCCTGACCTTACCCCTTCAGCTGTCTACAACTATATACCCATGGCTCTACCCAGTCAGTTCTCAATAGCTACTATATATACTTGACTACCTCGTTATTTGTCTTACCCTAACCCATATACCTGGCCTTACCCCCTCAGCTATCTGAAGCTATATAGCTGGAATCTACCCTCTCAGTTTTCTACAGCATTATACCTGGCCTTACCCCCTCAGCTATCCGAAGCTATATAGCTGGAATCTACCCTCTCAGTTTTCTACAGCTTTATACCTGGCCCTACCCCTTTAGCTGTCTGAAGCTATATACCTTGAGTGTACCCTTTCATCTCCCTACAGCTATACATTTGACTGTACACCCTCAGGTGCCTAGAGCTACATTCTTTGCCTTACCCCCCAATTGTCTGAAACTTTATACCTTGAATTTACCCTTACTTCTTTATAGCTATATACCTGACCCTACCCTCTTAGTTCTATGCAGTTATATACCAGGCCCCACCCACTCCCTGACTCTATTTCAGCTGTATCTATATCTATATTCCTGATCCTACTCACTCAACTGTCTACTGCTATATACCTGACCCCTTTTAGTTCATGTCTGAATTCCATCTGACTGGTCCTGCACCTTCAGCTCTTGGGAGTAGTTCCACCAGGTTTTGTCCTCTCATGTCTTTAGAGCTACAAAATCCTGCACTACCAGCTAATGGGAGCACTTCCATCTGCGTCTGTCTCCTCAACTATTTTTGAATGAACTAACTGACCACACACAATATGGAGTGACCATCAAGCTTTGCTTATTTTTTTTTTATTTACTTCCAACAATTTTATAAAGTAGTTTATCTAGATTAAAACCACTAGAATAATCCCGTGACCTTTTATTCATTTTGTTTTATTAGAAGAATCAATAATAGATTGTTCTTTTCCCATAATGCCGCTTGTTAGCATTCCTTCAGCTTTGCTTTAATATGCTAGAGTTTAAGTCAGAATTTAGGTAAAATGAGGCCTTTTATCAACGTGTTTAAACTGTATGAGAAAGTATTTGTTTTAAATAAAAAGCTAATCAGTATTGCAGTGCTCAACCACCCCAATTTTCTTCCTTCTCTTTCACTTTCTTTATACTTATATCGAAATTACTTACTGCTCAGAATTGCTTCCGTTTGCCACAATTTCAAGGACCTAATTAGACATAGATTGTGTTGAGAGAACTGGGAAATGCGTCAGGCAATTTTCCTTTGTTGTATTTTCAAGGGAGAGTTAATGTACATAAAAAAAATTAAGCTTCTTCCGTACACCATAGTGAAAATTGTGCTTGTTTTATTAGTTCCATTGGGCTTTTTTTGTTTTTTGTTTTTTTTGGAAGAAAGGAAGTGTGCAATTAGTGGCATTGAGGATGCGGTTAGTATTCCACCGGTGAAGGAAAATTCTCGATGGTCCAGTTATGGTAACGCTCGACTAATGCCCTTAAGGAAATCCTAGGATTTTATGGCGCCCTGGGGAGGAAGTCATCTGCTCCTAATTACTGCAAAAAAGCTTATTAAGAGGGTGCAATTGTAAGAATGAAACTAGAAAATGTGCACTTACTATGGACAGATAACTGTCAAGGCCAAATCTTACCCTTTGTTTTACACTGGAATAGCAGGAATAGCATCCATAACAACAAAAAATGATACATATCAAAAGCCTGGGAAACTTCATTTGTTTGTACATATTTCTTAGACTCAATGCACTGGAGAATGTGTGTGTGTGTGTGTGTGTGTGTGTGTGTGTGTGTGTGTGTGTGTGTGTGTGTGTGTACACCATTTCTGAATATGAGCATTCATAGTCTTGATATTAGCATGGTATTAAACTGCTGCCTTCTTTCATTCTACATATGAATTTCATATTGAAGATTAACCAATGAATCAACCGATTGTTCTTTATCAAGTATTTATTTTCAAAACTAACAAAACAATACTGAACATTATTACAAAAAAGTACACTCCAAATAAATAAAAACAGTTACACCCAAAATGAACAAAAAGACATTTTAAATAAACAGCATGTGGTATCAGCAATTTGCCTTTAGAGGCTGCTCTTGTACTCTATAACGCAACCCGGAAAAACTATCATTATCGTTTTGCCGAAAACAGACCACCCATCCATCAACTATTAGTGCTGATTAATTGGTAAAACGGATGAATCGATCGATCTTTATTTCATACATATTTCTAGTGGCTCTTTTACAAAGACCTTGGATATGGATATGAAATAATGTCTAATACTAGTCAGGGTTATGGTAGAGTATTGGGTGCTTATCCCAATAGTATTGGCTCCTAAGGAGTACTGGAGTAGTGGCTACGCTTATTGAATATAAGAGAAAACTAGAGAACCCAAAGCAAACTTACATAAAGCCACATAATGTTCAGCAACAGCAAACAGGTTGATTAAATATGCAGTTTGATCTTTGGATAATTCAATTTGGTGACCACAGTCAATCAGCTATGCTAGTTGAATTGAACTGAAATCTTGTTTAAGTTCCTAAATCCCGGAGCGCATCTATCTATTTTTTAATACGTTACAGATTTGTGTAAATTCTGCTGGCACACTGTGCTCACTTCTTATTAATAAATCATGTGTAGAGAACTGTCATGACAGTGTGATTTGGCAGGTAGAGGAAATAGTTGTCCTGAACTCCCCTGTTCGTTTCTTACTCTCATCCTATAACTGCAGCTAGTGATGAACTTCTCCAGCTTGCAGAGCACAGTGTGGATAATCGATACCCAACCAACAAGGCTATCACCATCTGTTTCCTCACAGCACCATCATCAGCTGAAGACACACTCCTCCTACTGAACACTCTCAAATGACTAGTTTCTCCTTCTTCTGTTTGCCTTCCTTTAGCTTGGCAGCTTGATGTGTTTCTATAATGAGTCCCATTTTTAAGATTGATTTAGAGACCGGGTCAGTGGCAGACCTCTCATCTTGAACAAAATGGTAACAAAATAGAGTCCGGACCTACTACAAGGAAAATCATTGCACTATTTATTTAGTCTCTCAGCCATTGGTTTCAGATATGTAAACAATCAGCTAGTGAAAAGAATAAAAGCAATTTTTTAACCATTTTTTTAAAATAGTTTTTTATTAAATGCATATAGTGGATGCACTTCATTGACTGCATATATTGTGATGAAAATAGTTGTTTTTGTTCCTCCAAATAGAAGTTTCTTATTAAAAAAAATGTTCCCTTTAGTTGGCCTTTCAGGTAGTTGTTTGTATTACTTATGGTCAGATGACAAAACTTACAGCCAGTCACTTTCCACTGGATGCACAAAAGCCTTCATGAATCACATACATAGACCTTCACATGGTTTTAATCTGTCTAACTGGTATCACTTTTGACTCTTGAGACCAGAAGGTGGATCAATGTTGCTATTTCAGGCTCAGAGTGCCTGGGTTATGTGTTTGCCTTGACCACTGATTGCCCACCCACAACCACCAGCCCCGGGCCTTTAACACAATGATTTACTATCAGTTGCAGGAGATCTGGACTCTGTTTTGACAGAGACAAATGCACAAAATTCTTAATTTTTCATGTCCTGATTGTCAGTGGTCTTACATTCCAGTGCTCATGTTTTCTCTCCAGTGTTCTGTATTGTTTAAAGATTTATGATCACACTCTTGATGTCACCCAAATGAGGATGGGTTCACTTTTTAAGTCTGGTTCCTCTCAAGATTTCTTCCTCATAACATCTAAGGGAGTTTTTCCTTGCCACAGTCGCCATGGCTGCTCATCCGGGATAAATACACACTGTTCACCTTAACTCTTATATTCTGTAAAGCTGCTTTGAGACAATGTCTGTTTTGAAAGTGCTATAGAAATAAACTTGACTTGAGTGATGGACAGTAATGAAGTAATTGTAAGTTGTTACTGTACTTAAGTTGCCTTTTCACATACTGTATATGTTCTTTACTGAATACTGAAGATATCTGCACTTTCCAGGAGTACATTCAAGTCTTTTTTCTGCTGCGAAATACACGGCTAGTAAAAATTGTCAAACTTTCCTATTGGAAAATGGGTCACATCTGCATCAAGATTGTCCCTTCTTTTTATTATTTTTTCAGAAAGTGTACGATATATGCTGTTTGCACATGGAACCGTGAAAGGAACACGGTGTTAACTTATGGCTCGACCAGAGCTCCTCTCACAACACACTGCTCCAAATGGATTTTTCTGGGTTATTCACAACACCCAGTTTCCCTATACATGCTACAGCCTGTGTTCACTTTCCACGCTGTTCCCTTTGCTTTATTGCCCCGGCTTTTATCCTCGCACCCTTAGCCAGATTTTTGTTGTGAAATGCTTTTTGAAGGGGAATGTACACAATCTGTTTGGAGAAGAGACTTCTCTGGGTGACATGGTGCCTGGAGTGTTCTAGGGGACATACAGTAACTTCCAATATATTAGGATTAATACACTACTGCATTGTCACCATTCTTTTGTTAGTTTTTTTGCACTGCTTATCCACTATGCATTTTTACACCATCCATAACTTATTAATTCACTACTTTGTATTCCACCCATATTTATTCTGTATATACTGTATCATACAACATTCATATATGTACATAACTATATCGTGTTATTTGAGCATTTCCCGACATCTATGCACAATCTTTGCACAGTACATTGTATCTTACTATGTATACATATATTATTACCTACTGTACCTTTTGGGGTATGCTGTTATAGGGATTATCGACAGCTGTCATTACCGGGACTCCAAAAATGCATTCTTGTTCTGAAACAAGCACATTTTAGATGTTTTTGTTATTCCTATAATTTGCTGATAATTATTTTGGACTTCACAAAAGAACTGCAAATGATTTTCAAATGTATCTTGCATATTATGGTTACCTCCTGTTTTCATTTACAGTATAGATATAAGCTATAAGCAATCATGTTACTGAGAAACTGTACAAACTCCTAAAGGTATAGAGCCATGTCAGAAAAGTTTGTGAATAATCTTTTATTTTAATCATAATTTAACTGTGAAATGCATTCATTGACCACATCTTCCGAAAATCCAGAAACACATTTGTGAAAATATTATATAGTATACACCAACCTGCCGAATATCGTGTTGGTCCCCCTTTTGCTGCCAAAACAGTCGTGACCTATCGAGCATCAACAGCATGAACTTCTTCAGCAGTTTGAGCTACAGGAGCTCGTCACGTGAATCAATAAACCTCGGCCGCCCACGACCCTGTCGCCGGTTCACCACTGTTCCTTCCTTGGGGCAGTTTTGATAGATACTGACCACTGCAGACCAGGAACATCCCACAAGAGCTGCAGTTTTGGAGATGCTCTGACCCAGACGTCTAGGCGTCACAATTTGACCCTCAAACTCGCTCAAATCCTTACATTTTTCCTGCTTCTTACATTAACATTGAGGACAAAATATTCATTTGCTGCCTAGAATATATCCACCCACTAACAGGTGCCATGATGAAGAGATAATCAGTGTTATTCACTTTACCGCTCATAATGTTATAATGTCATAATGTTATGTATATGTGCAAGCTATATGCGAAAAAAACAAACTGCAGCATTTCTGATTTCATTTGAATTTCAGAAGTTTAATTCTTGCTTTAGTACAGTCAGAAAAGTGATTCATTATTCTATAATGAAATCCTGATTTCTAAAAAAAACATCCATAATTTATGTAATATCCCTTGCTGTTAGGGTTTTCAGGTCATTGTGTGATGAATAAAAATGTATTCTGTCTAATTAATACTTGCTGCGAGTATTATGGTAGATAGCTGCAGACTGTACGCAGAGTTTATAGAACTATTATAACTGTAGACTCTGACCAATCAGAGTCTAGACTTCAGCAGCTGTGTGGTGCGCTATAGAATAAAACACTTTCTTCAGCAGTCACTTAGCATTGTAGCTAAGGCATGGTCTTTCTTAATCTGTCAAGTAAAGCTTAATAAAATGCGTCAGTGGAGTAGGGTGCTGAAGCTCAGGCCTCTTGTTGATGGCTTTGATCGCTCTAAAGGTACCCAAGCAGAGCCGGAGGTGGGCCTCGCTTTCAATATTTATGAAATTGGCTCTGTGTGAAATTGGTTTTTGCCTAATACGTCCCTCCATGGCTGACCTCTTACAAAAGATGCCAGACTGAGAGGGCTGTGTGGAAAAGTGAACAATGATGTTTGGTTTCTTTTATGTATCAGAGTTTCTCCACTAGAGGTAAAATAAAGAGCTAACCATGTTAAAGAAGATGGAGTGCTAGGAAATGAGATTCGGCTTTTTGAACATTTTGTCTTTCTGTATATATCGAGGTTATGCGATATGTGAGAATTTTATATATATATATATTAAATGCATTACCATGTCATGAAAGCAAACAAAAACGCACATAAAATCGCGTACAGACGCACAATCGAGACGTGACATTTATTAAGTGTGTGTTGAATCTTATTAGTTCATTGTACCAGCGACACAAGCGTGATTAAAAATAGCGATGTTTTTGGGGAGCAAATTAGAACAATTTAAACTGTTGAGGAAATCAAATCGAGCAGATATGAGCTGAGAAAAACCTATTTCTCCCCAACCCCCGAATGCTGTGTTCTATCCTGCACTGTCGCTTGTCTCTCCCATGTGCAATATAACGGCGGCGTGCAGTAATACACTACTTTAATTTGAAACCAATCTCTTTTCTATTAAACACTGACGCTTTATGACTGTAGGTGCCAAAATGAAGTTATCTGGGATTTATTCATTTACATAACCTCCACTACGTTACAAATAATGCACTAGCGCTTCACACACAAACACACGCACACACACTAGGGTTTTGCCTTTTTATAAGCGAGGCTGATTCCATTCGCATTTTGATGCATAGCCTATGATAACTTAAAGATACTTATGCAGCAGCGATTTCTATTTGATTCAACACAATGTGATTCAATGCAATTCAATGGAGTACTTTCTGACTTCTAACGCATGGACCTTTCACACACACGCCTTTTATAGTGCAAAAAAAAGAACAAAGATGTATTAAAACCAGACCTGTTGTGTCTTCAGGAAGTTACAGCTCTGCCTCTGCCATGTTAATCTGTATTCTATGTGACTCTCAGGACACGCCTCGATCTTCGCAGTCTTGTGATACGTCACATTCACATAGCAGCAGTGGTGCTGTGAGAACATGCTCGAGAAGCAGTTTAGCAAGAAGAAATCAATCTACTGTACATATTAAATATTGCTTACACATTTTTGGTCACTTTTTGAATAATAAAAATTTTGCGGATTTACTAATACCAATTACTAATGCAAATATGTTAAAAACGATGCATGGCGATACAAAGGCATTCTGGAAAGGCAGGTAGAGTCAAATTCATGGCACACTTTCTCTAGTTTTATCGCTTACGAACCAACCAGCTTTTAAATGAGGCGAACCGTGAGCTCGTTTGCCGCAGGGGCTGAGAGGCGGCTGGACGAAATAGTGTGCGCTATAACGCTGTGCTACATTAAGCAATAATTGGAGGTGCATTGTGATCATGGAGATGCAGAAGAAGACATTTAAAGACACTGTAAAGCAAGACAGGAGTATTTATATATTGTGTCTAGAACTGAAGGGTCTTAAACATTACATAACCTGTCACACTGTAAGAGATGATTTTAGTGAACTCTAAACTGTGTGGGAACTTGATAATATACTATATAATACACACACCCTGGTCCAGCATGCCAATGCCCCTGTGCACTTAATCAGCTTCGTGAATATATGCTTTACATGGGTTGGAGTGGAAGATCTCCTGCTATAGAGCTCTGAACTTAATCTTATTGAACACCTTTGGAATGCTTTTGGAATGTTGACTGCACCTCAGGCCTCCTCAACTACATCATCACCTGACCGTTGTAGCGAAAAAAGCGCAAAATCGCCAGCTTTCCTGGAGGGTGGAGCTTATTATAACGGCAAATGGGAGTAAAATTTTTCATGGGATGTTCAAAAAGCTCATCCTTCTTCTGGCTGGTTTTAAATTAGCAGATTTAAAGCTCTCATTCTCTGAGTTTCTCACACCGAAAAAAACTTTAACCTCGACCATCTTTGTTTGCACTGGAGCAAATTGGCTGCCATGGACCCATTCCATAATCCACTTTCAGATCTCGACTATCAGCCGAAGAATCTTTTCATAATGAGGGAATTTTGTCTCCGACAGCAAGTTAAAAACATTTAAACCCAGCTTTAGTCAGCACCTTGATAGACGTATGTTTCTCTCATTCGACTCTGCCCGGATAAACTTCTCTCAACATGTTCTGCTGGGAGACTTAGAGAGTTTTCTCAAGGTTTCCTTCTGTTCTCACTTTTATTGACTGAGAATGCTGCCAAAGTTTAGGTGCAGTATGTCCCATGATCCCCTTGATATCACATGAAACATTGAAAAAAATATATAATCTCAACAGCTTTGGAAAGAAATGTGAAAACACACATTGTATTGCACAAAACTGCTGTAATATAACATGATGAAATATTTAATTCCACCATTTTTCTACTTTCCCAATGGACAGTCTTTAATAAAGCAGACCACATTCCCTTCATTCAATTTCTGTTAATGAAAGGTCCATTAAATATGAATAAAAAGTGTCTGTCTGTCTATAAGTCAGCCCTGTGCTGCTCTATTGCCTAATCTGAGTTTATGTACTGTAAGTACAAATAATGTAAATTTTCTGAAGGTACTTTAACCATGATACAGTGCACCTGGAGCACAAAAGTTTAAGGCCTTTGCTTGAGGTCCCCAAGCATGGCGTCTTGGCGATACCAAATCTTAAACTGTTGAGATTAAATTAGATTTTAACTTTGTTATTGTGCAGAGTACAAAAAACAGGGCCAATGAAATGCAGTTAGAATCTACATAGCAATATACTGTATATATATATATATATATATATATATATATATATATATATATATATATATATATATATATATATATATATATATATATATACAGTGCAGACCAAAAGTTTGGACACACCTTCTCATTCAAAGAGTTTTCTTTATTTTTATGACTATGAAAATTGTAGATTCACACTGAAGGCATCAAAACTATGAATGAACACATGTGGAATTATATATGGAATTATATACATAACCAAAAAGTGTGAAACAACTGAAAAATGTCATATTCTAGGTTCTTCAAAGTAGCCACCTTTTGCTTTGATTACTGCTTTGCACACTCTTGGCATTCTCTTGATGAGCTTCAAGAGGTAGTCACCTGAAATGGTCTTCCAACAGTCTTGAAGGAGTTCCCCGAGAGATGCTTGGCACTTGTTGGCCCTTTTGCCTTCACTCTGCGGTCCAGCTCACCCCTAAACCATCTCGATTGGGTTCAGGTCCGGTGACTGTGGAGGCCAGGTCATCTGGCGCAGCACCCCATCACTCTCCTTCTTGGTCAAATAGCCCTTGATGCCTTCAGTGTGACTCTCCAATTTTCATAGTCATGAAAATAAAGAAAACTCTTTGAATGAGAAGGTGTGTCCAAACTTTTGGTCTGTACTGTATGTATTTAATATTCATGTTTAATAATAATCTATGTAATAGACGTGTTATGGGAGTGTAAAGGTACAATATATATTACAAATAATGCTATATATAAGGTGCAAATGTTAAAAAAAACCAAGAAATTTTTTTAATGTACAGTGCAGTGTTTCAGTTCCAGAGCCTTAACTTCTGAGCTACCACTGAGAAAGTTATAAGGATTAAGGACTCAAATTAATACATTTAATTAAATTCAAGCAAATTCATGTTTAATATATTCCCAAATACCACGCCCACTTCAAAGAAACTTTAAGAAATTTCCCCACTGTGGGACGAATAAAGGTATATCTTAAATTTAAATCTAAAGCGTTGAGTTTTTGAGTAATTGTATGTTTTTATGCAAAAAAATAATAATAATAATAAATACAAGGCACATGAATGTGCAAGTACACAGAAAAACTGATTGTCTAGAAGTTTTAAAAACCAGAGATTAGTGTAACATACAGTATCATAACCAAGTTATTAAGGCGTAGGAAAGGGCTGGGAAGAAAGACCGGCAGGCAGAGACTCCGAGAAAGGGAGACCAATAGATGGAGGCTTTATTGAAGAAAGTGAAATGAAAGAAACAGACAGACAGACAGACATGGGGAGGTCAAGAGATAGAGGCTTAAAGAAAGAGAGGAAGAAAAAGGAGAGGGGAGGGGGGGGCAGACGGACACGGACAGACAGACAGACAGACAGACAGACAGACAGACAGAAATACATGGGGAGGCCAAGAGATGGAGGTTCAAAGGACGAGATAAAGAAAAGGACAGGGAGACAGAGACAGACTCGGTAAAAAAAATCAGGAAAGAATGAGACAGAAACTCTGAGTGAGGGAAAGCAGGATACTTATAGTTGAGACTTGGGGAAAAAGGAGGACTTAGTAAATGAGGGGAAGAGTTTAGCAGACAGGATGATACAGATTCAGAGAGATGAAAACAGAGGAAAAGGCTTGGAAAACAACAGAAAGAAATACAAAAATGTAAGAGTCTGTGAGAAAGGTAAAAGGTGAATAGACTGCTGGTCTAGCTGGGATGGATTACTCTCTCTCTATCTCTTTTTCTCTTTCTCTCTCTCTGTCTCGATCTCTCTCATTCTATTTATGTCTCATTTTATATCTCCATCCTTTTCTTCTTCTCAGTTTCTTACATCTCTCCTTTTTGTCTGTCCATCCTCATTCGTCTTTCTATTCATCATCCCACGTGTATTTATTCTCAGAGTTTGTTGTGTCTTATGCCCCCTTTCTTTCACTCTGTTACAGTTTTTCTTTTTTCAACAGGAATGAGAGACAGATAGAGAAGCAGAAATGTAGAGGTGGTGAATAAACAAGTTAGAGAGAGAGAGCAAGATGGATAGAGAGAAGGAATGAGCAAGAGAAAAAGAATTTGGGGAGGTTGGACGAACAGAAAAAGACAAAGCGGTTGGAAAGACACAAGATATAGACAATGGGGAAAAAGGGAAGAGAGGGATTTCAGGTTAAAGTATTAAAAATGGTAGTAAACTGACATGAACCCAAGTTATAGGATTTGTAATAAGAGATGGATGGACACAAATGGTGGGGGGGTGGGGGTTGTGTCAGGGTAAACTCTAGCAAACATAAACACTGTACTAATAGTTTAATAATGATCCCTTTTTCAACAGCATCCACATTCTCCATCATCTGGTGTCTTTTAATGGCTTATTTTCTTGTATTCTTTTGTCCTCTGAAGTTCAGGATGGCTTGTGGGCTTTTTCCCTCAGTGTGAGTGATCATTGTGATTATTGTGGGTAATTCTCAGTAACAAGGAGGCAGGATTACAATTGTTAGTCTTAATGAGGACATACTGGCCACAGTGATGTTTCTCCTTTACACACACACACACACACACACACACACACACACACACACACACACACACACACACACACACACACACATACATTCATCTGATGAATGAGGAAAATGAGAAAGAGAGAAGGTTGGAAGTGTGGAGTTGGTGAAGCAGGAAGTGAATAGGATTAGTAAGAAGTAAGTGAGAGCAGCGATTAAGAGGATGATGAGTGGAAAGTCGGTTGGACCAGATGACATACTGGTAGAAGCATGGAGATGTTTAGGAAAGATGGCAGTGGAGTTTTTAACCAGATTGTTTAACAGGATTTTGGAAGGTGAGAGGATGCCTGAGGAATGGAGAAGGAGTGTGCTGGTGATGATCTTTAAGAATAAGGGAGATGTGCAGACTTGCAGTAACTACAGGGGAATTAAGTTGATCAGTCACACAATGAAGTTATGGGAAAGAGTAGTGGAAGCCAGGCTGAGAGAAGAGGTGACCATCTGTGAGCAACAGTATGGTTTAATGCTGAGGGAGAGCACCACAGATGCATTATTTGAAGATGTTGATAAAGAAGTATAGGGAAGGTCAGAAGGAGTTGCATTGTGTGTTTGTGGATTTAGAGAAAGAGTACGACAGGGTGGAAAGAGGAGTTGTGGTATTGTTGATGGACGAGGTCAGACAGGTGTCTCGGTGGACTATGATGTTTGCGGATGATAATGTGATTTGTGGTGAGAGTAGTGAGCAGGTTAAGAAGAGCCTGGAGAGGTGGAGGTATGTGCTGGAGAGAAGGGGAATGAAAGTCAGTAGAAGTAAGACAGAGTACATGTGTGTGAATGAGAGGGAGGGCAGTGGAGTGGTGCGGTTGCAGGGAGAAGAGGTGGAGAGGGTGGAGGAGTTCACTGGGGTCAACCGTGCAAAGTAATGGAGAGTGTGTTAGAGAAGTGAAGAAAAGAGTGCAGGCAGGGTGGAGTGGGTGGAGAAGAGTGATAGCAGGAGTGATTTGTGATAGAAGAGTATCTGCAAGAGTGAAAGGGAAAGTTTATAGGACTGTGGTGAGACCTAAAATGTTGTATGGTTTAGAGACAGTGGTATTGAGTAAAATACAGGAGGTGGGGCTGGAGGTAGCAGAGCTGAAGATGACGACAATGGACAGGATTAGAAATGAGTTTATTAGAAGGACAGTGCACGTAAGACGTTTTGGAGAGAGGCCTGATTGAGATAGTTTGCACATGTGCAGAGAAAGGACATGGGGTATAAGTTTGTTTGAAAGTGGCAGATGTAGAGGACAGAGTAGTTTGGAGACAGATGATCTGCTGTAGTGACTCAATCAATAGAAGAAGAAGACTAAAAGTCATTCTGATTATTGTAATTATTGTTATTCAAGGAAAATATTTCTCTCTGTATGAGGAAGCAGGTGTATAGCGCTTACTTCTGAGTGTGTTACACCGCCCTGTCATTCAATATGAGCATCAATTGAAAAAGAGACAGATTGGCTTGATGTGTCTCAGAGGAAGTGTGTCAGGCTTCACTCAATTGACCAGCGAACAGGGATTTTCCAAAAGTCCAAATTGGCACAATACTGCACCACTTTAATGAAGATCAACAAGGCAGGCTGCTGTTACTTAAGCCAGAACCAAGACCTTAGAATTGTGTAGAATTACAGGCAAACTGCAAACAACATGCAAAACTGATTCTTACTGTATATTCATGTAGTATCCAGTAAAAGAGTCTCTGTGGTCTTGAAAAGCACTGACTGATTTAGTATGTTGTTTCATCCACAATAAAATAAAATGGCTGAACATTAGAAATAACGGAGCGGACATAGATCTACAGCTGCGTCTTTACATGGACGCTGTATAAGATGATCGGCCATAAAACAAAAACGTATAAATTATAGATGAACCCTGTTATATGTTCATATAAAGGCCATTTAAAACTGACTCTTAGAGAGTGCACACTAGTGTAAGTCATATCATGTAATACTGCATGACTGCTGCATGTCTATTGACAGCATTTTCTGGAAAACTGAATTCTCCAGAACATCTGCCTTGACAACAGTAGAAGTAATTTTTGGGTTTTATTAGCATGCTCTTTCTGTTTAACACAATTTTTAACTATGAATGTTATAAATGTAAGTCGCTCTGCATAAGAGCTTCTACCAAATACCGTAAATGCAGATGATTCGACTTCTTTAAATGGTTGTGAACATGATGTGCAGCAGCAGATGTGTAACCTTCACTGCTGACTCTAGATAGTGTTTTCTCTTTTTGTTCTTTTTTGTTCATCTCACTGTCTCATGTATCGGACCTGTCCCCGCCTCACACAGAGAGTCGGCTTGGCACGGTGATGGCTTCCTGCCGTCCTCTGCCTGGCAGTTGGCGTGTGCTGCAGCGCCCCCCTCCTGCTCCTCACATGTCACTCGCATGTTGCCAGCTCAGAGTTTCCGCTCTCCTGCTGACTGCATCATGCCACAGCGACCTGATTTGTTTATTCCCCTCCCTTTCTCCCAGCAGTCACACATATACCGGCGCACACTCCCTCGCAACCACACCTGTGAACCTGCGACGGCGCGAGATGCGAAATTGCAAGTCCTCTCGCACACACGTACACCAGAGTTTCGCTTTTGTCTACGAAAAGAAAGGACGGCTAATTCCCGCCAGCTGGAAGCGCAGAAAACGATTAATTATAGAGTAACACGTTTGAAAGAGTCGAAGCGTGCGATGGCTGCATTGTGCTACGGCTTTTTGTGAGAGTGAGGACGGAGAATTTGTTAGAATTGCAGTGCAGATCGACAGACTGCGAAATATTACACAGGTGACGAGCGAATGCTTTATGACAGACAGATGCTTTATTGTGGTGTGTTTAATCACCAGGCAACCCGGACTCTCGCTCCGTCACCCCTTACACACAAACGCTGATGATAACTCGACGTGACCGAGTCAGAAAGATGGCCGTAGACAATCTGACTTCACACTGAACATCTGAGACCCTGTGCGTAACTATGACTCGTGCCAATCTGCTCTTTGGAAAGAACAGGCTGCCGTTTTCAAAACGCGCCAATTATTGTTGCAAGAATGCTCACAAATAACAATAAAGTCTCACAATATATTGTCTGGATTTGCTCCATCCGATGCTTTATTATCCCTCTAAATATGTTTACTTCATAAAAATATGTAGATTTTTAATACTGCTATAGAAAGGTTGCATACCACATTCGTCCACAATATGCAAGATATCAAACGCTTGTTGTTTGGCAGATAAGGCAGGGACACACCAAACCGAAACCTCAGAACTAGCGCTGAGGAAAGCCAACTGTTGCATGGCTTCACATCGTCTGCGTCGGGGCAAAAACAATAGCACTGAGAAGACAAGTCAAGTTTATTTCTATAGCGCTTTTCACAACATGCATTGTCTCAAAGCAGCTTTACAGAATTTTAAGAGTTAAGGTAAATGATGTGTATTTATCCCTGATGAGCAGCCATGGTGACTGTGGCAAGGAAAAAGGCTTAGATGTTATGGGAAGAAACCTTGAGAGGAACCAAACTCAAAGGGGAACCCATCCTTATTTGGGTGACATCAAGAGTGTGATTCTAGTTTTAAAACAATACAGAACACTGGAGAGTGAGAACTAACATGAGCACTAGAATGTAAGATTACCTCAACATTGGAGATCATCAAAGATCCAACACCCGCTTCTCCATGCCAGAGCCTTTAAACACTCAAGGAGGTCCAATTTCCACACTCCACATGAAGGGGGGTCCAAATGGCGCTGGTACGTCTCTAGATTGTTCGGGACGTTTGCGGGGTCGGCCTCTACTTCTTCAAAGGTCCACAATCTTTATGAGGTGGGAACACAATGGACATGCCACAGCTAACGGCCAACTAGCATGTACGTTCTGTGCTTGAGTGAGAGAACCTACCTTTCCCATACCAGCAGGTGGCAGTAGTCTGGGAAGGGAGGTGGTAGATTAATAGTTAAGGCTCAGAGTTGGCTAGAAACCACACTAAATGGGTAAAATCGTGGATACTGCGCTGCAGGCACAGGGGGATTTTCTAAACATGAATGGCAACGAGTGTCCGTGCGTTTCCTCTCCCTCTGTAGTTGTTTGCTTTCTGAATAGGCAAATTGAGGTTCTCTCTAACGGCAACATCCAGAATGGGACGACAAAAAGCTGACGCCGTCCGACTCGAAACACATCGAAACACAAAAGACGACCAATGTTAAAAATGCACCAGACATTGCCCGAAGACTGACCCTCGGCTTAGGGTGTTTCACCAGGTAATGAATCAATATTTGGAAAAGGTTCACCATCAGCACCCTCAGGTTGGTTTTTCTGCTATACCTGCACACCTGGATTTGTTTTAGTCCTCCTGTACTACACTTCTCCGTAAGACCACAGATCACACCTTTAACCAGGGGGAAGCTCCATGGTTAAGGCATTTAACTGTGGTCATGAGTAAAAATCTCAGCACCTCCAAGCTGCCAATGTTGGGCCCTTGAGCAAGGCCCTTAACCCTCAACTGTCAGTTGCATGTAGCTCTGGATAAAAGTGTCTTCCAAACGGCATTCTTCTTCTTCTTCTTCCGGCTGCTTCCATTTGGGGTCGCCACAGCGGATCATCCGTCTCCATACCACCCTGTCCTCTACATCTGCCTCTTTTACACCAACAACCTCTATGTCTTCCCTCACCACTTCCATGAACCTCCTCTTTGGCCTTCCTCTTTTCCTCCTACCTGGTGGCTCCATCCTCAGCATTCTTCTACCAATATAACTCATGTCCCTCCTCTACACATGTCCAAACCATCTCAATATCGCCTTCCTCACCTTGTCACCAAAACATCCTACATGCGCTGTCCCTCTAATAAACTCATTTCTAATTCTGTCCATCGTCGTCACTCCCAACGAAAACCTCAATATCTACAGCTCTGCTACCTCCAGCTCCACCTCCTGTCTTTTACTCAATGCCACTGTCTCTAATCCATACAACATCTCAGGTCTCACCACAGTCCTATAAACTTTCCCTTTCATTCTTGCAGATACCCGGGCCTCGACTGATCCGGTATGAAATTCTTATTTGTGATCCGCATGTTTGATTTGGCACATGTTTTTATGCTGGATGCCCTTCCTAACGCTACCCTCCCCATTTATCCGGGCTTGAGACCGGCACTAAGAGTGCACTGGCTTGTGACTCCCTAATGGCTGGGTTATTCCAAATGGCATTAAGTGTTTTAATTTAAATGCTGTGGAATTTTTTTTTTTGACAATTTCTTGTTATGGCGTCTATAAAACAACTTCCTGTTCAGATGTCTGAAATCTTACAGTTTAGTCTCTGACTGTTCTAAAGCCCCAACACTGGAGACTTCTATCAATCATTTGTTTACAATTGAATTTTATTTTTTATCTTTTTATTTAAAGCGCCTGTTATAAATGAGCTAAAAAAAAAAAAGGTAATTGAAACTAGTGTGCTTTAATACACTAAATGAACAAAAGTATTGGGACACCTGACTTTTCCAGTCATAAGTGTGGTTCTTCTAGTGCACAATAGGAGGCACACAACTATATACAACGTCTTTGGATGCTGTAGCATGACATTTTTCCTTCACTTAAACTACAACACCCAACAAATGACACCATGACAAAGCCCCTGTACACAAACGCCCACTCCATAAAGATATGCTTCACATGGGTTGAAGTGGAAGATCTCCTGCTATAAAGCTCTAACCCTATGAAATTATTGTGAACACCTACAGCACCCCAGGCCTTCTCACCTCAACTGAATCAGTACCTGACTGCTAACATCCATGTGACAGTGATCACTAATCTCCACAAAACCTAGTGGAACAACATCTTCCAGATGAGTGAAGGTTATTATAAGTGCAAATGGGGACTTGATGTGGAATGGGATGTTCAAAAAACGAGCAGATGTCCACAAACATTTGGCCATGTAGTGTATAAACTTCACATAGGATTAGAGTCTGTATTTGAATTAAGAATCTATGGATAGCTGTTCCATTATTTTTTGGTTTATATAAACGGATCCATCATATCTACCTTTGTTTATTAGGGTGTGTTTTTTCATGGCCAGCAGAGGGTGTGGTTGCAGCTTGGTGTGTGTGTGTGTGTGTGTGTGTGTGTGTGCTTGTGTGTGTGGGTGGGTGAGTGAGTGCATGCAGGATGGTGTTTATGACTGATTTGAGATCCTCCTTATGACATCATGCTTTTGGGATTTGAGAGAAAGTCCACACACACACACACACACACACACACACACACACACACACACACACACACACTCACAGAATGAATTAAATATTTAATAAATTAATAAAAAAGACAGCAATCCAGTCGTGTGTGTGTGTGTGTGTGTATATGTGAGATCTGACAATGGCACTAGGGAGATTCTGTTTGATCGGTGTGTGTTCTGTACCTAAAAATATTCCCAGTTTGAATACCCAGATGAGAACTTATCAAACTGGTGACCCCTGGTCCACTTGCTGGCCCAAGGATTCCAGGAAACCATGTTAACAATGATAATAAATCTGGCTGAGGTTTAGGGAGACATGAACCAGAACAGCTTCTGCAGAAGATACACTGTTGTGGTTGATCCAGATAATGTCTGTGCTAATTTATGTAAATGGTTTAGTTAAAGGTCGAGTATATACTGGACAAGTTGACTCTGGAACATCTGGAAGGGTAAAGTTTTTACACCTGAATGCTTTACAGCTCTACACTTGGACAGTTTACACATGAATGTTTTACACCTGCATGCTTTACAGCTGGACACAATACACTTTGAGGTTTTACACCTGGTTGCTGAACGCATAGATGATTAACAGTTGGACACTTGGACATTTTACACTTGGACACTCAGAGGTTTTTCACATGGATGCTTTACATTTAGACGCTTTACCCCTGGAAACGTTACACTAGGATACCTTGAACCTGGAGGCTTTAAAGTTGGACAGTTGGACACTATACATTAGGAGGTCTCACACTTGCACACTTTACACTCATATTTAGATGCTTTACACCTGGACACTTTACGCTAAGACACTTTACACCTGAACACCTGGACACTTTATAATAGGACACCAGGTCACTATTACACCTGGACTAGTAATACTTGGATGCTTTACACCAATAAGCTTTATAATTGGATGCTGGACATTTGGACAACTTGTTGCTTTATAATTGGATGCTTTACACTTGGAGGCTTCATAACTAGCTACTTTGCATTTTGACATGCAAACTGCATTATGGACACTTTTTTTACTGGGATGTTTTACACACAGAGGCTTTATAATGACGCCATAAAACTTGACACTTGGACAACTGGACACTTTGCACATAGGCTTTAGAACTAGATGCTTGAGACTTTTGGACAAAAAAATAAACATTAACGTCCTATTCTCCCAACAAACTCATCTTTAGAGAACCCTAACCCTAGATATCATGTTTAGTGACCAGGAAATCAGGAATTGTTACCAACTCCACTCTATTACTTTACACTGAAGTGCACTCTGAGTTGGCAGTTAGAACGAAGAGGCTCATCCATGAATTCTAAATGCTTTATAGATGTTTTCTCCTCTCAGCACTTCCTGCGTGAAAAAGCTGCTCTGAACGCAAGCTAAAATTCGAGCTCGCTACATAAGTGCGTTACTAATCAAGGCTCTTGTGCATATGCGATAGAGGTATGAGCAAAAAAACGTAGCATATAGACAATATAGCATATGTGCATATGTTCTTGCATGCTGAGCAGAATTAGCGTCAAAGTTGAGTTCATTTGATCCACAGTAGAGACTAGCTACAGAGCTAAAAGCTGGAGGAGATGGATAGATGGATGGAAATGAATAAATGTTTAAAGATGATGGTGATAGCTAGATAGATACATGGATGGTGATGGGTGGAGGGATAGATAGATAGACGGAAGGACAGATGGACAGACGGACGGATGGACAGATGGTTAGATAGACCTAAAATGGATAGATAGATGGATGGATGGATGGATAGAGGGATAGATAGATAGACAGAAGGACGTACAGACGAACGGAAAGATGGATGGATAGACTTCAAATAAATGGATGGATGGATGGAGGGATAGATAGATAGACGGAACGACGGCCAGACGGCCAGATGGATAGATAGACTTAAAATGGATGGATGGATGGATGGATGGATGGATGGATGGATGGATGGATAGATAGATAGATAGATAGATAGATAGATAGATAGATAGATAGATAGATAGATAGATAGATAGATAGATAGAGAAATGAATGAAGATTGAAGTGTTTAGATGAATGGATGGAAATGAATGAAAGGTAAAAGGAAATGGAAACTTAGTTCAAATGCAAGTTTATTTTGAGGGATTTTCTTAAATTCAAGCTGGAAATTCATTTTTCTGGACATCTCCGTTATTGCTGTATTAGCTTTGTTGTATTGGACATGCTGTGTTTAAACAGATTGCAGTTTTGCTTTCGTTTCTGCACTGTAACCTCACTAGACAGGTTTCATCTTTAAAGGCTGTTTATTGCTAAGATTAAAGAAAGATAAGGAGAAATCAGGGTCTGTAGATTCTGGCAATTCTTTTGATGGATTTTTGTGATGGAAACATGCCAAGCACTGCTTTTCTTCAAAATTTAAACAAAACCCATTTGATACCAGATTTGAGCGAGCAATTGTCATCAGACAACAAATCTTACTGCAGAAAAGTCGGATGAAAATGAGCTGCTTACAGGGAAGGTTTTTGATGAATGTTGACTTTGCATTTGTATTTTGCACAAAAAGCTTTTAGAAGTTTGCTGGAGTGGTTGAACATATTTGCTGTTCAAAACATCTGGTTCCTCTCAAAGTTTTCTTCCCTAATGTAGTTTCAGACAGATTTCTCTCACCACACTGCCCCTGTACACAATCTGAGATCCATTAGGGTTGTCAGGGTCGCAGTGCAGGAACTCCAGAGTCCTGCACAGAGTCCTGACCTCAGCCCTCACTGAATGCCTGGATCATTCAGGGTCACTTCAGAGTGGAGATATTGCCCTGTGTCTCACACTTTGGTTATTAGGTTGCTTTTTATTGCTTGCAACCTGAAAACAAAAGTCTGTACAGAATTATGACTGAATTCGAACATCCTCTTTCCTCAAAAGAGTCTATTTTAATATCTCCACAAATGTTCTGAAAATAGAAAATGTGGCAGACACAAAAACTACTATAATAATTATTAATAATAATAATACTCACTATTTACATATATAGCATTTGGCAAATGCCCTTATCCAGAGCAACTTCACATATATTAGGGCCTTCTATCTATCTATCTATCTATCTATCTATCTATCTATCTATCTATCTATCTATCTATCTATCTATCTATCTATCTATCTATCTATGGCTGTCGGTCTGGCTAGCTAGCTAGCTAGCTACAATTAGTTTAGCTTTGTTGTGTTTCTGCTAAAAAACTAAATCTTTATTAGCTTGTGCTTGTATACATATTGCGGATTGTCCGCTGTTACTGGTGATTGTGTTATTGACCGCCACAGAACTCTGGTCAGGGAGTTTGAGTCATCAGATAGAGTTTAGCCATTTATTGCGCAAGAATACCATTACACACAGGGTCATGTGTGCAAGGTAGTTTCTAGGAATGAAATAAAGAACCAACTGTTTAACACATTAGAAAACCATAACATGACATGCATGAACATTAGCCAACTGGTACAACAGACAACATACAGAAGAATTAGTCTTAACTCTAATAAGTAGCTGAGACAACATACTGCATATTGCACTGAATTATCAAGAAAGGTGCTTAATACAATCAATAATGAACCATCACAGTAGGTACTTAACACCATTGTACGAATGTTACAAATAGAAAAACTAGTAACACGTTTAGCCCGAGCAGCCGTACTAATGAGCAGCTATGCTAGCGGCTAACCCGGCTATATAACAGGTGCATCAACACAGTTAAAATACAGATTATACATATTTAACATCCTGTAGCAAAATGAATATCACAACGTAGTCTCCTTTAACAATCTCTACGATTATAGAGGAACAGTGGAGAACACTTACAGCTTCACAAACTTTTCTTGCACTCTAACACGGCATCACCTGCAATGCATCGAGAGTGCCACTGCGCCTCGACTGCGCAATTTGTGCGCCGCTGCCTACGCTCAGTGCGCCCGTGTCTGAGAAGCCGCGCTCGAGATGCTGCGCATGCGCGACTAGCGCCGAAAAGAAGAGAATTCACAACAATACAAGCACAAGTTGTATACCTGTATTGAGGTATATCTAGCTTGTAATGTCAGATATTTGGATAACTAACCTAACTGACCTATATAAGATGTAACCCAGTGATGCTATTGTGTTGCCACACTTTTTAATTTTACGCGCTTTCCCAAACCCGTCTTATTTTGTACAATCTGTAACTGCAGTCTGGTTAATAAAAATGACCATAATGCTACAATGGTTTGTCATGCTTTAGTCACAAGATATTATAAATTAGCCCCCCTGAGGGGAGACTACTCCGACAGCTGACACACAGCATCCAATAAATCATGTCTGATTGCATTTAATAAATCAGGAACAATAGGCTTTCAGTGTAATGGGCCTTTTTAATAAGAACAGGCACCCAAATGCAAACTGACAGGTGCTTTAAGAGAAGGCGACATGTCTTCAGGAGTCGGAGTCCTGCTGGTCGGCTGCGTACACACTTCTACAAAGACACACACACACACACACACACACACACATACACACACACAAGCACCCAGAAGACAAGTGCACATCAGTCACGGTAATGACAATGATGATGATCGAATCTATCCGTAATTATGGATGCGCAGAGCTTGTCTACCTGCTGCGACACGGATGAATCGGACATGCTCGAAAGAGCAGCGAGGGCTATGACGTGCCTTGCTTGGTCATCACTGAATAAAGTCTCCACACACACACATGTAGGCACACACAATAAATAGCCTTAATTGGAGCGAAACAACGAAGACACGAATGCGCAGTTTTTGCCTGATGGGATCTTATTCAGGCTCGCCGAATGGCTCGGCTTCACAAAGAAGCCATGCTCAAGATGCTCATTTAGCAACCGTAGGATAAAGGAAGCACTCAGCTCCGACGCAAGGCTCCAGCCTTGGGACGAGCGAAAATAATTATTAGTTCCACACAGCAAGCTTTGTAACGATTCCGATTCTGTTCTATCTCTGTGTAAATTTATTAAACAGGCTGTGAGGTGGGGGGGGGGGGGGGGGGGGGGGTAGTTCAAACTCTTTGGATCCGATTTCTGATTCACACCGAACTTCCACATCAGTATCTATAACAAATATAAATCTATTGCACTTCCATGCAATTTACATTGGCTGGCATGTATAAACAAGCTATAAAACCAATATAGATGCATTGCTTTAGTCTTGCTGCTGGGATTCCCACTGAGGCAAAGTGAGCATTCTTTGTATAATGCAAAAGACAGCAAAAAATTAGGCTTCTTTCTCACATGTCATTTGTCAATATTAAATGGCTCAAAGAGATATAAATCATAGAAGGAGTACAACTGGAGGCTACTTGAGTGGAGAATCATAGGAGCAAAAACCTGGATTCAAAACTCAGTCGCAATTCCAAAAATGTTGACACTGTAAAAACTAAAACACTGAATGCAATGATTTGCAAATTTCAAAAATCTATATTCTATTTACAGTAAAACTTAAACACTGAAAGGTTTAAACTGATAATATGTATTATTTCAAGACTAAATAAAGTCATTTTGTAGTTGTTGACTGCAACAGGTTGTAAAAAGTTAAAGACAGGGCCATGCTTACCACTGTGTAGCATCATGACATCTGTCCCTATACATCTGGGAACTGAGGAGACCAGTTGCTGAAGTTTTGACATAGGAATGTTGTCCCATATGTGTCTGATACAGGATTCTAGCTGCTCAACGGTTCTGGGTGTCGTTTGTTGTGTTTTTTGTTTGATGATGTACCAAATGTTTTTATATGGTAAAAGGTCTAGACTGCACGCAGGCCAGTTTAGCACCTGGATTCTTTTACTATGAAGAGTCATGCTACTGTGATAAATGCAGTATGCAGTTGCCATTGTTTTTGTCAAATATGCAAGGCCTTCACTGAAAAAAACTTTTTCTGGATGGAAGCATTTGTTTCATTTCTGAACTAAGCGCTGATAACAAGCCAGATGGTCCCTCTCCTCTTTAGTCCGGAGGACATAGTGTCCATTAAAATTTTGATTAGTCAAACCACAGAACAGTTTTCCACTTTGCCTCAGTACATTTTAAATGAGCTTTGGCCCAGAGAGAATGGCATTTTTGGATCATGTTCACGCATGCCTTTTTGTTTTTTTTTGCATGATAGAAATTTTAACTATATTTGTAAATGACACGGCAAACTGTCTACACAGGCAATGATTTCTGGAGTTGTTCATGAGCCTATGCAATGATTTCCATTACAGAATCATGATTGTTTCGAACGCCATGCTGCCTGAGAGTCTGAAGATCACAGTCAGATGATGATAGAGATTTCTCCAGATTCTTTTACATTTTTGATGATATTATGTACAGTAAATGATAAGACATTGAACTACAATTTTATGTTGAGGAACATTGTGTTTACAAATTGTGGAACAATTTCAGAAAAGTCTTTCACAAATGTATGTTTTATTGTGAATAGAATATGGATTAATGAGATTTGCAAATCATCGCATTCTGTTTTTTATTTTATATTTTACAAAGTTTCTCGATTTTCTGGAATTGAGGTTGTACAAGTGAAACTGCTTGACAGAATAAAGGACATTTTACATTCACAGCATTTCCCAGGTCTCACTTATACTTCTAAACATCTGAAGTTTAAGGGTCTTGCTCAAGGATCCAGCAATCATTTGTATTCGAACTCTGATCGAACTGATCAGAATTTTAACATCTTACACTGATCTCCCACTTACATAGACAACAGGAGACAAAGCACCTGAGGATTTTTAGAAGTCCAAGAATTCTTCCCCTTTAACTACAGCAGACTTTGCTGTCTCGAAGATTTCTGATTAGGCTTTCAGTGTTCCCCAAATGGACTAGTTACAGACATGGAGAGTACATCCATTTACCCCAGGACGCAGGTGCAGGTTGTGGGTGCCTACTCGAACATTTATTAGGGACAATGAGAAATTCTTGTTCAGTACGTGAACCAGACAGGAGTCCAAACACTAGTGGAACAACAACAATCTGGGCTCGCCATAATGAAAAGACAAGAGAGGACAGAAAGAAGTGCCTGAGTCCAAATGTAATGAACAACCAAACTCAACCCCAAAGATGCATTATATGAATAGAAACTACAAGTATTTTAGATCAAGTAAAGTTGGCTTTGCTTGTTACATGTTCATTACAGTACAGTGAAATTCGTTTTTCGCATATCCCAGTGGAAGCTAGGGTCAAAAGTGCAAACACACAAGATTTGGTCTTGTGTACGGTCAAGAGAAGCTTGGCTCTGCTTATAATGCAGTTCAACTATATATACAGAAGTATTAAGACACTTTTCCACCCATATGTGTTTCTTCCCCAAACTGTTACCAAAAAGGAGACACAAAATTGTATAGGACGTCTTTGCGTGCGTTTGCATTAAATCTTTCCCTTCACTTGAACTATAAGACGTGTTTCAGCATGACAATGCCCCTGTGCACAAAGCAAACTCCATGAACCTATGCTTTACATCGGTTGAAGTGGAAGATCTCCTGCTATATATGAGCTCTGACCTCAACCCTATTAAACACCTTTGGGATGAATGTGAATGCTGACTGCACCCAGAGATAGGAAATAATGAATTACAAATACTTCGTTACTGTACTTAAGTAGATTTTTTTTAGTATCAGTACTTTACTCCACTATTTATTTTTCAGACATTTTACTTTTATTTAATACATTTTTACACAAATATCTGTACTTTTTACTTCTTACATTTTCAAAATTACTTTAGTTTTAATCCATTGATTTGGTGAAATGTCAATATTTAAATTTTTCACTGCGTGCCGATTTCAGCCCACCAACCGATTTCCTGTCACTGCTCATCTTTTTCAATCCACTGGTGTATAAAAGTCCTGCCTTTCACTCACCACAGATGTAGACTAGTTTACGAATCTAAGAATGAGCAGGCAGAAAGCAACAAGAAGAAACGCTAACGTGGATGAGACAGAGGAAGTCGGTGATGTAAACATGTCTGAGAAAAGAATCATTCCTGATCCCCTGATCATCACCATCGTCATCGTCATCATCATCATCATCATCATCATCATCATCTTCTTTTCTCTGCTTGTGTTCTATATGTGGATGTCCAGCCTGGATACATTCATTAGGTAACAACATTTTTTAATTAGTTTTGTATTTATATATATATTAGAGCTGTCAAAATTCAAACGCAAATTCTTTTAAACGGCACAACATTTTATTAACGCGCTATTAATTCAGCGCGCATTTCTGTTTTACCATATGAAAGAGCCGAAATTAAAACCGCCAGCAAAACATACACTTATTCACGACATCCTTTCTTTACTCAGATATAAAATAAATAAAACCCCACTGAAAAATATTTGTAATCAGTAAACTGTAACTCGTTTTATTCATACGTCAAGTCTCAAATCAAACGCCAAAACCGCCATGATGCACACAATTAACTCTCTGGGTGGTGGTTTGTGGGTTTTTCCCTCATAATGGTGAAACAAACTTGAATTACTGTCTTTTTTGATCATACAGATAAGAACAAAACATCATTTGAATCTGTAAAATTTCTAATTTTATTTGTATATACTTATATAAACAACAAAACGCTGTGCTTTTGTAAACTAAACAGACAGGGGGCGCTCTCTTCCATGCCATCTCCCTTCACAAACATAAATAAAAAACCTGAATCTCAGTGAATATTTGCCTCACAGACATCGTAAATATACATTCACATCGAATAAAAATATGATCTGATTATTTAATTGGTTTAATTTATACCATAAATCCCATAAAACCACACCACACCATAAATCGGTATGTGTCAGGGATTCCCCTGCCACGCCCCCCCTCAGTAGCTGTCCGAGATTCCCCTGCCATGCCCCCTTTGGCCGCCGTCAGAGATGCACCCTGCCACGCCCCCCTCGGTAGCGTTCATGGTGCCTCATTATCCCGTGCCTGCCTAATCACCGACAGCCGTGACTCGTTATGGTTCTGACTATATAAACACACGTTCTCGAGTCACAGGCTGTCGGTCCTTGTATTGTCATGCTGGTGATACCCGTGGCTGCTCGACCGCCAGCATTCCCCGCTGGTTCCGTATCCTGGTTCTGTTTCTTATGGATTACTGTTAGCCGTTGCCGTTTACTTTCGTTTCGGACTCTAGGTTTCCTTTTGGATTACTCGTCTCGAGAGGATCTTCTTTGTTTGTTTTCTTGCCTCGGCAGCAGTGAGTGTTTCTTTGTGGAACTGAATTAATAAACTATGATTGACTTGCTTCCGCTTCCGCGTCCTGTCCGTCAGCCTGACAGAAGGACCGACCCAAACCGAAAGCGGAATCGCCCTCCCGCGATTTCGGCCGCGATGAAGTGGCAGCCGAACCCAGCCTCGGATTTTCGCCGGGGATTCCAAGCTGCTTCTCGCGGCTCAAAGCCACAGAAGCCGGAGCATGAAAGCGCGGCTGCGCCACGCCCCTCCGCGAGCGCGAGGGAATTCCCGGCTCGCTTCTCCGGGAAAGGAGAAGAATTGGACGGGTTTCTGAAGAACATCGGCGAGTACGTGGAGGAAAACTCTTCCCAGTTTTCCTCCGAAAGAGCCAAGATCGCCTTCTGCGTTTCTCTCCTGTCTGGTGATGCTCTCTCTAAAACCAGCAGGTTATGGAGCGCCAATGGGGGCAATTTCGGCTCACTCGCCAAATTCTGCGAGCTTCTTCTGGGGATGTGTGGGATGGAGGTGGTGGATCTCCACGGCAGTCCCCTTGCGGATGAAGAAGCTGCGTTCCGTGGTTCTTCAGAGCGCGTGGCACCGATTCAGGATTCTCAAGGGTGCTCGGCTCCATCCCTGGGCATCAAAGAACGCGAGGCTCAGTTCCCGGGTTTCCACGGACACATGGCCCTGCCCCTGGGTCTCCACGAGCGCGCCTCGACGCCACAGTGTCTCCACGAGAGAGCCGAGCTGCCACAGACCCGTCACGAGAGCGCCGGGCCGCCACAGAGTCGTCACGAGAGCGCCGGGCCGCCACAGAGTCGTCACGAGAGCGCCGGGCCGCCACAGAGTCGTCACGAGAGCGCCGGGCCGCCACAGAGTCGTCACGAGAGCGCCGGGCCGCCACAGAGTCGTCACGAGAGTCGTCACTCAGAGTTCCGCCGAGGGTGCCGCTCAGCCTCAGAGTCCCGCCGAGGGTGCCGCTCAGCCTCAGAGTCCCGCCGAGGGTGCCGCTCAGCCTCAGAGTCCCGCCGAGGGTGCCGCTCAGCCTCAGAGTCCCGCAGAGAGCTCAGGCCGCGAAGGGGTCGTCGTACCGCCGCCTGGCCGCGAAGGGGTCGTCGTACCGCCGCCTGGCCGCGAAGGGGTCGTCGTACCGCCGCCTGGCCGCGAAGGGGTCGTCGTACCGCCGCCTGGCCGCGAAGAGGACGTCGTACCGCCCCCAGGTCCTCCTCAGGTCGACGTCTCGCCCCCAGGTCCTCCTCAGGTCGACGGCTCGCCCCCAGGTTCCCCTCATGGCAACGTCGGGCCCCCAGTTTCCCCTCATGGCGACGTCGGGCCCCTCCAGAGGCCCTACGAGGGTGTCGTTACGGGTCAACGTCCTGCCGAGGGTGCCTCTATGTTCCTGGTCTCCGTGGAGGACGTCTCTCCGCCGCCTGTCTCCAGGAAAGTCGTCGCTCCGCCGCCTGTCTCCGTGGAGGACGTCGCTCCGCCGCCTGTCTCCGTGGAGGACGTCGCTCCGCCGCCTGTCTCCGTGGAGGACGTCGCTCCGCCGCCTGTCTCCGTGGAGGACGTCGCTCCGCCGCCTGTCTCCGTGGAGGACGTCGCTCCGCCGCCTGTCTCCAGGAAGGGCGTCGCTCGGCCCCTGGTCTCCGCCGAGGGCGTCGCTCGGCCCCTGGTCTCCGCCGTGGACGTCGCTCGGCCCCTGGTCTCCGCCGTGGACGTCGCTCGGCCCCTGGTCTCCGCCGTGGACGTCGCTCGGCCCCTGGTCTCCGCCGTGGACGTCGCTCGGCCTCAGGTCTCCGCCGTGGACGTCGCCCGGCCTCAGCTTCCGGCCCTCACGAGGACCGCTGGTCCGTTCCGGATCCCAGCCGAGGTCGCTGCTTTGCCTTGGGCCCCTTCCGATCCTCCCCGGCTCCGCTGCGATGCTCACGGGGCCTCTTTTGTCCCGGGTCGATTGGAGAGGCCTTCCTCGGAGTGCCCCGGCCCGCCTGGCCTGGGTGGGTTTTGGGGCGTCAGGTGCCGCCCCTGGAGGGGGGGGTACTGTCAGGGATTCCCCTGCCACGCCCCCCCTCAGTAGCTGTCCGAGATTCCCCTGCCATGCCCCCTTTGGCCGCCGTCAGAGATGCACCCTGCCACGCCCCCCTCGGTAGCGTTCATGGTGCCTCATTATCCCGTGCCTGCCTAATCACCGACAGCCGTGACTCGTTATGGTTCTGACTATATAAACACACGTTCTCGAGTCACAGGCTGTCGGTCCTTGTATTGTCATGCTGGTGATACCCGTGGCTGCTCGACCGCCAGCATTCCCCGCTGGTTCCGTATCCTGGTTCTGTTTCTTATGGATTACTGTTAGCCGTTGCCGTTTACTTTCGTTTCGGACTCTAGGTTTCCTTTTGGATTACTCGTCTCGAGAGGATCTTCTTTGTTTGTTTTCTTGCCTCGGCAGCAGTGAGTGTTTCTTTGTGGAACTGAATTAATAAATTATGATTGACTTGCTTCCGCTTCCGCGTCCTGTCCGTGAGCCTGACAGTATGATTATATATATAAAAGCTTCTTGACTTGACTTGAAGAGGTGCAGTTTCTCCGGTATCACCTAATTAACTGTCCGTGTGGAAACATAGCAAAGGTTCTGCTTGGTGTCCTGATGATTTACGATTTAAACCACCATTATTACTTTAAAATATTTACAAGAATTTTTTGTCTTCATGCTCTATGTCCATGTTGCTTAAAGCATTAAAAACAGGATGTATTAATATATGGTACATTTAGAACAGATAGAAATGTGCGATTACATTGCGATTAAATATTTAATTTGATTGACAGCCATAATATTAATATGATGTGAGGTCCAGTTACCAACATGGCACTTAAACAGGTAGAAGTAATAACTACTTTTTACATGAGTACATGTCAGAGCCAAGACTTCTTTTCTTTACTTTTACTTGAGTAAAAAAGTATAATCAGTACTTCAACTTTTACCCAAGTATTTTAAAACATGAGTATCTGTATCTACTACTTAATAAAGTAGGTGTGTACCTTTGCCACCTCTGACTGCATCCCAGGCCTCCTCACCTCACCTACATCAGTTCCAGATATTATGATCATCCTTGTTGCTTAAGTGAGCACAAATCTCCACATAATCTAATGGAACATCTTCCCAAAAGTGTGGAAGTTTTAAGAAGAGAATATTGTGGAATGGGGATGTTTAAAATACCAACATACCATTCTTCTGGTTAGATGTCCATGCATGTTCTTTTTGTTTCTATGCAACAAACTACATCATTTAACTCTATGAAGATTTACTTTGACCAAACAAATCTATAAACGTCAAGATGTTTACCTTTATTGTCATCGAAAAACACTTCCTTAGTATGAATCAACTCTTTACACAACCTTTCGGTTGAAATTCTTTGCCGTGCCTCTTGTAAAACTTGCCAAAGGTGTTTTTTACTAGTTGGAATTTCTTTCCTGTGATCCAGTTCATCCCAGAGCAGTTCAATAGGATTTAGGTGTGGTGACTGGGAAGGTTGTTCGATGATGGATATCACTCCAGTTTACTGTTTGCTCTCTAAATAACGATTACAGAGCTTGGACGTATTCGTCGCTTCGGCTCATTGTCTTGTTGTATGTTGAAGTTAATTCCAATGAGCTGCAGTCGAAACGGAATTGCAGGGTGTTGAATTATGGAATGGTAGCCATGTTGGTTTAGGGTTCTCAAAAAACGATAGACAGGCAGTGAAAGGTTTTTGATGGTCCTACTGTTTAATCTGTTTTTAATAGGTTGTATTGTAATTAAAAGTGTATTTAATGTTTTTGTTTCTATTTCCGGTTGAAGTCAAAGAAAATTCAATTATTTCTATTTGTATAGTGTTTTTAACCATGAATATTGTCTCAAAGCAGCAGAATGTATGAGTTTGTTCCTTATAATTGTAAGTTTGTCTCTAATGAGTGAGCCAGTGGCGACTGTGACGAGAAAAACTCCCCTGAGATATCATGAGGAAAAACCTTTGTGAGAAACCAGACACAA
>JBCEWE010000407.1:2312042-2457042 GCA_039877035.1 Silurus lanzhouensis
GCTGACCCCAGGTTTCTAACATTGCTGAGATATGCAAAACAATGATGTGCATGTAAAAAAAAAGACTTTTGTATGGCTGGAGAAGTCAGGTGTCCCAAATGTTTTGTCCAAATAGTGTAATATAAATGAATTGTATGAGTGTTTTGGTTGAGAAATAGACGTAATTGTGATATAATGGTGTTTGATATGTCTAAGCTGGTGTATGGATTAGTTTGTGCAGAAATTTCCAACTTCATCATCCTTGATGACATCTTTGATTAAGAATTCTGTTACTCAAACAGTTTCCAGTAGAAAAGATTATTGCTTGGCTTCCCTCTGTGACCTGTAATGTACAAAAAAACATTCACCCCACATTTTTTGGAATCCACAATTTCTACATTGATAAATCAATGGCAGTTTTACATCTTCAACAAAAAAAGACTACTGAAGCCATTTGTTATTCTCCAGATCCCAGTCTGTGGCTCTGAATGTGCCTGGCTGTCCCGATAAATACACACAATGGAGGAAATCCGTCTGACCTCAAGAAACTCCATGTCCATACAGTTTGTTAGATAAACTGTAGGATCCTCGTGTTCACTTGGTGTAATAGGTATATATAACGAAGGAGAAGGGGAGGCAGATATGCTACGCTGATTACTCGTGCGAGGTTCAAATTTATGGCTGTTGTAAAGGATTCGCTCACCTCCCGCCCTCATCAACAGCTTTACTGAACCGCTGCGTATACGCCGAAGCCATCGGACGGGCAAGTCGGATGAAGACAAAGGGCAAGTGAACTTGGATGAACAATGAATCAATAAAGTAAAAATGCAATCTGGTTTTTAACACAAAGCAGGAAATTACATTGGGGGGGGGGATGTAAGTGGGTAAAATAAGAAAAAATTTGAATGAAAAATAAAATTTTTACATAAAAACAAAGAAATATTGCAGAAAAGTGCATTACATGACAACGTTATTTTATAACGTTATATTTTATTTGTCCTCAATATATATATATATATATAGTAAAACGTACAATATATAATGTATGTAAACTTTTTTATTTATTTCCTGAAGCACTGTGACAAGCAGTGTAATGTATGTAAAGAAATGAAATGAAATATTTATATTTATTTTTTAGAATGTATAAATGACAACCCACACACACACACACACACACACACACACACACACACACACACACACACACACACACACACACACACACCTTTCTTCTGTCCCCGAGAGAGTTTCAGGTATCACAGAGATCAAACTCTATACATTAGAGCCGTGGCTGCTGTCACACCGTGAATGGATTTAGTCATGAATGAATAAGTCGTGAAAATGTAGCGGTGTGCAGGAGAGATTTACACCACTGAAGCTTTTTCATTGTCACTGATGTAGGATTAGAGGCAGGAAATAGACTGAGCTGCTCAACTGGAAGCAGTTCTGAGCCTCAGGAGTGTAGTGGCTTAAAATCAAATAAGCACAGGTTCAATAAACACAGTTTAATAAACACAGAACCTTCTACACAATGCAATGACATTAAAATCAATCAATATAGGACAGATCCAGAGAGTCTGTTCTATAGAAACTCTGGTGCTGCCTCCACCATGCTTCACCATAGGCTTAGTGGGTTTTTTTCGGTTGTTTTTTCCCCCTATTATACAATACTTAATGATAAATGGATGAATGATTGAATGAATGAATGAATGAATGAATGAATGAATGAAGAAAACATTTTTGGAATCACACTTGTGGAAAATTGTTCTTAACATATTTCATTGATTGAAAAAAACAACAACAACAATTATTTGTGATTTGTGATAGAAGATTATCTGTGAGAGTGAGAGGGAAAGTTTATAGGACTGTGGTGAGACCTAAAATGTTGCATGGTTTAGAGACAGTGGCATTGAGTAAAAGACAGGAGGTGGAGTTGGAGGTAGCAGAGCTGAAGATGTTGAGGTTTCCGTTGGGAGAGACGGGGATGGACAGAATTAGAAACGAGTTTATTATAGGGAGCCTCAATTGAGATGGTTTGGACATGTGCAGAGGAGGGACATGGGGTATATTGATAGGAGAATGCTGAGAATGGAGCCTCCTGGAAGGACAAAAGATGAAGAACAAGGAGGAGGTTTATGGATGTGGTGAGGGAAGACATGCAGGTAGTTGGTTTAAAAAAGGCAGATGTAGAGGACAGGGGGGTATGGAGACGGATGATCCCTGTGTGGTGACCCCTAATGGGAGGAGCTAAAAGAAGAAGAAGAAGAAGAAGAAGAAGAAGTACAATTATAAAAATGTTACGAATCATTCTAAACCCACATTATTGCGGGGAATCCACCCGTGACTGCTCAGCGCCACGCTTCCTCTCGCGCACCTTGGGATTACTTATCCCAAGTATCCCAAGTTCACTTGGGATTACTTATCCCAAGTGAACCGGCCTTTCACCGGTTCAGGACATTCCTGGGCAGCGCTCATGGAGCGCACCGCAAGTATTTATGTTGGCTCTGCCTTGTTTTGTGAATAAACTTTTTTCTATACTTCGGCTTCCGCCTCCGTATCCCGCATAACAATTATCACTGCCAGAGCAGTAGATGGCTCTGTCACAGGTTTGAATAAGCTGGCTCATCATTGAGCGAATCAGACGATCAAAGAAGACAGCGCTGCCTGCCTGCATTGAGAGCACTTTAGTTGGTTTTCAACATGGAAAACCCAGAAATTCCACCTTCAACTCCTTTAATTTCAACTGATCGTGGCGATGAGGAAGAAGACCACCCTATTTAGAGTCCATGTTTGCATTTGTCGGAGTGAAAGACAATTCATATAGGATGAAGTGCTTACTCTGCCTCCCGAAAGATTGCGAAATAATGTCCTTCAAAAATTCACCGTCGAAAAGTTTAGGAAGGGAATAAGCTTTGGAGGAAAAAAAGCACAAGCAGGGAAGAGAGGGGGGGCTTTAAAGGGGGAAGGGGAAAACTTGTTCTGTTTACAAAAAGTTAAGCTCTGTGTTTTTAGGTGTTTTAATCACTTTTGTTTTTACATAAGAAATACTTGAATGTGGCCTACTGGCCTTTGAGATCTTTTAGTTGCCCTAACAAGTTGAGGATGAAAAGAAAATGTGCAAGTTTCAAAAAATTACTGCTTGAAGCACACTAGTTTAAGAAGGGAATCAGCTGTGGAGGAAAAAGGCACAATTTAGGTATTCTTTTCATAACGTTGTTTTAAACCTGTTTGACACAAAAAAGATATTTAAAATAAACAAAACAATATGATGTCTTTTGACTGCTTTCTTCAATAACTACATAACACAATACTTGTACTTTTACTTTCAGTATTTGAGTAGTACATTTTAAAATAAACTACTTGCAATACTTAAGTACAAAACATTTTGGATACTTTAGTACTTACACTTAAGTATGGTGCTTAAAGAGCACTTTAATCTTTTACTCAAGTCACTTTTTTGATAGAGCACTTGTACTTTTACTGAGTCTCTAGTACTTTATACATCTCTGGTGTTTGGGTGTAGTGAGAGCTTGCAAACCACATCTGTAGCAAACTGCACAAGGTTAAATATTATTACTGTGTGTATTTGTGGGCATTCCACTATATCTTACATAGAAGGAGAAATTATACACTTAAAAGAGCATTTACAAGATGGACTTTTTAAGAAAAGCAGGGCTTTATGGAAAAAAGTCGACCAAAACAGTTCAAAACAGCTTTTTCATGAGTTATTTAAGCTTTTGTGTTTTTTTTTTTTCTTGCAGAATTTGTACAAAACATACAATTTGCCTTCATTTCAAATCCTCAGGAAAGGTTAATATCAACGCTCCTTCTAAAGATGATGTATGCAGGCGGTGCATTTATGGATCAGTGAAAGAAGACATGTATATACAAATATTTTTATTTACATTTACGGCATTTAGCAGACGCCCTTGTCCAGAGCGACGTCCAAAAGTGCTTTATATATACAGTGAGGAAAATAAGTATTTGAACACCCTGCTATTTTGCAAGTTCTCCCACTTAGAAATCATGGAGGGGTCTGAAATTGTCATCGTAGGTGCATGTCCACTGTGAGAGACATAATCTAAAAAAAAAAATCCAGAAATCACAATGTATGATTTTTTAACTATTTATTTGTATGATACAGCTGCAAATAAGTATTTGAACACCTGTCTATCAGCTAGAATTCTGACCCTCAAAGACCTGTTAGTCTGCCTTTAAAATGTCCACCTCCACTACATTTACTATCCTAAATTAGATGCACCTGTTTGAGGTCGTTAGCTGCATAAAGACACCTGTCCACCCCATACAATCAGTAAGAATCCAACTACTAACATGGCCAAGACCAAAGAGCTGTCCAAAGACACTAGAGACAAAATTGTACACCTCCACAGGGCTGGAAAGGGCTACGGGGAAATTGCCAAGCAGCTTGGTGAAAAAAGGTCCACTGTTGGAGCAATCATTAGAAAATGGAAGAAGCTAAACATGACTGTCAATCTCCCTCGGACTGGGGCTCCATGCAAGATCTCACCTCGTGGGGTCTCTGACTGATCTAGAGAAGATCTGTGTGGAGGAGTGGGCCAAAATCCCTCCTGCAGTGTGTGCAATCCTGGTGAAAAACTACAGGAAACGTTTGACCTCTGTAATTGCAAACAAAGGCTACTGTACCAAAGTATAATATTAATTTCTGGATTTTTTTTTTTTAGATTATGTCTCTCACAGTGGACATGCACCTACGATGACAATTTCAGACCCCTCCATGATTTCTAAGTGGGAGAACTTGCAAAATAGCAGGGTGTTCAAATAATTATTTTCCTCACTGTATATATATATATATATCTTTTTTTTCTTTTTTTCCTTTTTCAGTTTATACTTTTTATTTATGTACTTTTTTGTGTTATTTTTATCCTCAATTCAAATACTTTTTATACTTAAATGCTGAAGAGTCGTAAAAAGCATTTCACTGCATGTCGTACTCTGTATGTATGTGTATGTGACAGATTTAATTTGATTTGATTTAATTTGAATTGGGTTTGTTGGGTTTCTTGCTTTAGTAATGACATTCATTCTCGTTTTATGAGGTTCCTGTCTGTGATGCAGCGCTCATTTATACTGCGTTTCTCTATAATATTGATGCTTTCTATAAACGTAGCGTCATCATAATGCTATTAGGAGGTGGATTGATTCAGGTTGGACACTCCTGAAGGCCTGGTTGTAAAACACATGGCCCAACACTGGTATTGCATAACACTAACATGAGTGTATTTAAACATTGTAGGTAAAACTTACAAACTTGCAAACACACATGGCCTGAGTCGAGCCAGTACACACAAACCCTGTAGAGATTGTCACAGCCACTTATCTGCTGTGGTGCTCATTAGAACTCGCTACACACACTATAATCGCGCTACGTGGCCTTTTCTTTCTTTGTTTCTAACAACAAAACCAAGACAGAGTCGGGAGGAAAGCTGCTCAAGACTCAGTGGATGGAGCAAACAAGCTGGGAGGAGACGGAGAAAAAGAAGGAGGAGGAGAAGACGGATAGATGCCTCATGGCGCTGTGTGTTTTTGCTCAGTCTATCATCACCTCCTGCTGCTTCACCATCTGCCTCGGTACTCCTCGGACACAGCAGCTGGTGTCTAAAACGCACCCCGATCTTTTTAAAACATTGACGATGACGAGACGTGAAAGGTCTCCAATCAATCCGTGAACTTCAACCTTCACGCCCTACACCTGATTTGCCGTGTGCTAAAGGTGATGGATGAACCAACATGCAAATGTTGGCTATACGGCATGAAGCTCGAACACAGGGATGTTGTACAACATCGTGTGCCAGAGGTTGTTTTCTAACTCTGCATAAAAACAGAGGGTAAACTTGTGTGCATTTCTTTTCATTAGAACAGATACAATTCACAATGATCCCTTCATGATGAAACTACTTGTTTTGGCTGCTCCTGTTAGGACTCATTGGTCACATTGGATCTCCATATTGCTCTGTCCTCAACATCTATCTCTTAAACCAACTACCTGCATGTACAGTATTGTTCAAAATAATAGCAGTACAATGTGACTAACCAGAATAATCCAGGTTTTTAGTATATTTTTTTATTGCTACGTGGCAAACAAGTTACCAGTTGGTGCAGTAGATTCTCAGAAAACAAACAAGACCCAGCATTCATGGTATGCACGCTCATAAGGCTGTGCAATTGGGCAATTAGTTGAAAGGGGTGTGTTAAAAAAATAGCAGTGTATGCCGTTGACTGTACAAACTCAAAACTATTTTGTACAAACATTTTTGTTTCTAGGATTTAGCCATCCTGTGAATCACTAAACTAATATTTAGTTGTATGACCACAGTTTTTAAAAACTGCTTCACATCTGTGTGGCATGGAGTCAACCAACTTGTGGCACCTCTCAGCTGTTATTCCACTCCATGATTCTTTAACAACATTCCACAATTCATTTACATTTCTTGGTTTTGCTTCAGAAACAGCATTTTTGATATCACCCCACAAGTTCTCGATTGGATTAAGGTCCGGGGATTGCGCCGGCCACTCCATAACATTAATTTTGTTGGTTTGGAACCAAGACTTTGCTCGTTTACTAGTGTGTTTGGGGTCATTGTCTTGTTGAAACAACCATTTCAAGGGCATGTCCTCTTCAGCATAAGGCAACATGACCTCCTCAAGTATTTTGACATATGCAAACTGATCCATGATCCCTGGTATGCGATAAATAGGCCCAACACCATAGTAGGAGAAACATGCCCATATCATGATGCTTGCACCACCATGCTTCACTGTCTTCACTGTGTACTGTGGCTTGAATTCAGAGTTTGGGGGTCGTCTCACAAACTGTCTGTGGCCCTTGGACCCAAAAAAGAACAATTTTACTCTCATCAGTCCACAAAATGTTCCTCCATTTCTCTTTAGGCCAGTTGATGTGTTCTTTGGCAAATTGTAACCTCTTCTGCACATGCCTTTTTTTTAATAGAGGGACTTTGCGGGGGATTCTTGAAAATAGATTAGCTTCACACAGACGTCTTCTAACTGTCACAGTACTTACAGGTAACTCCAGACCGTCTTTGATCATCCTGGAGCTGATCATTGGCTGAGCCTTTGCCATTCTGGTTATTCTTCGATCCATTTTGATGGTTGTCTTCCGTTTTCTTCCACATCTCTCTGGTTTTGCTCTCCATTTTAAGGCATTGGAGATCATTTTAGCTGAACAGCCTATAAGTTTTTGCACCTCTTTATAGGTTTTCCCCTCTCCAATCAACTTTTTAATCAAAGTACGCTGTTCTTCTGAACAATCTCTTGAACGACCCATTTTCCTCAGGCTTTCAAATGCATGTTCAACAAGTGCTGGCTTCATCCTTAAATAGGGGCCACCTGATTCACACCTGTTTTTCCACAAAATTGACGACCTCAGTGATTAAATGCCACACTGCTATTTTTTTTAAACACACCCCTTTCAACTAATTGCCCAGTTGCACAGCCTTACGAGCGTGCATATCATGAATGCTGGGTCTTGTTTGTTTTCTGAGAATCTACTGCACCTACTGGTAACTTGTTTATTTTGAACAATACTGTATTCCCTCTTTTTTTTCCTCCTTCCTCAGCATTCTTCTACTGATATTACCCCATGTCCCTCCTCTGCACATGACCAAACCATCTCAATCACATCTCTCACATGGTCTCCAAAACGTCCTACCTGTCCATCCTCGTCACTCCCAATTACAATCTTTTAATCAATCCCACTGTCTCTAAATCATACAATATCTCAGGTCTCACTACCATTTTATAAACTTTCTCTTTCACTCTTACAGATACTCTTCTATCACAAATCACTCCTGCTATCACTCTTCTCCACCCACTCCACCCTGCCTGCACTTCTCACTTCTCTAACACACTCGCCATTACTTTGCACTGTTGACCCCAGGAATATAAACTTCATGATGGCACGAATTCCTTTTTGACTCTAGCTCCTCTCAAGGGTACTCATATTCCTTTCTTCCTTTTCTCACTACTCAATCGTTAAGAATACATTTATAAATTTTTAATGTTTAGATAAATATATATATTTTCAATCTATTGAATTTATAAGCATTCAGCAACCCCGCTTCCTTCCTTATACAGTATAAATGCTGTAACTCTGAAGTAATATCTCTAATAACTCTGTAACCGGCTTAACTGATGCCATATCATATCAAACCTTCAATTTGAAACACCGTCTTGGTAAGTGCAATTTTAATACCTGCTCTTCGCTCATATGAATCTGCACATGCCAATGAATTCATGTCTCCCTTTTGAACAGAACGTACCGTCTCCAATTTGTAGATCGTGTTCCAATGTTACTCCGATGATTAACGGTTGCATTTTGATTAGGAGAAGGATTGTAAGGAATAAAACCAATTAGAAATACAGATCGTCTCTAAGGTGGCTCAACTGACTATTTTTCGATCTTACAATAACATACAGCAAAATTGTACAAATACTTTAAGGAGACCATCAACGAGCTCCACCCACGAACTGGTGCGTGCGCTACCACAATCATAAAAAAAATTTTGGCCAAATATATTTTGGTTTAAATTTATATATATATATATATATATATATGTATATATGTATATATATATGTAAACCAAAATATATTTAAAATATAATCTATAATTTAAATATAATAATTAAACAATTAAATCTGTCTACTTAAAAATATATTTAGGGTCAAGGATATTATCCAACCTTACAGTAGAATGAGAGTTGAGATCAAAGTATCCATAAAAAATATCTATTTTAAAATATCTATCTATCTATCATCATGTACCTTGCTTGATTTGTGAAATGTATATGTACGTTTTAGACATAAAATAATGATTTTCTTAAAACGTTTCATGTGAATGTATTTTCTTGTATTGAAATATATGGAGGGCAAAATAAATGTTTTAATTATTTCAAAATATATTTTCGAAAATATACAAAAAATAGGCAAAAAAGTATTTATAGATTTTTTTTTTTAGCAAATATATTTTTTGTATAACATTTTTTATTTTGTATTTTTTATCGTATGGGACGGTACTGTAAATTGCTCTGTTTTACTAAATGATGTACTGTAATTAGTTATTAGTAATTATCAACAAATTATCGTACAGTATTCTTTAAGACTCCTGGGTCGTCTAGGTCATGTCTCGACTTATGATACAAGGTGGTATCAAAAAGTTTCAAAACTAATGGTGCTGTTCTGATGGAAATGACAGCAAGTTTGAACAAAGAGCAAACGTGCAATTCTGCATAAAACTTTACAAATCTGCCCCAGAGGCGTTTGACATACGGCGATGCTGCGGTGAGTCATTCGAGATGTTTTGAGTGACATACGCTTCAAGAGCAGAAGAACATCGCTGGAAGACGATGAGCTATCAGGAGACCATCAACGAGCTCAACCCTAAAAAATGTCGAAACCATCCGACAACTTGTGCATAATGATTGTCGAACAATCCACATGATCTCACTTCCACATCCCTCCTACTCACCAGATTTGGCTCCTACGGACTTCGCCCTCTTCCCAAAGATGAAGATGCAGCTCAAAAGTCTTCCTTCTGACACCATGCCAGAGATTCAGCACAAATCGCAGAAGATGCCTGACACGCTTTGAAAACAAGACTTCAAGGACATGTTCCAGAGGTGGCAGGAACCCTGGGAGCGCTGTATTGCTGTGCAAGGGAACTATTTTAAAAGTGATAGTGTGTAAACGTAGATAACATTGATTCTTTGTGATACCACCACGTCTTTTCGATGAGGTTATGATGGGGTCATCAGTATGCCTCTCTATCACATGTTAGGGGCACTACCTGTAATCACCAATGAATTCTTACTTGAAGGAAGGAGTCTCTGGTGTCAAAGTTAAAAAACACATAATTTTAATTTGTTCATTGTTTATATTCTGGTAAGGATGAACTTTTGCATTTTGCATACATCCAAGAGAAGTTAGGAAGCTGGAGTCAGAGCGCAGGGTCAGCTATACAGCGCTTCTGGAGCAAAGAGGGTTAGGGGCCTTACTCGGGGGCCCAAAAGTGACAGCTAGGTGATACTGGGGCTTGAACCCCTGATAGGTAACCAGAGCTTTAACCACTGAGCTACTAAGCTTTAATTAAGTAAGTCATTACGTCTTACTTTCCAGAAAAGGCCTTCTGATGGGAAGGTTGTGAGTTCAAATCCAGCCACCACTAAGATGCTGGGCCCTTGAGCAAGACCCTTAACCCTCACCTGCTCAGTGGTATGAGTGACAAGATAAGATACATGCATTTGGCAAATGCCATAAATTTAAATGAGCCTCCGTTGTCAGGGTTTGATTAAAACTCCACATGACTCCAAATGTATTCATTATAAAGCTGAAATTGTGCCATGTATGCTGTACAAGTGAATGAGCTGTAACTATGGAAACACCATCATATTAGACCAAGCACATAAATGCATATCATGTATTGGAGTTACATATTTTAAATACAATTAATTTATATGCAAGCAAAAAAAAAGCATTCCCTCCAAAGATTTCTGCTCTATCTCTCTTTAAAACCTATAACTCCACTTAAACCTGAAGCTGTCTGGGTGAGAGTTTTCAGCTCAGCATGCTAATCCAGAAATTGTACAAAACATATGGTGAGAATCTGTAGGATTACAATTGTGTGAATAACAATGAGCCGAGCCAAGAGCTAAGGATTTTCTACAGAACATAATATAAGAATGTGCAAAAAAAAGCATATGTGAAGAGCCTTCCTTTTACAGAAACAGATTACTTCTGCCTAACTCCAATAACGATGGCGTATAGTTTAAAAGCTCTTATGAAGAAGAGGAAACATGGCTGTGTGCTCAGCATATAACAGCAGATGCACGATTTAAATGGACCATTTAGGACCGACGACCCCGAGCCTCATAAACGCGTAACCTGACGTTCCTTCTCTAGCATAACCTTGCGTCTGGTTATTGTTTCATAACCCTCCTGTGTACATAATGAACTTTTTATGAACACCATACCTCACGCACGGAGCACCACCGGCCCGTACTGCCCGAGGCAGGAGTTAAACAAGCAGCATGGGGGGATCTATATAAGCTCTTTGGGTTTTATGTGATTACTGTTGGTGCAAATGCAAGTGCCATTGGATTTATAGCGCAATTTCTCCACGAAGCGAATGTTCCCACACGGACGTAAATCTCCTGGATGGCTGGCCTTTGGAAAAAGTTCTTGAAGATCAGCAGGCCTGTTAGATAAAACTTGAAAAAAAGAAGTAAATAAATAGCATTCAATCATCATGCATCACAGTTTGAGGAAACATTTTGTTAAAAAATGTTACACTGCATGATTCAAAGCATGTGGAATAATACTTCCTGATGGAAAACTACACACACACACACACACACACACACACACACACACAATCTGTATTTGTTCAGCTGCTGCTACAGTATCTGTCTGCCTGTTGCTCAGTTTATAAGTGCAGATATTTTTTAAGATGGAACCCCTGCTGTACCCATGACTTGCAGTACGAGAATATCGGCGTCAGGCGGTTTTACTAGTAAAAATCTTTGTAGGACTACGAGCATATTTCGGGAATACGAGCATTTCTTTTGACACGTTCGGTTCCAGTCACGTATTACTTTATATATTTCTACATTTCTATATTTCTACATTAATTTACCGTGTTACAGTACTTTTTATGTTTATCCATCAACCACTACGACACCATGTAGGTACAGTACTCTAAATTATTGATGTATTATTGCATAATTATTTATTTCTTTATGTTTATAATTTATTACTTTTTATGTTCATACATTGTTACAAGTATATTTGCGTGTTAAATTAGGCATAATTATTTTTTTTTAAAGAGCTGAAACAAGCGATCGACTGAGGTCTGGGAACGGATTATTTGCTTTTACATAAACTCATGGGAAAATTAACATGCGAGTACGAGCATATGGGAACACGAGCGGTTTTCAAGAACGAATTAATCTCGTACTCCGGGGTTCCACTGTATTTCATTCACTTTCACAGTTTCAGTTTACAGACTCAAAACTAAATTTTGCCTTCGTTCCAGCTCAGTCCACATACACTTGGATGATTAAATAACTCTGTTTATAGATAATATGCCTAAAATATTTCAAATTTTTATTTGTCACATGTACCTTTGAGTACAGTGGAATTCTTTATCGCAGTGATGTTAGGAGGCTGGAGTCAGTGCACAGGATCAGACATGATACTGTACCCCTGGAGCACAAGGGCCTTGCTGAAGGGAGCAAGAGTGGCAGCTTGGCCATACAAAGGCTTGAATCCATGATCTTCCGGTCCAGATCCAGAGCTTTAACCACTGAGCTACAACCTTATTTTGTGAAAGTTATTTGGGATTGTGGAACCCTTGAATAACCCGGATGTAAAAGAACTGATCAGCCATTAGCTTATAATTTATCAGTGACTTCATCTGAAGTTCATCAGAAGTTTATTTGGATCACTATATGCTTCTGAAAAGCAGCAAGAGGGTGACAAGAAATGGGAGTCCCACACATGTCCTCCTTTTATAGCATAATGTAATGCACAAAATCTTCACACACTCATTACAGTACAACTTCTTCCTGCCCAACACCGCCCAACACCATGCTCATCTAGATTGTCTGAGATCTTTAAATATATGTTGCTCCGCTTTATACCATATTACTTCTTATTTGCTTAAATGGCTCCAGACTGGACATTTCTTCCTTAGAAAAGATCTCCAATGAATTTTCTTTTTACTCACAGGTTTAAGATTGAGAATATTGCACTTTAGGGAATTAATCCTAGATTCTATTGTGAAATATTATTACACCATGTGTGACTAAACAAGTAGAGTTTAAAATTCACAAATAAATCATTTTCTTTTTTTTTTTGTGGCTCAGATACAATAAAAAGCTGTTTTCTCTTTTTTTTTTTTGCATCCAATATTAAATCAAAAAAGTAATTAATTCATTGTAAGGCAGCAACATAAAGCTTTTACCCATAAAACACTCCTCTGACACAATTGGCTGGTGGAGATTCCGCAGTGTTGCTAAATCCTTAATAGTGATTGGTCAAAAGGTGTCGGCCCATTTATAGACGCTGTTCTGACAATAGGCAGGTAAGTGGTCAACAAAAAAACAAAACAAAAAAATCATTTATAAAAGTGTCATTTTATTTGCATCAATGTAGTTTCTTGCCTGAGATATTTATGTAACATTAATGAAAAAAAAGTCTGTGTCAGCACTTTGGAAAAAAAATATAAATACGTTGTCTGGCTTGGAAAGGTTTATTAACTTTGAAAGAGCGAAAAAAGAGAAGCTTGTGAAAAAATGACTTATTATATAAGTAAGAACACGGACTTACTAGTTTCCTCGATGTTCCACAATGTATCCTTAAATGTAAAAAAAAGCTTAGTATAATAAATACAAACAGTTGTGGGATGTGGCAGAAACAGAACACTGCTGTTTCAGCAAAATCAACTTCCGATTGTTTTACTCATATAATATAGCGTCTGCTTCATAACATGCTACTACAGTTTCTGGGCGACTGTTAGAAGAATGTGGAAGAGCAAAAACTTTTATTGTAAATACCTATTATTATTTTTGGTTAGAAATTAGTACAGAAATACGTTTTTTTTTTCTTCTAATAAAACAGGAGACTGGACAACATTTGTTGATCGTGTGAAATGCTCGGTTGGATTTAAATAAATTGTAGAATAATGACTTGGGCCCACGTCTGTATGAACAACAGGGTCGAGTCTGGGCTGAAGGAAAGCACAAAAGTGAGTCAGGACCTTAATTATTATTAAGTCTGTTGTCAGGAACTGCTGGCTGGCAGTGGCAATCGAAAAAAATCATATGGAAAAGAGTAATTCCTCATGAATGCGATGTCTTTTAAAAGAATAAAAGACATACATATGTGCACTTTGGCTGGTTCTAAGTGGTTAGTTGACATACTATGATATTTGCTAGTCTCTTACCCCAGCCATGACGATTTACTAATCCCTTCTCTTTTTCAGCCTACAGTTTCCCTGTATCATCAGTAAACCCAATCAGTAATCTTACACCCGATACGAGGTGTTTTCCTGTCAGGTCACCGGTGTAGGGGTACGTATTTCTACGTTAGCGCAGTTGTCTTCTCCCACACTAGCTTTTTGCGCTCGTCACCTGTGTAACACACAAGGAACAGTAATTGCTTGTCAGAGCTGTCAGGCCGACTTTGGGCGCATCTGCGCTCACCGACACCAAACAGATATTTACACATGAAATGAAATTACCCCCCTTTCAGTGCACGGCTCCCGAGCTGCTTCACTTACTGAGCTGTCAAACTCGCCGAGTCTGTTTGCACCAAATTGCTTATCTAATCCGAAGAAAAGGGCGGTTCGGCGCACAAGAACGCTCCTGAATACAGACCTGAAGAGCTACCATTTTAGCTCCATACAGTACGCCTTGCTTCTTTTACACACACACACACACACACACACACACACACACACACACACACACACACACACACACACACACCAGCACACACACACACACACACACACACCAGCACACAAACTAGACCTTAGCTAAGCACCTCCTGACACACTTTTCCTCATTGTATGATCTTCACCTTTAGTCCATTTGATGAATTAAACTCTTCATAAAGCATGGTTATTATCCTGGTTCTCAGAAAATGGGCGAAATATCAGATCTTACCTAGAATTTTCTTTTTAATTAATTAATAATTACTCTAAATATTGCGATTATTTGTTGTGATGCAACTGCAGGAATTTTTTTATTTTGAAAGTTTTACTTTTGTATTTTGTGATTTGGCTTTTAAAAGGGAAAAAAGAGGAGGAAAAAAAAAGAGGAGAGAAAATTTTAATTATTTTAAATGTTTTAATTTTTTATGTTTTGTTTTTGTATTTCGTTGGAGCTTTTTACTTTCAGCAGCCTAAAGGTCTTAATATGGCTTTCATATAGAAATGATTCGGCTCTTAAAAGTGAAAAAAGTGGAGAAAATTATATATATTAAATATATATAATTTCAGCTAAAAAATATGAATAGTATTTATTTTATAATGGTCTTAAATAACAAATAATTGACCATGAAAATGAGCAAGAATGACACAAATATTATCTTTCAAGGAATCAGAAAAGTTTAATTTGGAGTTGTGGTGCTGTAGTGCTTCAGAAAGATGTATTTCAATATCTGGTCATCAATACAAGCTAAAATAGTGAATCCATCCTCACTATGTGCTGGAGGGTCTTGCAATCTAAGATGGTGCAACTCACAAACCAGGCAGTGATGCAGCTGCTGAGGATTCTCTGGATAGTCCCTCTATAGACCATGTTGAGGATGGGTGGTTGTATCTGTGCTTTCTTCAGCCTTTAAATTACGTAAAAAAGTTACTGGCTTTCTTATCCATGGAGCTGGTTTTGAGGTTCCAGCTATGTGAACTATAAGGAACGTGTTGCCTAAAACCATATGTGATGTTAAACACTCTTTGTATTTAATTGTTCTGCATCTGAAACTTTACTTTCATTGGATTTTGTTTTGATAAAACAAAAAAAGCATGCACTTCCTGACATACTGGTCTTAAGTTCCATGAGATTGTGTGGTCATAATTATATTGCCCCCGTCATTACTATTTCTTCTAAGCTATTCATAAAAGTTTAACTCACTTCTGATGATGCTTTCGAGTTATGCTGCTCACTAAAATCAGTCCGAATTACAAATAAAGGTAGCTAGCTGTAGCTAGTTCATCGTTTAACACTTATATGGTGGTGGTAGTGTAATTGTCTGGGGCTGTTCTGCTGCTTCAGAACCTGGAAGAATTGCTGTGATAAATGAAACCATGAATTCTGCTGTTTCCAACAAATCCTCAAGGAGAATGTCCGGCCATCTTTTTGCTATCTCAAGCTGAAGCGAACTTGGGTTCTGCAGCAGGACAATAATCCAAAACACACCAGCAAGTCCACCGCTGAAGAAAACCAGAATGAAGACTTTGGAGTGGCCTAGTCAACGTCCTGACCTGAATCCTATTGAGATGCTGTGGCATGACGTTAAAAATGCTCGAAAACCCTCCAATGTGGCTGAATTACAACAATTCTGCATTGATGAGTGGAGCAAAATTCCTCCACAGCGCTGTAACAGACTCACTGCAAGTTATCGCAAACGCTTGAAATGGCCCAAACAGTTATTAGGTTTAGGGGGCAAACACTTTTTCACACAGGGCCATGTAGTTTTGGATTTTGTTTTCCCTCAATAATAAAAACCATCATTAAAAACTTCATGTTGTGTTCACTTGTGTATCTTTTACTAATATTTAAATTAGTTTATTGGTCTAAAACTAATCTGAAAGAAAATTTTAATCAAAAAGGGGCAGAATAATGAAAAGAAATGAATACTTTTTTTTTTAATACTTTATTTCATTCATTTTTATATTCTATTTTTAGTTTCAAGTTTACAAGTTGGACAGTCGTAAAAAGCATTTCACTGCATGTCGTTCTCTGTATGAATGCGTGTGACAAATTAAATTATGAATTAAAACTTAAACTGAGCATGTGCAGAGAAAAAAGACAGAGAACAATCCAAAGATCCAGAGTAGATTTGACTACAGAGGCCAGAGTTTTTGTGTTATTTTTGTGATAACTTGCAAAGATGATCCATGGTCTGAGGGGCTTTGGCTGTTCTGCTGATTACTATTAAAAACTATTACCAGACCTTGTATCTCTATAAAAAAAAAAAGTTTTGTTATTTGGGTATAGAAAAAAAAAATAAAAAAAAATAAAAATTCCAAGTAAAATCAAACTCTTTGCCTTTGCTTACATTCCACAAACTTAAAAAACTATTTAAAAAAATTATATTAATAAATACATTATTAAATGCCTCTAGTCTAAGAGGAATATGTTCATGCATACACAGACTGTATAATTCTACTTCTTCATATTTATTTTATTATATCCTTTCATAATCATAAAAGGGTTTTATTGCCAAATTGTTTAGACACAAGGAATTTGTCTTGGTGATGGAAACTAGGCAGAGTTTATACCAATGAACAAGAAGAAAGAAAGCTTTATACACAACATAAATCAGGATGGGATCATGTACAGAACTAATATACAGAATGTGCAAGTGAGAAGTAGTGCCTAGAAATTGGCAGCAATTAATAATACATAGATGAAGAATATACAATGTATGTTTTTGCAAACTTGTGTCTTGTGCTTGGAAGCTTCAGCCAGAGGACAGCAGGTCAAAAAGGTGGTGGCTTGGGTGTGTGATGTCCATAGTCATGCTGGATGCTTGTTCCTTCATTCAGTCAAGTCAAGTCAAGTCAAGTAGGCTTTTATTGTAATTCCAAGCATATACGGTACAGAGTGAAACAAACAACATTCCCTAAAGACTAAGCTGCTACACCAGACAACATAAAGTAACAATAAAGAGCTACACAACACTCCAAACTACATAAAGTGCACATTGGAATAAATGTAAAATGCCAGTCAACACAATAAACGCAGTAGACACGATGATTAGGCAGAGGATCTCTAATAATCTTTAGGGCAGTCTAGACTGTCCTCTGTAGTCTGGGTCCGGTTTGGTAGCAGACAGTAATAGATGTATACACATGATGGATTCGATGAAGGTTGTTGAAACTTTATCAACAGCTTCTTGAATGATTGACTGATTGTACTATTTTCATGCCACTATGTGAACTTAAATATTTCCTACAGAATCTTATTATGAGTTTTGTTTTACCCCTCTGGAAATCCTATTATAGGTAAATAATTAAATACTCACCTGCTTCACCTCAACCCATTGTAATGCATTAGGCGTTTTACACCTAACAACACTATCTGCCCCTGTTGCGATTTAAACACAGGATTGACACAAAGTATCACCTTGATTGCAAAATTTCAAGAGTTTAGCAATTATTTTGTTATTTAAAATTTTTATTTGATTAAATTAACTGTCTAAATATATGATGCACATTTATCTTTTTACTGTTCCTGGAAATTGACCAATAGCAATGCTGAAAACCTAAACGAAATAAAATCTGTACTTAAACACCAATTCATAACAAAATAAGCTAACATTGTGTTAGTACAGTAGTCGCGAATATGTTTGTTGATAGCTAATCAGGGACTTTCAATTTTTTTGCAATAAATTTTGATAAATGTTTACGCTTTTATTCTAATGTTTTTGCATTGCACTAGCGCTCACAGTATCCGGTGTAAATATCACCACGGGTTTTTTAATGAAAGCTCGCACTCCTGTGTGTGTAATAACAATAAATTGAATTGAACTGAGCCGAATCGTTCATCATGCGTGGGTCTGCTAATGAGCAAACTGTAATGCGCTGCTGAATTATACGCCACCTGACTTACGAGAATAATTGCTTGCGATATACGAGAAGGGAAAGAAGTGCACTGTTCTCCAAAAAAAAAAAAAATTCTAGAACAGTTCAGACCTGTGAGTGTGACCTGGACCGATCAAACACACAATATCTGCACACACTGTGCTCTGTGACAAATGAGGCCTTGCTGTTCTGTCTCGCACCATGAATAATGTTTTACTCGCACTTATTTGTATTAATTTCCACCTTGATAAAGAATGAATGTGTGCTGCTGGCTGGTTTGCTCACATCGCTACATCATGATGAAGATACCAAAAACTCTCAATGTTTTTTTTCTCTAAAACTCACATTGTATAATTTTCTTTTAGTCCCAAATGGATAGATAGATAGATAGATAGATAGATAGATAGATAGATAGATAGATAGATAGATAGATAGACACAGACAGACAGACATTAGAATAAAACAGATAGACAGACAGATCTATCTATCTATCTATCTATCTATCTATCTATCTATCTATCTATCTATCTATCTATCTATCTATCTATCTATGTATTTCTGACTGTCTAGTCAGAAATCCATAGATAGATAGATAGATAGATAGATAGATAGATAGATAGATAGATAGATAGATAGAAATACACAGATAGATAGATAGATAGATAGACAGACAGACAGACAGACAGACAGACAGACAAAGAAATAGATAGATAGATAGATAGATAGATAGATAGATAGATAGATAGATAGAAATACACAGATAGATAGATAGATAGATAGATAGATAGATAGATAGATAGATAGATAGATAGACAGACAGACAGACAGACAGACAGACAGACAAAGAAATAGATAGATAGATAGATAGATAGATAGATAGATAGATAGATAGATAGATAGATAGATAGATAGGTGAAGGTTTGGGGATTGTGTTTTGTATGTGTGTACTCAGAAATTATACATTTAAATTTTACAGCAGACACAAAAATGAAAAAAAAAGAGCATCTTACAATTATCCCATGTATACAAATAAATTATTACTGAGTGAACAAATACAAAGAAAGACCGAACCCAGTTTTTAAACCGCATCCTCTCCAAGCGTCCTACGCTTCACTTTGTTAAACAGTCTGGGGTTAAAAAGAGCCATATTTATAACTGTGAAACAAGTATTCAGACACATGACTTTTCCAGCTCTAAGCTGTTCCTCCCATTTAAGGCATTTGGCAGATACCCTAAACAGTTGAGGGTTAAGGGCCTTGCTCAAGGGCCCAGCAGTGGCAGCTTACTGCTAGTGGATTTGAACTCATGGACCTTTGTATGAAGTCCATATGTGGAAGCATGAAATCTCCTCTTGTTGAATTGAACTAGGAGACCTGTTTTAAAACGTGTTTTAGCATGACAATGCAACCCTCAAGCACAAATTCAGCTCCATGAAGATCTGCTTTACATTAGTAGGAGTGAAATATCTCCTCTTATAGAGCTCTGAACCTCAACCCTATTGGAATGAATGTGAACGTTGACTGCACCCCAGGCCTCCTCACCTCATCTACATCAGTACCTGACTTTACTACCACCCTTCAAGCAGCAAAAGTCTCCACAAAATCTATTGGAACATCTTCTGAGTAAAATGGAGGTTATTATGAGGACAGATAGGGACTAAATGTGGTATATTAAAGACGCCCATATTAATCTTATGCTCAGGTGTCCAGGAACTTTTGTCTATATGGTGTAACTGACACAAAAGTCTGGCTGTGTAAACATTGGTAAAACAGAAAATCTTTTATTTTTCTGGTGCACACTGCTTTGCTTTTTGATGTGCAGTGTACGTCAACTCGGCGGCAATAAATACAGGAGTGACAGGTGGAAGTGGAAGGAGGTTTATTGCATCAGGCCCGGGTTCTCCGTCATGCACACGGCGATCTTTCATATCGCTTTGTTTACCTTCTCTGAAACGAATTTGGGGAGGAGGAGAAAGAGGAGAAGGAGGGTGAGAAAGAAGGCTTGGCAAGCAAGGACGAAACGTGCATCACTCAGCTCCGAGTGCGTCAGCAGCCTGAACCGGCTCGTAAATGATTGATGTCAGGATAAATTAAATTGCAATCGAAGGACGTAATGCGTCGGACGGGGTGGCTGTTCATCAGTTTAAGACTAAAAAGAGCAATTACACCACGATTCCAGTGAGCTTAGCCTTCGGAGAAAGAGAGAGAGAAAGAAAGAAAGAGGAATAAAGGGAGAGAGAGGGAGGGACTATGGCATATTCACCAGTCATCAGCAGTGTATCGGTGTGACATGCCATCGGTCTCCACGGCCATCACAGCGATGCTCATGCAGACATGTGTGATGAATCTGTAGACTAGCAAAGCAATAACGCTTCCGAATTGTTCTTGTATCCCTTGTTCACGCGGCCACTCGTATTGTACCGATCCCGCACGTCGATTTATTTATTTATTTATTTATTTTAAATATGTCTAATTATTTCTGCATTACGAGTCGAGGAGGAGTAATGCTCTAATGTTCTGTATGAATGGAGTGAATGTACTACTCCACACCAGAACGCTGTCAAATTGACAAATCTTTTTCTATAACTCAGAATCGAACATTTCTGTCCATATTCCATTTCCATTTCCGACATTTACTGTAGCAGCAGACGCCTCTATCCAGACATACAAAAGTGCTTTAAGTCTATCAATGAATTAATCAACTCTGGTTCACTCAGTTATAGAGTTCATGGACTTGTTTTGTCACAGCTTTATTTTAAGATTAATTATTTATTTCAATACAAACTTCTTTCACGTTGTTATTGTATGGTATTGTTTGTAGAATTTTGAGGAAAATTCGAGAATTTGAGGAATTAAATCCATTTAGAAAAAAAGGTGTAACATAACTAAATGTGGAAAAAGTAAAGTGCTGTAAATAAATAATGTAAAATGCACTGTACACAAATTGGATAAAAAAATTTTTTTTTTCAGATTTTTTAATATTATTTATTTATTTATTAAATTTTTTTTTAATTAATGCTTTAAACAACAAACAAGAACAAATTAACCAAAACAGAACCTATACAGAAAAATGCTAACAATACCAAGAACAATAATTGCTTTTTTAATGAAATCAAAATGTTTTTTTTGTTGTTTTTTTATTCGTTATCCACAATAATCATAAGTAGGTGATATTTGATATTTGAAGTAGAAATTGATGATGTATTTCTATATAATGTGTTTTTTGTTGTTTTTTTCATTCATTATCCACAATAAAAATGCACTAAAAATGCTAATTAGTCTGAAGTTTACAGAGAGGGATTACAGATTACGGATTACAGACCCCCAACAAAAAAGTAGTCAAATAAAACACTGAAAAGGAAAATCTATTTAATTTCCTTTCATCTAGCATTTAATGCACAGAAAGGCAGATTTACCTAAATAAACAGTTTCAGGGTATAGATTTTATCCCTATATGTATATCATTAATGAGTGAGTCAGAGGTCATGGTGGTGAGGGAAAACACTCACTGAGAGGGTATAAAGAAAATACTGTGAGGAAACAGACTTAAAAGGGAATCCATCCTCATCTAGACATCCGTATATTGAGATAATAAATCATTCATTTTTATTATTGTGTACTACAAAATCAAAGAGGGCCATTTTGTAACCAAGAAATTCATTAAATATAATTTTAAATAAGTCTGTTCTCAATTAAATCTATTGTCAACTGCGAGTGAAATCGAAGTCCTAAGCCATTGTAAGAGAAACAGTTTCTATCAATTGCAGTCCGAAGGCACAGGAAAATTAAATGAAACCATATGGGTGGACCAAGGTAGGATGCCAAAACATCAAAGCAATATGTCTGGATAACAGAAAATGCACAATATAAATGTAAAAACAAATGGGTAGAAACAGGGGTCAGTGTTTGTACAGAAATGGGATTTACATACAGAAAAAACCAACTAACACCTAAACAGGAGAAAACAAGGTGGGCTGAAGGGAAACAATCGTAGAGTGGTTTGCATGAAGGTAATATTTAGTGGTGAATCATGAATGTGCATTTGGCCAAGCGGACAATGCTGGAATGTTTTGTCGGATGTAAAAATAGTAATCAAAAACTTCCTTTTCGGCTTCTCCCATGATCTGCATGTTTGATTTGGCACATGTTTTTACGCTGGATGCCCTTCCTAACGCAACCCTTCCCCATTTATCCGGGCTTGGGACCGGCACTAAGAGTGCATCAGCTTGTGCAACCCTCATGGCTGGGGTTGGCTCCCTGACCGAGAATCGAACCTGGGCCACGGCAGTAAGAGCGCCACATCCTAACCACTAGACCACCAGGGAACCAAAGATAGTAATCAAGATGAGAAAAAAAAAAATCAGATTTCTGCAGGTCAGGTAAAAGACCAGGGGATATATACAGGTACCAGGGGTCAGTACACTCAGTGTGGGAAAAAACTGTGTGGCTTTTTGTTACACTTCTAATCACTGAAGAAGTTGATAATGAGTGAGTTAGACGAATGCGGAAAGTGAAACCAGGAAAGTCAGGGTTGAAATATTTCGTGTCCGGTCCGTGAACGGGTCTCTTTGGGGATGCAGGTAAAGAAGAGTCAGGTCCTGTGGTCTGAGGAGTCCTCGAGCGCCCCTGATAGGAGTGAGTAATTGTCTTGACAGGAGCTGATGAGGGAAATGATGTGTGTTTTCAGACAAAGGCACACAGGGAGGAGTGAGCGAGGCCGAGCGTGATGGGGAGGAAAGGGGCAAGAGAGGGAAAGACTGAAGATTGATATTGTCGTTTACCCTTGGACGACCGTTGGATGCCACCGGCATAACGAGTTCTGACACTTCAATTAGCTTGTCCAAGATAAACAATGCAAAAAATAAAAAATAAAAAAAATCATATCATTATCTTAAACTGACTGGAACCTGAACGCCATGTCTGAAAAAACAAAAAAAGTTTTCTTCCTGTGAAACTACACCCATTCCAAAAACAGTTTGTAATAAAACAAACAAAAAAGTGTCTATAAGTGTAAAGAAACTTTAAGTAAACACATTATGTGGAAATATTAGACTAATAAATTGCTATTAAATTTTTTTGCATTTGTTTATTTACTTATTAAATATGTAATAAATAATCTATTTAGTATTAAATATTATACAAAAATCAATACGATTAATAAATCAATTGTTAGATTTTACTGAAGTAGAGTTGACAATTCGGATGAAAAAAAGGTAAAAATATAAATAATATAAAAACCTCACTATTCTCTCAATGTATTTAATTATAGGTATTTTTGTGTCCATTCTAACAGTTGTCACATTATCTACAAATCATCTTCATGCTTAGATTCCAATATATACATTACACAAACACATTTTGCTGCTTTCATACACAATATAATATTTATATTTTACATTTATAAAATAGACCTTAATGAGCTTAACTTACCCTTTATATTTAGCTGTGAAAAAACCCTATTTCCTATAACAAATTTCATTTGCTCTAAAATAATGAGTAACTATCAGATTATTAGCTTCAATGCAACAGAGATAGTATAAAACATTAAAATTACAATAAAAGGGCATTCCATATTTTAGAATTGAATAAATCATATTTAAACACAACACTCTTATTTATTTATGTAACTGTCAGGGAGGCAAGCATGAGTCAGAAATAACTATCATGTTTATTGGAGGTTTTTTAGTACATAAACAGAGGACAGCGAGCGTTACGAACCGTGATGCGGGTTGAGTCCGTAATGCCTGTGTGATCCAAAACGGCAGTATAACCCGTGTGGAAGGTATAATCCGTGTGAAAAGGGTAATCCAGAAAGCGAGAGTAATGCGTGGGACAGGAAGAGGAAACAGGAACCAATGGGAGTGCTGGCAGTTAGGAACCAGGTTGATCAACCAGGTTGATCACCAGGCTATCAACCTGGCTATCACCAGGTTGATAGCCATCTAGTAGGTCCAACAGCCAGGGAGCACTAAGAGTGGCAGAGGGAGAGACAACATGAAAGCCTCAGAAGGGGTCATGGCAGGTGGATCCCTGACATTACCCTCCACTCCAGGGGCGGCACAAGACACCCCAAAACCCACCCACGCTAGGCGGGCCAGGGCACTCCGAGGAGGGCCTCGCTATCTGTCCAGGGTCGAAGGAGGAGGCTCGCATGGCCTCTGCAGAGATCTGCTTCCTGTGAAGTGTCAGCAGATTTATGGAGGTACGATCATCCCAATTCCCCACCGAACAAACCAAGATTGTGTTCCTCATCACGTTACTGTCTGGGAAGGCTCTATTTTGGGCCAGCATGATGTGGAGCACCAATTGGGACAATCTTGACTCTTATGCAAGTTTCACCAGGCAGATCACAGGAATGTTCGGGATGGTTACGCCGGACCTCCACTACAGCCCCCTCAGGTCTGAGAGGGCTCCGCTTGAGTGCGCCTCTCTGATCCAATGTTCCGCCGGGTGTGCCGCTCCGCTCCAGTGTTCCGCCGAGTGCGCCGCTCCGCTCCTGTGCTCCGCTTCTGTGCTCCGCTCCGCTCCACTCTTAGTGCCAGTCCTAAGCCCAGATAAATAGAGAGGGTTGTGTTAGGAAGAACATCCAGCATAAAACATGTGCCAAATCAAATATACGGATCACAAATCAGAATTTCTGGATTTGGGCTCTGGATAAGGGCGTCTGCTAAATGCCGCAAATGTAAATGTAAATTTCATACCAGATCGGTCGAGGCCTGGGTTACCAACGACTGCCACAGGTATTGTTAGCTAACAGGGTGGAAATTTGGCTACTGTTGGCCGGAGGAGGAGAAGGCGAGGTGGAAGATGTCTACAGAGACGGCCGGAAAAAGAGAAGTGTAGGAGAGTGGCGGTTTAGGTTGGTATTTTAAATGTTGGTAATATGACTGGTAAAGGAAGAGAGGGAGCTGATATGATAGAGAGGAGAAAGGTAGATATTGGAACATTGGAGGAGGGTTTAAACTGTTCTATCATGTTGTGGATGTATAAGAAAGAAGAGAGGTGTGGTGAAAGCCAAGAAAAAGGCATATGAGGAGCTGTATGTGTTGGAATGATTTGTACCGATTGGCCAGGCAGAGTGACTAAGCTGGGAAGGATGTGTTGCAAGTAAGAGCAATAAAGGATGGAGATGGAAATGTGTTTACTAGAGAGGAGAGTGTGTTAAGAAGGTGGAGGAAGTACTTTGAGCAGCTGACGAACGAGAAAATGAGAGAGAGATGGTTGGATAGTGTGAAGATGGTGAAGCAGGAAGTTGATAGGATTAGTAAGTAGGAAGTGAGAGTAGCAATTAAGAGTATGAAGAGTGGAAAGTTGGTTGGACCAGATGACATACCGGAGTTGTGGTATTGTATGAGGAAGTCAGATGTGTCAGAGAAGTATGTAAGGGTGGTGCAGGACATGTATGAGGACAGTGTGACAGCAGTGAAGTGTGCAGTAGGAACGACAGACTGGCTCAGGGTAGAGGTTGGACTGCATCAAGAATCAGCTCTAAGCCCTTTCCTGTTTGCAGTGGTGATGGACAGGTCTCACTGGACTATGATGTTTGCGGAAGATATTGTGATTTGTGGTGAGAGTAGGAAGCAGATTGAGAAGAGCCAGGGAAAAGTAATGGAAAGTGTGTTAAAGAAGTGAAGAAATGAGTGCAGGCAGGGTGGAGTGGGTGGAGAAGAGTGATAGCAGGAGTGATTTGTGATAAAAGAGTATCTGTGAGAGTGAAAGGGAAAGTTTATAGGACTGTGGTGAGACCTGAGATGTTGTATGGTTTAAAGACAGTGGCATTAAGTAAAAGACAGGAGGTTGAGCTGGAGGTAGCAGAGCTGAAGATGCTGAGATTTTCATTGCGAATGACTACGATGGACAGGATTAGAAACAAGTTTATAAGAGGGACAGCGCATGTAGGACGTTTTGGAGACAAGGTGAGGGAGGTGCAATTGAGATGGTTTGGACATGTGCAGAAGAGGGACATGGGGTATATCGGTAGAAAAATGGAAAGAGAAAAGAGGAAGTTTATGGATGTGGTGAGGAAAGACATGCAGGTAGTTGTTTTGAAAGAGGCAGATGTAGAGAACAGACTAGTATGGAGATGGATGATCTGCTGTGGCGACCCCTAATGGGAGCAGCTGGAATACTTATCATGTTTGTATTATCTATAAACAATTTATCAATACAGGTATGTGAGAGCGGGAAGAATTCCAGGTTTTGTTGTGGAAAAAAAGGAAATATATTTCCCTATTTCATTTATTGTCCTGTGTGTGTGTGTGTGTGTGTGTGTGTGTGTGTGTGTGTGTGTGTGTGTGTGTGTGTGTGTGTGTGTGTGTGTGTGTGTCCTTTGTCAGTCCACCGAGACAATGTCTATATAATGATAAAGAATCAGTGCTGCTGCTACAGCAAGAGCTCCCGCTGGGCCTGTCATCCATTCTCTCTCTCACACACACACACACACACACACACACACACACACACACACACACACACACACACACACACACACACACACACATATATGGATAACACAACACATGTCAGGTTTGAGAGCTTACACACCACTACATAGAATATAAACAGCAGAAAGTACAGGCCATTCATCATCCAATAATAAAAGTCAGTCAGTGTTAAGGCTCAGTCAATAGAAAACAAGGACACAGACAAAAGTATTGGGACACCTGACATTTCCAGCCGTATTTGGTTCTTTCCCAAACTGTTTGCACACTTCTATCCAGTTTGTAACACTCCAGAATTGTGGCAGAGCCATCGATGAGAGATAGATTTCTCTAAATGAAAAAAAAAAGATCTATAGCACATAATTGCAGCATATGTTATTCTGAGTGAACCTCTCCTGAACTCCTGTTTATTCTGTCCACACACACACACACACACAAACACACACCTCTATCTCTAAAGACTCCGGTTGTTCCTGGTAAGCCATGTTAGACCTCTGTGACCTAAATAATTGGATGTTTAGATACACCTTCCACTGAGTTTCGAGTGTGAGTGGAAGCGAATCGATGCGAGGTCTAATTGCAAAGCCGTGAGAGGTCTCGTCTCTGTAAGAGCCGAGTGCTCTGTAATAGAGCTGAAAGGTCATCGAATATTTCACATCTCCTCCGTTCTCCATTCGTAAGAGTCTACGAACACTAGAACCTCGCGCTGAGCTCGTCTGCAAGGAAACACGATACACCATGAAATCAGTTTGGAAAATAGTAGGAAATTGGGATTCTGTGCAGTTTTCATGAAGACAGAAGGGTGACAGTGTCTCATTAGAAAGAGTCTCAAAATAAAAGCAAATGGTACGTCCCAGATAAATTAATGAATACCATGACTGATTTTATCAGGTCGAGGTTGTCTCTTGGTGGATGTCTGCGCACAGCGGTGCAGGACAAATGGTAATTAATTAACCACTGTGCCGAAGCTGCGGTCAAAACACATCCAGGAGAGTTGCCTGACAGTGTGTGTGTGTGTGTGTGTGTGTGTGTGTGTGTGTGTGTGTATATATATATATATTTATATATATATATACACATACTGCATTTTTGTCACTTCATCATATCATCATAAAGGCTATAATAGCTCGATTACTATGTTCCCTACTTTACATCTAAATGACAATTAAATATATATTTCAGAAAAGGTAAAAAAAAAAAAAAAAAGAAGCCAAATATAGTTTAATAAATCATTTAAAATGAGCATATATATTTCTAATACTGCTGTTTAGGTTAATTTGTCAAAAATCACAACTCATTATACTCAAATTAGATTCCAATCCACACCACACCTAACAATATAGTGTGGAAATGACTAATAAACTGATCTTATTTATTGTATTGCACAAAAAATGCACAAGCAGGTACTACTGCTTTATAAGATTGTAATAAAATGATGCCATCGCACCTTAGCTAAGCTGAACTTATAAATTATAATATTGATAAAACAGAACAGTAACACCATAATCCCATGTAGCTGGATGTAGGAATGAACTGGATGTAGAATAATAATAATAGAGTAATAATTTTTTTAAGCAACAATAATAAAAGTTTTAAATAAATACGATAATTTATTACATTTAGATTATTTTTTTTCTTTCTTTTTTGATAACAATACATCCATAACCACCACAACTCCTGAGGATATCTGATTGCTAATAGAAATCATTGTTAAATGGGCAGCACAAGATAATATATAACAATAGTAGTTTAATAAATAATGATAAATAAAAGTTTTTAAACACATTTAAGACTCTATTTAAGTAAAATTTTTAACTCGAATGCTGCCTTCATTTATTCTGATTCATAATAACAATATATAGCAGTTTAATACCAAATGAGGTATGTTAATGTCTACAACTTGTTTTAAATTCTACAAATAATAAAAAAAAAAACCAAACAACAAATAAACTAACATGTCTGGATGGTTTAGTTTGTTTTCTCCAGCCATCCTACGTGTAAATTTGTGCGAACTCTTACAAATTTGTCATTGATCAATGCATTATTGCCTTTTTCCTCTTTCTCTCTCTTTCACACACATTACCGTGTAGATGTAAGGTTCTTTTTGGCAAACACTGGTCCGAAATCCTGTGTGTTGGAGAATTGAATATTGCCAGGAAGATAATCTTGGCCTCGGAGGAGCTGTTTGGCTCTGTTAGGGAGATGAGTGTAATTCTGGCACCGACTGAATAAAGAAAGAGTGAGAAGAGGCGTTTCGTTCAAGTGCTTTCACAAAACAGTCGGCAGGCAATAAATAGTCAGCAGGGAAATAAAGAGGGAGTGTCATGACTGCCCTTGGCTTGTAGCAGAGATAAAGTGACTACAGAATATAGCTCTGAGTTAACTGACATAGAAATGCACAGGAGACTTTGTGATTTTATTAACTCAGGATATAGAAAACATAAACTTATATCATTTATACAGTAACATAAGTGCAGGATTTGTGTAAGGCACAATATGTGTAGAGAATGTAGGATATATTAATCTACAATATGGAATATGTTCATTATATGTGCAAATGGATTCAACTGGAGACTCACGTCCACAGCCTAAAGATCCTTGGAGTTACTCAAGAACTTTGAAAATGGATTTGGACTGTAATTAATATCAACGGTCTGCTACAGTGATGACGGTCCAAAGGTCACATGAATAGTTCTGTATTTAAGCTCCTGTCACTGACACATTAACAAGGATGGAACTGTAATGAATGGACATTAGGGGCCACCCAGATGAGAATGGGTTCCCTTTTGAGTCTGGTTCCTCTCAATGTTTTTTCTTCATACCATCTCAGAGAGTTTTTCCTGCTCACAGTCACCACTGGTTCACTCTTATTAAACTAACATACATTTTTATTATTTCCACTTTATCTGTGTAATGCTACTTCGAAACTAATTGCATCGTTAAAAGCGCCCTACAAATAGAAATGAATTCAATTAAATCGAACTGCAAGAGGTTATACGCAGTGTGTATACAAATGATAGATAGCTATGAGGGGTAATTTAGGATATACAATAAATACACTCATATAAATATACAATTATCCAGAATTGATAGAGAATGTACAGTGTGGAATAAAACTGCATGATGAATACTGCAGTAGAATCAGCAAAGCATCAGTGAGCCATCAGTGTCCTATCAGTCAAGTCAAGAGTCAAGTCAAGAGGCTTTTATTGTCATTTCTACTATACACAGTGGTACACAGTACACAGTAAAAATGAGACAACGTTTCTCCAGAACCCTGGTGCTACACTAAACAACAACAAACAAAACAACATAAAGCTACAACACAAGTTACATAAAGTGCATCGAGTGCAACCTGGTGCAAACAGTGCAGACAGACAGTGCAGACAGACGACACAAGACAAGACACAAAACCCTATATAGCGCCGACCAGTAAACCTACTGTATACTAGATTATACAGTACTGTACAAGAAAACTGTAAAAACTATACAAAATATAAACTATATCCCAGAAGTGACTATAAACAGTGTAGTGCAAAAAAATACAGCAGCAGTCGAAGGTGCAAAAAACAGCATGTAAACAGTATAATACAATGAAAATGATAAATGTGCAAAAAACCAGCAGTTGAGAGTATGGTACAGTTGAGTGTAGTGTAGTGTAGTGTAGTGTAGTGTAGTGTAGTGTAGTGTAGTGTGGACTTCAGTAGTAGATGGGGAAAAAAACAGCAGACCCCCCTGTCCAGAGCAACTTAGAAAATGCTTTGAATTCTCTATCAATAAATAATTTGAAATAGTTCATTAGGACATAGACTTGGAATCAGTCTGAAACTTTGTTGGAAGAGAAATGGTCACATTTCTAAAATCCCTCTAGAAGAAGTACGTCTAAAGATCTCTTGAGACATCCAGTGGAAGTGTGTTTGACCACCTCCATGCCAGAACAGAGAAACATCTTGAGGTATCTTGAAGATGGAGAGATCAGTTAAGCAGTGGTTCATTTTAGGATGAGATAAGGGCTGTGAGTTAGAGGGCTGCTGGTGTTTTGAGGTGGAAAGATACAGGAAGTCAATGAGGGAATGTAGCAATGGGGTGATTTGGGAGAAACCTAGGAAAGTTTAAAGCAAGTCATGCAGCTGCACTCTGGATTAGTGGCAGAGGTCACAAGTCTTTTAGAGGCAGACCTGCCAGTTACAATAATCCAGTCTTGAGATGACGATTGGATGAAGGACCTGAGTGGATTGGATGAAGGACCTGAGTGGATGGGCCATGGGCCAGGGACCCCCCTTTCCCCCATGGCTCTGCTCTCCCACCACAATGCTCCACCTACACACCATACAAATCATTCACAACTTTCCATAAAATAGGTTAAACCCATTAAATAATCATCGCATGATTGCCTGAATTCAAGCATGTAAACATATACTGTATATTAAAGTTTAGCAGAAAAACAGATAAATCGTTTAAATGGGCGAGGGCAGCGGTGGGGCAGGGGTACTCATGGTCACCTTGGTATTTGCCTTGATGCTTCATTTAGTCCTTTTAACTACACACGGAGAACTGTGTTTCCCCACGGGCCATTATTACCAATGCACCACCTGCTAAACTCTAGACCGCTCTGGGGCCTCAGAGTGGCGTACACACAAAACAGGGCTGAAAAAACAAACAAAGTTGTGCGCTTTATCTGCTTCGTCAATTCCCCTTCTCACCTTTTGTATTACCACGTTGTGCATACACAGGGCTGAGTCTATTGCTGCTCTTGCTGTTTTGCACAACATTGTGTTTTCAAGCACTTGTATACAGTTTTCTTTTGCACATTGTAGTGTATAATAAACTGAATAAAATACTAATTCTGCCATATAAACGCGTTAAACCGATTACTTCCGCTGATAAGACCCATTACTTGAAGAAAAAACTGCACTTCCTCTAATCTCTGTGCAATTTCTGAAGCCTCCTCTTCACCTGGCATCCGTATCGGATCAGATATCGGCCCATCAGAAGATATACATCAGCTTTTTTTACTGTGCTCGTGTAAACTTTTGATTTGCCACAACACGGTTTTCCGAGTTTGTCTTTTCCTCATACATTCCAGCAGTAGTATGCCTACAAACTGACTCTGTTGCTTGATTAAGGCCAACACTTTACCTAAAAATAGTGCTTATAAGAAATAATGGAACTCCATGTTGACAGGAATAAAACACGGCAAACGGGACAAAGGCTAATGTGCGGATGAATGTGATTGAAAGTGCCGGCACATGTAAACACCTTATCGGATTAGATAACGTCTCAGTCAACAGTAAATATTTTACCAAATCCTTTAATTAGAATGATTTAATTTTGAATGACAAAAAAGTGTACATGTAAACGTAGCTACTGTCTTGTGTTGTCTGTTTGCACTGTCTTTTGTCTGCACTGCTTGGACTCGATGCACTTTATGTGGCAAAGACAACTTACTTTAGTGATCAGCTCTATGTTCTGTCATGCAGCTCTATGTTGTGTGATGTAGCTCTATCTTGTTTAATGTAGCAACAGGGTCCTGCAGAAATGTTGTCACATTTCACTCTGTATTCCGTCAGCTACATACTAATGAAATGACAATGAAACCTTCTTGACTTGACTTTCTCCCATCGAGTTTTTTTTTTTTTTTTTTATAAATCGCAATCTTTGTGTGGAAAGTGCCGTATGCAAGTTTTCAGCCTCGTTACGTGCCTGCGACACTTTTATAAATGTTATCTCTGTACAGTTAAACACAGAAGATGCCGCAGAAAGAAAAATGAAAGAACGGAGAGAAGGTTTAGGCCAAAGAAAAACGAAAATATTTCTGATAATTTCAAACTAAACATTATAATTATATTTTACCTCTTTGTATTAGCAGTTTGATGTTAAATGGCAATTAAATGCACTAAATGCTTTTAGTTTTCACAGACATTCTTGTATGCAATTACAGCAATAATTTTAAGAGACCGTATTTCCTCTTGTATATTTAGTGTTGCTCTTTAATGAAGAAAAATGCTTATCCGGTTATTTGATTAATCAATGGACTAATCAGTAAAATACTCAATTACTATAATACTTCAAAGTTGAGCAAAGGGTAGGTCCTGTATACAGTATCTTACAAAAGTGAGTACACTCATCACATTTTAGTATTATTTCTCAAGGGACAATACTATAAAAAATTAAACGTAGATATATTTTAGAGTAGTCAATGTTCAGCTCGTACAGCAGTACAGATTTACTGTACTTTAAAAATAACTCAACATACAGCCATTAATGTCTAAATACCTGGCAACAATTGTGAAAACACCCCAAATAAACGTCAAAACTGTGTAGAAAGTGTCAATATTTTGTGTGAGCACCATTGTTATGTAGCACTTTCTTAATCCTCCTGGGTGTGGAATTCACCAGAGCTGCACAGGTTGTTGCTGGGATCCTCTTCCACTCCTCCATAATGACATCACGGAGCTTCTGGATGTTTGACACATGGTGCTTCTCCACCTTTCACTTGAGGATGCCCTCCAGAGGCTCAATAGTGTTCAGGTCTGGAGACATACTTGGTCACTTAATTACCTTCACTTTCAGCTTCCTCAGCTGCCTTGCAGTTGTACAGTGTGATTGGGTTGTTATTATGTTTAACCAAAGGACATGATTCCAGTAGTTCATGCTCTTTGACAGGTTGTCTTCAGCAAACTGTTTGCGGTGTATGGTCTGAGCACTGACGAGCGGACCTTCCGCTTATGCAGCCTCTATAGCAATGCTGTAGCACTCATGCATGCATTCGATGGACCCCTGTGAGGTCTGTTCCAAGTGGAACTCGTCTTGGAAAACCTCTGTATGACCCTGGCCACTGTGACAGAGTGGTTGCTAGCTGTCTCTGTTATACTAGCTTACCTGGTTTGAGAACAGGTAAGAACTTGTGCGTACCTACATTCCACCACGTAGGTTTTACCATTGTTTAGGCAGAGGTAGAGGGCAGGTGCCACACATTGTATTTTTCTGGTAGCGTAGCCTAGTGTAGTCATCTAGTCTGTTGCCGTTTGTTAGTTAAGCTTTCAAAATACAGCCTAGAGTAGACCTTTTTTTATGTTCATTTCTTTGGCACTGTCCTTGTTCTTTTTGTTACCGTACTGCACTTAACCATTAAAGCAATAACTACTTTAAACTCTGGTCCTACTATCTTGTCCAAACAACCCGCAACAACTAAATGGTTATTGTTTTCTCACTCCCCTAGGCCTAGCCAAGGTGGGAACGTAACAGGAGTTATTTTCGGAGGACAGTAAATATGTACTGATATACAAGCTGCACATTAACTGCTCTAAAATATATCCATTTCTATGGTATTGTTGTCTCTTGTGAAGATATACTACAATATTTGCAAAAATTTAAGGGGTGTACCCACTTTTGTGAGATACTGTAACTGAAAATAGCTCATTAAGGATCTGGCTACCGAGTAAACAAACTGAAAGTGTAAGAGTTTTTTAAGAAACCTGTTAAGTTCAATGCTCTGTTCCTTGAAACATATAGCATGATGCAGCCTCACTTTCACAGTGAGGGACTTTGTTTGAGAAGGAGGTGGGGAGGTGCAGGAGCACAGTTGTACGGTTAGCTGAAAGGGATAATAAACAAGTAGGGGTCACCTCGCAGGAGGAGTTGGAAACATTACACATTTGAATTAGAATTGCTTCAACTGAAGAAAAATGGAAAAACATTCAAACACTAAACGAGAGAAAAAAAAGAAGAAGAAGAAAAGAGAAAAACCCATGTTTCTTCATGCTGAATTCAAAAGACTGAAAGGCTTCCACTGACCTGAGCAGGTGCACACAAGCGAGCTGATGAAACCAGTCCTCTTTCAGACTGCTTTAAAATGATGAATAAGTGACACCTCCAGACAGGTAGAACGGGAAATAACGAGCGCATTCTCTTGCACACGTTCTATTTAACAGCTGAAGTGGGCAATGGCGGTAATTACTCAAGCAACCTGGCAAACTCCGAGTCGCTTGCACAGTGTGCCACTGTTCTCGTCAATGGCCGTTTCCTGATTGCCTATTGTGATTAAAAAACACAAGCTGAGAACGGAGATGGCCGCAGGAGCCGCCGTGCCGTGAGCGCAAGCTTAATTGGACTAATTTTCTTTGATTCAAGCCTCCTTTGTAAGTGTAAACAGCACGCTTGAACTAAGAAGAAAGGAATAAAAGATGCATTGCGGCAATGAATCCTCAAATAAGTCCAGTCTTTTTGAACAGGTTTGCTTGTTTTCTGAAACAGTTCGAATCAAAGGACAGCGTCATGTATATTGATAAGTATTCAACATGTCTTTTTTTCTTTTCTTCTTTTAAAAAAAAAAAATGTAGCCAAGCATCTTTTGGTCTGATTTGCAGTCATTATTTATTTGGAGCTGCAGATGGACCTGCTTTCCAAGTTTGCTGTTATTCTCTTTTTGTATCTCAGTGACAAACAATGAGGAGACAAGCATCATTTTCTATAGAATATAATCAGGGATTGTGTGCTCCTGCATCCTCCCACCTCCATCCCCAACAAACTTCCTCATTGTAGGCGATCAGTCACAAGTGTGTATTAGAATATGAGAAACTTCAACTTCATGCTACATATCAGAAAGAAAATGGGCAGACAAAAAAAAAACAAAAAAAAACCTTGGAATAATGTGCCGCAAAAATAAAATGGAGCAGTCTGGGTAATTAGACATCCTTTTCTTTACCGTGTACCGAGCTCACATTTAGCGTATATTTAGCAGGTAAATTATAGTATGTGTTTCATTACCAGAGAAAATGTCTATTCTTCTATTCAGGCAGTGGGAGAAAGAAAAAGTGCAGCCTAGCCTGAGCTCCCAGATGCAAAAGCAGTACAAAAGCACAAATTATGCAATTACATAATGAAAAGCAATTTAAAATGAAATCACAAGATTAGGCAAAGTAATTTATTATAAAAAAAAAAAAAGAAAACGATTTCCAGGGATTATGTAACGTTTCAGCAAAAAAAAAAACTGGGGATAAAAAGATTCACCAATTTTTATTGGCGTATCGAAATAAAAGTTGTGATGCATCGAGTTCAAAAAGTATGCGGCGGATTAATATCGCATCGATTATAACATATCTACATCGGTTGAAAACTATTCATTTATATATTATTATTAGTAGATGCGTTATAATTTTATTATTTAGAAAATGACCAATAATTGGTGAGCAATATTTTCTATGCAGACTGATTTCTCCTCGCTAAACTGTTTCTCATACATGTTCTCTCAGCAACACCGCTGCTACGTGAATGTGACTTATCACAACACTACGGAGACTGAGGCGTGTCCTGAGAGTCACATAGAACACGGATTAACATGGCAGAAGTCTCTTCCTGCAGACACAACACGAAAAAACTTCTGGTTTTATTAAGTGAATGGATAATTTGCTGTCTGTCTGAACCAAAGAAATAAAAGTGAATTATTTGTACCCTATTGAATTGCAGAGCATCATATTTTTTTCCATTTCATCATATTGCATCGAATCGCATTGTTGAATCGAATCTAAATCAAATCACAATGCATCGAAATAGGGGTGAATCTTATCTCATAGCGTCGGTAGCTTCTTCATATGTTTCTTTAATGTACTGTATAATTGGCTATGCATTGAGATGCAAATCGCATCGCCCTCAGTTATGGAGCTCAGTTATGTGAAACAATAGGGAGGCAATGTTGTTAATAATGTCACCCTGTCTTACTAAAATTCTGAACTAGTTCTTGTAGATGTTTTGCAAAACTGACACTGTTAAAAATGCTTGAGGACGTCCCTGTAAAATATCATGCACTGCACCCTTGACTGTAAATAACCAGACATACGGTATATAGACGGTATATAAAGGTTTTGGTCACCTGATCATAAGATTCTAAGATATTCTGATCATAAGATCCCATTCCACATTTGGTCTCCATTTGCTTTTAGAATAACCTTAACCACTTAGCTGCCACTGCTGGGCCCTTGCGCATGGCCCTTACCTGCACAATTGTATAAATGCATAAATGTAAGTCACTCCGGATAACACTGTCTGCCATTTACATGCTGTACATGTGAATGAAAGAGTTATTGAAGGTACCAACAAATGTCCTGCACATTTGATCAAAGTAGGCACAGATGATCCAGATAACACATAACAACAGTTGTTAACTTTTTGTTGTGTTGTGTGAATTTACAAAATCCACACAAACACCTTTTTTAAGTTTACTTTTGACATTGTGTTGTATTATGCATAATCTTTGATACAAGAAAAAACACATTCAGATTTTTAAAAACGTCTCTCTATCATTTCTGAACAAACTCACGAAGCTGTTATAGTCTCAAGGCCCTCAGGAAGTGATGATTAAAATTCTTTAATACTTATCCCTTCTCTCCTTCATAGTTTCAGCCTGTGCTCCAGTGTACTTGGTCTTATTCTTTAAACATAAGAGCGTATGATGCCTTGGCTGCACTGAGGTGTGACACTCTACAATTATGCCATTGTCACTCCACAATGAGGCTCCATCACACTATTGTACGCTGCCTGAATAGAGTCGGGTAATTGCGTCAGTTTTTTTAGCTCCTACAATAGCCGCTCCCTGCCGCCTCGCGGAGTTAATTAAAAGGACATTTTTTTTCTCTCCTGCTGCATAGTAACATCCTGCACATTTCCGAACACTTCTCACATTGGCCCCCTTTTAAAAAGGACGATCAGGAACTATAAAACAAGGCCACCCCAGGGTTAGATTCCACTCTGAGTTTCATAGCAGACAATACTGAAACCAAACACAGGCACTATTGCGTGTTTACTCCGATTATTAGGAGGATATTTTTTAATGAGCTGGATGAGACAGAGGAGCATGCAGGGAGGCTGGCTGGGCTTTGATGTGGGGGTTTTAGAAAATCAAGCACTCTGAAAGTAGCTATTGCATTTCTTCCTGGTTTTTAATGCTGAGGGAAATTGATATGAAGTCACACAAATGTCCATGACATGCACATAATTAATTTTTTTACAGTGACATTAACTGACCAGGGAATACATTATGAACGATGAAGTGAATAACACTGTTTATTATACTAGCCAGCTAGTGAACAGTTTGTCCTCAAACTTGATGTGTTAAAAGCAGAGCATTTTTACAGTTTTCTATCTCTCATCTCTTAAATAAAATAAAATTATTGTTTTGATTTTCTGTATTCTCTACTTTCCGTTGGCTTCATTTATCTTTTTTACTTAGAAGAGCTCTTTACTCCCTGTTTAAAAGCAGTGAGTGAAGGCCATTCCCATCGGAACTGTGAACACACACTACAGTTACCACAATAAAGTATGTTATTTCTCTGATATGGTGAGCATCCAGGTCATTCAGTGTGGCATGTGAAAAGTATTGTCAGTTTTTCTCCATCATTATCGATAATTTTATTGATTAGAGTGCATGAGCAGTCCAGGTTCTTCAGGGGAAGGTCTGGATGCCCTAGGTAAAGTTAGCATTTCCCCGATTCTGGCATTAGAGCCCTTTCAGCAGGGTGAGTGGGTGACGACTCAGCAGCATACTTGCAAAGCCAAAGCTAACACTAAGGCTTGCCCATGAGAGCACCATTTTTTTCTGCTTCATGTGTCCAAAAGGTTAGCTCCCCTCAGTGAAGCACCCACTAAGAAACCTGAAAGAACTGTGGTTATAGGAGACTCTATTCTGAGGTGTGTGAAATTACAGTAGCTAGAACTTTAGGGGCACCAGCAGCACAGGTCAGGTGTATACTGGGAGCCAGGGTGCCGAACATAGCAGGTCAGCTTAGGTATTTAGGAAAGCATAGGTTCTTTAAGATTAGGTTCCACACAGGAGCTAATGATAAATGCCTTTGACAGTCAGCAGTTACTAAGAGGAACATTATAGGGGTGTATAAATTAGCGAAGGCAATGACCAATGCTGTATTTTGCTCTGGCCCCATCCCAATGTGGCATGGTGATGTGGCTTACAGCAGGTTATGGTTGCTGAACTGCTGGATGTCCGAATGGTGCTGCAAAAAAAATTTGGGCTTCGTTAGAGCAATTTTGAGGGCAAGGCTGGCTTGTTAGTGTATCCATCGCACTCAGGAAGGTGCTGCTCTAATTTCTAGTAGTATAGGTCATAGTCTCAGAACAGCACTAGTTAACCAGTGACTATCCAGTGCCAAGGCCAGGGAGCAGACAAACAGGCTAAACTTATTCGTCACTCAGGATCCAGCTTATTGAGACTGTAACTGTGTCTCCCGAGCTAAACTGAAAATGTAGAAATTCACAAAAAAAAAGTTAGTTTAAGTAACCTAATTAACATTAAATTAATAAGACTGAATGCACAGCAGCACCTCTGATCTAAAGATAGGATTGTTGAATATTAGATCTCTCACGTCAAAAGCGCTGACTAAAAACAATATTATTACCGACCAGGAGTTTAATGTAATGTGTTTGACAGAAACGTGGATTAAATCAAATGAATATCTAGCATTAAATAAAGGCAGAGGAGGAGGAGTCGCAGCTATTTATAATAATAATCTAACCGTCACACAAAAAACGTACACTTTACAAACGTACACATTTACACCAACATAAAATATTTATCGTCTGAAAGCAAGTCTGGTCATTAAATTCCAATTGATTATTATTCATATTATTTTATAATCCTATATTTTTATTCAGCACAGTGTTGAAATCTACAGGCAATAAAAGCACTGCATAAAATAAATCCAAACTATTTTATAAATAACTCTGTAGACAGCACTGTAAATATAACAAATAATCAATTACAAATTTTTATTCCATTTCAAGATAATGACAATTTATTTCCTCACCAAAATCATCAACTTGTTTTCTCAAACCCTTGCCTACAAGTTTCTTCAAACATCAAGTCAAGTCAAGAAGCTTTTACTGCCATTTTAACCATTTATAGCTGACGCTGTCAGGGATCCACCTGCCACGCCCCCCTCAGCGGCTGTCATGCTGCCGCTATCTCTGCCACTCCCGGCTTTGATTTCCGACACCTGTCGCTCGTCAACTATTCAGCTATATAAACTCACGTTCCCGCATCACAGGCTGTTGGTTTTTGAAGGTCATGCTGGTGAACTCCTGGATTCCATACCGCCAGCATTCCCCACTGGTTCCGTCTCCAGACTCCGACTCTCAGGATTCTACTATTTGGACTACACTTTCCTTTCAGATTATTCTTTCCCGTTGGAGTTTACTTTCCTTTCGGATATTATCCCCTCACGGAAGATACCCGTGTTCGGGACTCATCACGCTTCACTTTGTGTACAACTCAAGACTTGTGTGTGTAAAATACCTCAAAAAAAAAAGATTGAGTTACTTCCGCTTCCTCTGCATGATTGCTTCCCTGACAGACGCAGTGACACGATCAAATAAAACAACGTTCCTGAACCCTGGTGCTATATAAAACAACATAGAGCTACATCACAGAAAACACAGGGCTAAGGACTAGTAAGTGTCCTTGCCACATAAAGTGCATTGTGTGCACCTGGTGCAAACATTGCAAAGACATACAAACATATAATTCCAGAAGTGATTAAACCTGTTAAAAAAATATTAAACCCTTTCATCAGCAATGGTTATGTACCTAAATCCTTCTAACTGACCGTTATCAACCCCTTAATTAAGAAACCTGACCTTGACCCATGTCAGCTGTCCAACTATAGGCCAATATCAAACCTTCCCTTTATCTCCGAGGTTGTAGCACATTAGTTCTGCTCACACCTACTTATAGAATAAACAATTTAAAATGTGTCATTCAGGATTTAGGCCTCGTCATAGCACAGAGGCGATGCTGGTTAAAGTGATAAATGATCTGTTATTGACGTCTGATCAGGGTTTTGTCTTCTTACTTGTTTTTCTTGACCATAGTGCAGCTTTCGACACCATTCATTATAATCTCCTCCTTCCTAGACTAGAGAATGTTATTGGAATAAAGGGAACAGCTCTCTCCTGGCTTGGGTCTTATTTGACTGACTGCTATCAGTTTGTAGACGTAAATGGTGAGTTCCCTTTCAAAAACTTGAGCTGCGTCGGAATGTTTTGGTAACGCGACTGCATTGTCCATGTTTTGAGTAATGTGACTAAACTTTCTTTCGGCTTCTCCCGTTAGGGGTCGCCACAGCGGATCCTCCGCACGTTTGATTTGGCACATGTTTTTATGCTGGATGCCCTCCCCAATTTATCCGAGCTTGGGACCGGCACTGAGAGTGGCTGGGGTTGGTTCCCTGACCGGGGATCGAACCCGGGTCGCAGCGGTGAGAGCGCTGCATCTTAACCACTAGACCACCAGGGGACCTAATTTTGAGTAATGAGACTAATCAGTCAAAATTGAAGATGGTGATGCCACGACCACGTGTTGGTGTCTGCGTTCACGCCCCTTGTACAGGCTGGCACGCAAGGGCCCAGGGGAAGCTCCTCTCTGTCAGAGCAGCTTATATCCCGGGCCATTTAAAACGATAGCAGCAGACACCTTGTCGAGACAGGGGTCCAAGCCCGGGGAGTGGCACCTCCACCCTCAGGTGGTGGAGCAGATTTGGGAGGATTTCGGCACAGCCCAGATAGACCTGTTCGCGTCCTTTATGGTTCTCCCTATATTGGGAGAACCATAGTTGGGACTGGATGCTATGGTGCAACTGTGGCTGAGGCTGCCTTTGTACGCCTTTCTTTTTGTCTGTGTGTACAGCAGACAAAGATTTTGGTGTAATTATTGACTCTAGTCTTTCCCTTGAAGCTAACGAATAATATTACCAGGATTGCCTTCTTTCACCTTAAAAATAAAGCTAAATTTAGAAATATTATGATGTTACAGGATGCAGAAAAACTAGTTCATGCTTTTGTAACATTGAGATTAGACTACTGCTTTTACTGTTTTTGAGTAAGTGCATAAATATACTTCAGTATGTTCAGAATGCAGCAGCAAGAGTCCTCACTAGATCTAGAAAATATGACCACATTACCCCAGTTTTAATCAGTCTATACTTGCTCCCAAATAAAACTCGCATTGATTATAAAATACTACTACTGACATATAAAGCACTTAACGGTCTCGCGCCACAGTATGTGAGTGATCTTCTGTACCATTATGATCCCCCACGCCTACTTAGATCATAAGGTGCATTTGTTGGTACCTCAAATAATGCAGGGGGCAGATCTTTCTCTTATAAAGCCCCACAGTTATGGAACAGCTTTCCAATCAGTGTTTGGGACTCAGAAAAAGTCTCAGTGTTTAAGTTGAGGCTAAAAATATATTTATTTAGTTTTTATCCGTAGATTTTTCTTAAGTAAAGGAGCAGATCTGGAGGGATCATGAAAATAGAGTGTTCGGTGAGGTGGGATATTTGTAGGCTGTCGTCCCCTCACTCTCATGCGTTCCCTCTGGTTTGTTGACAGTGGTATGGTGGCGTCTCTTATCACAGTGATCCATCATGTGTGTTACCTTTTAGCTCTCCCTTTTAGTTATGCTGCCATAGCGAATCTTGCCGGAGTCCACAAATGCACAGTGTCCTTAACTTTTATACATCAATAAAGATACTTTATAATCGATATTTTTCGCAATCTGTCATACCTCTTTTCTCTCTCTCTCTCTCTCTCTCTCTCTCTCTCTCTCTCTCTCTCTCTCTCTCTCTCTCTTGGTCGAGTTAAACATGCTCCCAAAGTTCCAGTGACCACTGTTCCTGCCCATCTCCCCTCCTCAGAGCTGCCGCATTGTCCCGGACTGCCTCTGGATGGTGTTCTTTTTGATTAGAGGATTCTGTGCCGCTGGGGATGGTTTCAAATCAATGACCTGGTATCCATGAAATTACGAAGAAAAAAACAGGAAACTTAAGGATGGATTTGGACTGTAGTTGATGTCAACAGTCTGCTACACTCTCACAGGACTACAGTTTGCATTTGATCACCATCACGGCATACCTTAACATAATTTAGCTGTAATAAATAGACATTCAATGCCACCCAGCTGAGGATGGTTCCCTCTTAAGTCTGGTTCATTTCAAGGTTTCTTCTTTTTGCCATCTCAGGGAGTGTTCCCTTGCTACAGTTGCCACCGGTTGCCTCACTTACAAACACACTTATAAAAAACAACTTATTCATTCTTTTTCACTGCATTATCTTTGTAAAGCTTTTTTGAGACAATATTCATTGTTAAAAGCGCTATACAAATAAAAATTTGTTTAGCTGAATTAAAAAAAAAAATAGGCATGCTTAAGAATTTGAGTGAGTTTGAAAAGGGCCAAATTGTGACGGCTAGACAACTTTCAGAGTGTCTCCAAAACTGCAACTCTTGTGGCCTGTTCCCTGTCTGCAGTGGTCAGTATCAATCAAAAGTGGTCCACAGAAGGAACAGTGGTGAAGTGTCCACAAGATCATTGGTGGGTAAGGATCAATTATGCATATTGGGAGCAAAGGCTGGCCCATGTGGTCTGATCCATCAGACGAGCTCTTGTAGCTCAAATTGCTGAAGAATATAATGCTGTTATTGCTTGACAGGTCAGGGCTGTTTTGGCAGCAAAAGCGGGGACCAAAACTATAGCAGGGTTTTGGGCATATCAGAGTGGAATTTAGGATAGGTAGCAGGGAGAATACGCACAGGTTAAAACTGCTCATTCCACATGAAATAGCTACTGTTTAACAAAATGCTAAAAGTTAGCAATAATATAAAGGCGTCAGAAGGGTATCACAGCTCGCTGTGAGTAAGGATGAATCGCTACAGAGTGGTCAGAGTGCCAATGCTGATCAATGCTGACATGTGAGCATCAGTGCTTGTCTATATTTCAAAGAAAGAAGCTGGCCTGGTCTGATTAATCTTTTTTTTTGTGTGCATTATTTACCTAAGAATAGATGGCACCAGAAGGCACTATAAAAAAGAGGCCAGCTACAGTGTAATACTTTGGGCAAACCTTGCGTACTGGCTTTTATGTGGATACTGGTTAATTGTTAATTTGTCACGTTCCTACTTCAAGTACACTCCATTAGGGCAGGAGTATTAGATTAGATTAGATTAGATTAGATTTAACTTTATTGTCATTACACATGTACAAATACAAGGCAACGAAATGCAGTTTGGGTCTAACCAGAGTGCAATAACAGCAAGTGCAGGATATATAGTTTTTACATGAATTTACATAGTTAAATAAAATGAAATATAGACTATAAACAGTAATTTAAAGATGTATATGTACTATAAATGTAGCATACAGATGAATATATATGTACTATATATTCATATATATATATATATATATATATATATATATATATATATATATATATATATATATATATATATATATATGTATGTATATGTACTATAAATATAATTACAGATTAATATGAATATATATGTACTATGAATATAATTACAGATTAATATGAATATATATGTACTATGAACAATAATATACAGATGGATATATATGTATTGTGAACATGATATACAGATGCCTATTACTATACACAGAGAACGGGTATATATACAATGGTGATAATTTAATGGTGAGCAGCAATACAAAAAAGAGCAGTGTGCAAATGAGCAAAGGTTTGTGTAAACAGTCCGTGCAATAACAAGTGTGAGGTGAGAAATGATGAGTGTCTTGGTGAGCATAGTTTTTGTTCAGACAGTCCATTAGCAAAGTGACGAAGTGTGAGGTGTGGGGGGAAATGTGGTACTGAGTGTCAGAGTGTCAGTGAGTGTCAGTGAGTGTCAGAGTTCACTAACGAGACAGCTCTAGGAAAAAAGCTGTTCTTTTGTCTGCTGGTCCTGGTCCGGAGGCACCTGTAACGCCTCCCGGAGGGCAGAAGAGTGAACAGTCTATGGGCGGGATGCGAGGAGTCCTTAAGGATGCTGCGAGCTCGACGCAGACAGCGTTTCTTTTGAATGTCCTCCATGGCTGGGAGTGGAGTCCCTGTGATGCGCTGAGCAGTTTTCACCACCCGCTGCAGTGCCTTACGCTCTGCAACAGAGCAGCTCCCATACCAGACTGTGACACAGCTAGTCAGATGCTTTCTATTGCGCAGCGGTAGAAGTTCACCAGGATATCCGAGGAGAGCTGATTTTTCTTAAGTGTCCTCAGGAAAAAGAGGTGCTGGTGAGCCTTCTTGACCAGGCTGGAGGTGTTGATGTTCCAGGACAGGTCCGCCGAGATGTGGATCCCCAGGAACTTGAAACTGGAGACGCATTTAACAGCCATCCCATTGATGTGGGTGGTGTCATGTGTGCCTCTTGCCTCCTTCCTGAAGTCCACAATGAGCTCTTTTGTCTTGGAGGTGTTGGGGAGCAGGTTATTGTTATTGCACCATGTGGCTAGGTGCTGGATCTCCTCCCTGTAGGCAGTCTCATCATTGTTGGTGATGAGACCGATCACGGTAGTGTCATCTGCAAACTTGATGATGGAGTTAGATCCATTCATAGGTCTGCAGTCGGAGGTGAAGAGGGAGTAGAAGAAGGGGCTCAGCACACAGCCCTGTGGTACACCAGTGTTGAGTGTGATGGTGTTGGAGCAGATGGAGCCAGATCGAACCTGCTGGGGTCTGTTGGTCAGAAAGTCCATGACCCAGTTGCAGGTGGAGGTGTTAATGCCCAGATCTAGAAGTTTGGCTATTAACTTGGATGGAATGATGGTATTGAATGCTGAGCTGAAGTCAACAAACAGCAAACGTACATAGGTGTTTTTATTGTCCAAGTGTGTGAGCACAGAGTGCAGTGCCATGGAAACTGCATCTTCTGTGCTTCTATTGCTTCGGTAGGCAAACTGGTGAGAGTCTAATGTGGTTGGCAGAGAGTCCTTCAGGTGTGCCAGGACCAGCCGCTCAAAGCACTTCATGACAATGGGTGTTAGTGCTACAGGGCGGTAGTCGTTCAGGCACGTTGGGTTGGAGTGTTTTGGCACTGGCACAATGGAGGTGCATTTAAAGCAAGTGGGAACAGCTGCTTGGGCAAGAGACAGGTTGAAGATGTCAGTAAAGACCCCAGCGAGCTGCTCAGCACATGCCCTGAGTACACAACCAGGGATGCTGTCTAGTCCAGCGGCTTTGTGAGCGCTGATCCGGCTCTGTGCATTGCAGACATCTGTGTAGGAGAGTTTGATTGGAGAGTGATCAGTTTGAGCTTGGTGGCACTTTCTATGTTGTCTCTCTCAAAGCGAGCATGAGAGTCATTCAGAAAGAGGACATCAGTGGCAGCGGGGGTGGGGTGGAAGGATTTGTAATCACTGATGGCCTGGATGCCTTGCCACATGCGTCGAGGGTCAGAGTTGGAAAAATGCTTCTCTATCTTTAGCTTGTAGCAGTGCTTGGCCGATTTGATGCCCCTGTTCAGGTTAGCTCTGGATGTGCTTTAGGCCTGAGCATCGCCTGACCTGAAGGCAGTGGTGCGTGCCTTCAGCAGGAGGGTGCACCTCCTTGTTCATCCATGGCTTCTGATTTGGGTATGTAATGATCTGTTTCTGGGTAGTAACACTGTCTGTGGTGGAACTGATGTAATCCAGTACAGAGGAGGTGTAGCAGTCAATGTCTGTGTGAGAGTCACTGGTGGCCTGAGAAGCAAATGTACTCCAGGCTGTATGTAAAAACCTTTCCTGAGGTGTGAAATCTGCGTCTGCGGGCCACACCTTGATGGTTCTCACTGATGGCCTTAACCGGTTGATGAGGGGTGCATATTTGGGGGAGAAAAAAAAAAGAATAGTGATCTGACTTTCCCAGGTGGGGGAGGGGGGTCGCAATGTAAGCTTCAGCCATGTTTGTGTATACATGGTCTAAAGTTTTGTTGCCTCTGGTGTGACAGGAAACATGCTGATGAAATTTTGGAAGAACTGCCTTTAAGTTTGAGTGATTAAAATCACCTGCAACAAAAACGCAGCTTCCGGGTGAACAGTCTGTTGTTTACTGATGGCCGCATAACGTTCTTTCATAGCGAACTTAGCATCAGCATCGGGGGGAATGTAAGCAGCAGTAATAATGGTGGAAGTGAACTCCCGCGGTAGATAAAACGGTCTACATTTAACCATGAGAAAATCCAGGTTAGCTGAACAATGACTCTCGACAATAACAGAGTTTGTGCACCAAGCTTTGTTAACATAAATGCACAATCCACCGCCTCTGGTCTTACCGGAGCCATCTAATGTCCTATCCACCCGGAGTGTGTGTCATCCTGCTAGCTCAATAGCGTTGTCCGGAATGCCGCTGTGTAGCCATGTTTCCGTGAAAATCAAGACATTACAGTTTCGAAGTTTCATGTTGTGTGTGGTGCTGAGTCGAATCTCCTCTATTTTGTTTACCAGTGACCGAACATTGGCGAGGAAGATGCTGGGTAAGGAGAGCCGGTGTGGTGTTAGCTTTAGCTTAGCTTTCACTCCACCACACTTCCCCCGCCTTTGTTTACGATTTCGACGCCACCTGCGAGCACTTCCGCCCGGCCGGGTAGAGTGAGCTGCCTCGGGTGCTCTGGTGATCTCAGGAAGGATATGAAGGTTGTCCATAAAACTGTCGGGAAGTCGTAAACCAATATCCAAAAGCTCACGTCGGGGGTAAGATGTATATGCACAGCTGTTCTGCACGAACAGACCCGATATGCGCAACAGAAATACAGCAAAATTGCAGATTCTGGAGAGACCCTGAGCCTCGCGATGTGCTCGCGCCGCCATCTTGGGTCGTAGCTGCCTGCAGCACTAACAGAACTGTGTGTAATTGTTGGGGGGTATGGGTAGTTGTAGGTAAGTTGTAGGCCTTCTGATCAAGACAGTTGTGAGTTCAAGTCCCACCATCCCTAAGCTGGGCCTGAAAACAAGGCTTAACCCTCATCCGCTCAGTTGTAAGTACCTTTGGATAATTGCATCTGGCAAATGTCATAAATATTTATGTCTGTTTCCTCTTTAAGATGCTGCTCTTTTTGATGGTATACTTTGGTATACTTACATTCCATTATAGCAACAGTATTTCCTAATAGTAGATAGCTCTTTTGGCAGGACCTGTTAGCAAGGCCCTTAACCCTCAACTGCTCAGTTGTCTGAATGAGATAATTGTAAGTCGTTCTGAATAAGGGCATCTGACAAATCTCATAAATGTTTGTGTCCGCGTTTTCTCTTGAATATGTTCTTTTACTTTGGCACCTAACGCTTACTTCAAATACACCCTATTATGGCAACAATATTTTCTAATGGTTGGTGACTTTTGTATCTGGATAACGCTTTATACAGCTCTGTAACCGATCTGTAACTGTTTCGGGTTAGGGGTGGCTCAGTGATTAAGATGTTGGACTTTTGAGGTGAAATCCCATTGCTACTGCTGTGCCCTTAATCCTTCACTGCTCATTTGTATGAATGAGATAATTGTGAGTCGCTGTGGATAAGGGCATTTGCCAAATGCTCTAAATGTATATTTATTTTTGTCTGTTTCTTCTTGAAGGTTTTGCTCTTCTTGATTGAAGTACTGTACACTTCATTATGGCAACAGTATTTCTTAATGGTAAGGGGCTCTTCTGGCAGGATAATGATCCCTGCAGCACTGTAACTCAACTGTGTGTAAATGTTGGGGGTTAGGGGTGGCTCAGTGGTTAAGATATTGGACTTCTGATTAAGCAGATAGTGAGTTCAATTCTTGTTGCCACTTCTGGGTCCTTACCCCTTAACTGCTTATTTATATGGATGAGATAAATGTTAGTCGCTCTGTATAAGGGGGTAAATGTAATTTTTTTATATCTAAGTTTCCCTCTGGAGGTTTTGCTGTTATTGATGGACATCTTGATTTTCTTGCTCTTGTCCCGGTCTATTATTGATATTAGTAAATTAAATCCACCATCAAAGCCCCCCCCCCCCCCCCCCCATGCTTTCTTGCAAGTTACAGAATATACCAGAGTTGCTGACTCAGCACCTCCATCTGATTATGTTACAGTATTGTGCAAAGCTCAATATCAGACTGTAAATCCCACTGCAGTGAGAGCATAACCCTCACAGGAATAATGAAAGAAGAATTTGGTCGCAATTGTTAAATCCAAAATCATATCAGAAGCTTTACACGGAAGATTGACTTATAGGCTAGCTGTGAATACTGATGTGCCATGACTGAGTCGGAGTGTGCGGCAGAGTTTGTGCCTCGCCTCGCCATCGTAATGGAATGTAATATAATCGGTAATGAAAGCCCCCGCAGGGAATCACAGCTCAGCTCGGAGGGCTTTAGTAGCCTGTTCAGGCTCGAATAGAACACTTAATAGGGATTTCAGTGGAAGAAGATTGACCTGTAGTCGGGAAACAGATAAAACAAAAGAAAATATGAGGAAGTTGAGGTTTCCATTGCACAAGTTAAAATTGCACACAGAAAAATATATTAACAAATGTTAATTTAGTATAATACTGTATATAATAATTGACAAAAATCTATATCAAGAATGTGAATGTACATAATACAGCTACACATACAATACTGTACAGTGTGTTTTAAAAGATTACATCCACATGTATGACATTCTCCTTCATCTGGGGTGTTACTATTATTATTTATACAGCTGAGCTTAAGGGCCTTACTCAAGGGCCCAGGAATATCAGCTTGGTTTTGCTAGGATTTCAATTCATTATTTTATTTTATTTTTAAATCCATTGTCTTTACTACTAAGCAACCACTTCCCCCATCATTATTTTCTCTATATGATCAGGTATATATATATATATATATATATATATATATATATATATATATATATATATATATATATATATATATATATAATTGATTACATCATCAGTAAATCAAAAAAGTACTTTCTACTTTTTTCATTTTCAAAACTCGCTGCTTTAGTGTTAATCTATTTGGTGACATGATCAATATTTTGTTTTCAGCCCATCAACCTGTTTCTTGTCATTGTGTGGCTTTTTCAATCCACCACTTTTGTATCATTTCCTGGCTCTCGCACACCACAGACGTAAGCTTGCCTACAGGGCTTAAAACGATCAAGGCAGAAGGTAACAAGAAGTCTGGGGTTAATGTGGATGAGACAGAGGGAGACAGTGATGTAAACATGACTGAGAACTGAGACATTCCTGATCACCTGATCATCATCATCTTTTCTCCGCTTGTGTTGTATGTGGTGGATGTTCAGCCTGGATACATTCATTAGGTAACTACATTTCTAATTCTTTTATATTAATATGACGAGGATTAGTTACCGGCATGACACTAAAACAGGTAGTAGTAATGACTACTTTTTACTTAAGTACATATCAGAGTCCTTTAAAACATGAGTATCTGTACTTCTACTTAACTGAAGGATGTGTGTACTTTTGCCATCTCTGGTGACAATATTAAAACAGGCACTTCCTCCCAGCAGTGGGGCACCTGGGGGGCAGGTAGACATATTTGTAGTATTTAAACGGCCTAGAGGACACAATTTATCTTTTATTTCTAGGAGCAACTAGAGCACATTTCCTTTGTGTATGCATGGGATCATATAAGGCATCCTAGAGGGCTCCTTGTCATATTTCCTGCATATGACCACACTCTCGAGTGTTTTTTTGTCTTCATCATGATTGTTTGGAAGTAAGGGTCTACCTAAAGAGCATTTTATTCCATTTTCTAACACACTATAAAGCACTAACACATTTAATAACTTTTCAGATTCAAGATACAGTCATTAGGGCTCTTAATCTTAATGACTTTTTCTCCACAATAAGGGCAGCCTAGGGCACTTTCACTGCATTTTTACTAACAAATCTCTGTAAAATCAGAAAAAAATAGATTGGGCTTTAATTACTACTGTTGGAAAAGAAACAATTTATATCACATTATAATGAATGAATGAACTTGTGCTTATCCTCAGCCTCAGCTACATCCCTCGAGTTTATATTGGTCTCAACGAGACACCTTGTGTGTTATGCAATTTAAACTCATTTTCCCAGCACGTGTTATGGCATGCACCACTCCACTCCACAGCTCTCTTACTTCACTACCATATTGACTGCTGCCAATTAGACATTCACATACACTTAAACATACATTTTCATTTACAACCTTTGTGAAGTAAACGCTCACCAGTCTTTCAGTGTAACTCTTTTCCAACCTATTCGTCCAGTGTTCGCTTTTCATTTTAAGCTGTTCATATATATATATATATTTTTTTATTTCTGCCTGTTTCTTCCGTTCGCCAATTACCTACCTTATGCCTGGTTTTGGGTTCCAAACTTATTTTCATCTTGGACTTCTGAACTGTCTATGCAATTACACCGCACAATCTTTCATCTGTATGACATTATGGAATTTTCCGCCATGTCAAGTCAAGACGTTTTTATTGTCATTTCTACTATACACAGTAGTAAACAGTACACAGTAAAAATGAGACAACGTTCCTCCAGAACCCTGGTGCTACACTAAACAACATAGAGCTACAAATCACAACATAAAGCTACATAAAGTGCATCGAATGCAACCTAGTGCAAACAGTGCAGACGAAAAACAGTACAGACAGATAACACAGACGGTACAAACAAACAGACAGACAGACAACACAAGACAATACACATAACACAAGATGGTGCCGACCAGTAAACCTACTGTCTACCCTGAATATACAGTACTGTGCAAAGAGAACTATAAAGACTATAAACGAGAGTACTGTAATTTCCGGACTATTAAGCGCACCCAAATATAAGCCGCACCCACTGAATTTGACAAAGATTTTTATTTTAAACATAAATAAGCCGCACCTGTCTATAAGCCGCAGGTGTCTACACTGAAACTAATGAACTTTACACAGGCTTTAATGAAAGACAGTGTCTGTTACACGGCTTGTATCTAAACAGTAGCCTACCAAGAAAGTCATTGTTCACCGTCTTCCTCCTTCCTTTCACAACTATTTCTCTGGGGAGTTTTTCTTTTGGCATCGTCATGCGTTTAAAAATCACCATCGGTGAAGCTTTTCTCCCGATGCCGTGCAGCTCAGAACACAGGTAAAGTGTGTTATTCATGCCCGGTTGTTTTCAGCGTGACGAATGATTCACATTTCCTGTAGACAGTCCGAGTGAGCGGCAGGTCAAACGTCAGAGGAACATCATCCATATTTATGATGTGGTGCGGCCCGATTCAGTGGGAGCGCATCTGATTTAATATAAAGAGTTTCATTGGTTCACCTGAACCCGTTCAGCATTTTCATTGGTCTAATGTTATGGGGTTTAGTTTTTTGGCATGAAGTTTGTGAAACCGGGAAAAAACCCAGGAAAAATCCATAAATTAGCTGCTTCGTTGTTTAAGCCGCGGGGTTCAAAGCATGGAAACAAAAGTAGCGGCTTATACTCCGGAAAATACGGTATATATAAACACAATGCAGTGCAAAAACAGCAGTAGCAACAGTCCAGAGGTGCAAAAAACAGCATGTAAACAGTGTAATATGATTAGGTATAAATATTAAAGATTGACATGTTTTCTATTTGTGACCATTTCATTAATATATTGTTAACTATTATCTATAAATGAGTAGACAAGAGAGTTGTTGATCAAAATTGACAGCAATAGCCACATATTTCATCAGCTTCACTATAGGGTTTGAATTTGCATTATTACAAAACAAAACACAGTTTGAAAAACTTTATAATAGCCTGGTACACTGGTATGCTCGAAATCAGAATAGAATTTTGATAGAACAGTAATAAGAAAATGCGTCGTGTATACAAGTTCATATTTTTACAATAAATTTCAGACATATTGCAGAGGCATGTTGTTTGTTGTATGTTGTACTCATGGCATCCCCTAATCCCTTGTCTCGGCTGGTGTATTTAAAATAAAATATGTAATTATATCCTTCTGCAATGGTTTATTAAGATGTGTGTGTTGATTCAACACGCTACCCCATGAGCATACTGCATTGCGGCGATGACTTTATAGTAATACATGTAATACTTTCCAATCCAGCAAATCAGAAACACAAAACCCAAATTGCAATGGGAGAATTCGTGAATCCCTTCAGTGAAAAAAAAGTGTACTTTGTATCCAGAGCTTGGTGAAGATCATCCCAGCCAGAGGCATTTAATATCATTTACATCCACACATTATTGTCATCTTTCATGTCAAGTAAAAATCCATACCAGGCACAAAAAACAAGCAGCGTGGTCGTGTCATGATGGATAGAACCCATCGCGCTCGATTAGCGGCATGAGGAAAATGATTTTTGCTTCGCGAGAGCATAAGAAAGGCCTTCTGAATGTAGATCTCACTTGCTTACGATATTGGATTTCCAAAGATAATGCTGTAAAAAAATTCATCTCTGGCGAAAGAGCAGCATCTATCATGGGCTTGCTCGACGTCAGGAATAATGGCGCTTTATCATCGGATGCTCCGGGTGCGTTTTTCTCTTCTGACGACTGTAATTTATGAGACGGCGCGGTGATAAAGTGCAGTGCGGGAGATGGAGTCCAGTGGGCGTACGCTATTTGGCTCAACCTGTTTCTCATTATGTTTGAAGTAGATTCTGGATTGGATTAGAATGACTGTAAAAGTGGCTATTGTGCTAAGTGTGAAAGCTGTTATCTTGGGTTTTATTATCTTGAATTCAGCACGCATGGTTGAAGTCATAATCAACCAAACATGTCTTGGTGTAATAAAAAAAAACAAGACTAATAATAATTCTTCTTGTTCTTCCATTAGGGGTCGCCACAACGGATCATCAGTCTCCATACCCCCCTGTCCTCTACATCTGCCTGTTTAAAAAAAGTGATGGCACCAATGATGTACTGATAAAGCATTTAGCATGGTGGAATGCAGTGTACTCTAGACACCCCTTATTCAGGACGACTTTGAAGTCTTTATTTATAAAACATTCTGATACTGGTTCATTAGTACAAAGAATAAAAATACCACAGTGGCTCTTCTCTGAATACTTTGTAGAGATTTCTGCCACAATGGTTGTCCCATTGAACGTAATTCATATTTGCTCTTTGAACATCCCATTCCACATTTAGTCTTTATATTTATTATTTTGTTGCTATATTAACCTCCACTCTTCTGGGAAAATGCTACAGGAGGTTATTTTAAGTATGCTTGTAGAGATTTGTGCTCATTCGGATACAAAGGTTTTAGTAAAGTCAGGTAGTGATGTCAAGTCAAGTCAAGAAGCTTTTATTGTCATTTTAACCATATATAGCTGATGCAGTATACAGTGAAATGAAACAACGTTCCTCCTGAACCCAGGTGCTACATAAAACAACATAAAACAACAGTCACAGAACAGAAGAACACAGGGCCAGGAACTAAGATCCTCGCCACATAAAGTGCATGTGTGCAACTGGTGCAAACAGTGCAAAAGACAACACAGGACAGTGCAAGACAACACAGGACAGTGAAGACAGTACACAATACACAAAATATAAAAATAAAAACAGCAATAGCTCCGCCAGTAAAACCTGTCGTGACAGGATAAGGTGCACAGTAGCAGAAAAATGTAACAGAGAAATGTAAACAGAATTGTGCAATTCTACAATAGCAGCAATCAAAATAAAGTGAATAGTGAGCAAAGGATTTGGGCAGAATATTGTGCAAAGAGCAAGTCCCGGAAGATCAGCAACAAACGGCATGTAAACATTTTGCGATGATGAAAGGTGAATGTTGCTGAAACCTGGGTGTGCGAAGTGTGTGTGTGTGTGTTGAGTCCGGTTGTACAGATCAGTCACTCAGTTGTGTGTAAGTGTGTGTGTGTGTGTGTGTGTGTGTGTGAGAGAGAGTTCAGTTCAGATGTTTGTTCAGGAGGCTGACGGCTTGCGGGAAAAAACTGTTGCACAGTCTTGATGTGACGGCCCGAATGCTTCGGAACCGTTTTCCTGATAGTAGGAGGGTGAAGTGTGTGTGTGACGGGTGTGTGTGATCATCCACAATGGTGTGTGATTTGCGGATGCAGCGTGTGGTGTAAATGTCCATGATAGAGGGGAGAGAGACTCCGATGATCTTCTCAGCTGTCCTCACTATCCTCTGTAGGGTCTTGCGATCCGAGACGGTGCAGTTCCCAAACCAGGCAGTGATGCAGCTGCTCACGATGCTCTCGATGGCCCCTTTATAGAACATGGTCAGGATGGGGGGAGGGAGATGAGCTTTCCTCAGCCTTCTCAGGAAGTAGAGACGCTGCTGGGCTTTCTTGGTGATGGAGCTGGTGTTAAGTGACCAGGTGAGGTTGTCCGCCAGATGAACACCAAGGAATTTGGTGTTCTTGACGATCTCCACTGAAGATCCATCGATGATCAGTGGAGAATGGTCACTCTGTGTTCTCCTGAAGTTAACAACCATCTCTTTGGTTTTGTCCACGTTCATAGACAGGTTGTTGGCTCCACACCAGGCTGTTAACCGTTGCACCTCCTCTCTGTATATGTTGTCATTTCAACTCTATAATGTTATTGCCAAAGCTAAATCGACAACATGTCAGTTAGATCCAATTCCTACTGATTTACTGAAGGAAGTGTTATATACAACTGGTGAACCTCTTCTAAATATTATTAACTCTTCACTATCTTTAGGTCACGTCCCTAAATCCCTCAAGTTAGCAGTTATTAAGCCCCTCATTAAAAAACCTAATCTGGACCCAAACACCCTATCGAATTACAGACCAATCTCAAATCTCCCATTTATGTCTAAAATTTTAGAAAAGATTGTCGCTGCCCAGTTATGTTCCTACCTGCAAGAGAACAATATCTTTGAAGAGTTTCAGTCAGGTTTCAGGCCCCATCATAGCACAGAAACTGCTCTAGTTAAAATCACTAATGACCTGTTTTTAGCTTCAGACCAAGGCTTCATCTCGCTGTTGGTTCTATTAGATCTTAGTGCTGCATTCGACACTATAGACCATGATCTCCTCCTAGATGGGTTACAAAATTACATCGGCATTCAGGGACAGGCATTAAACTGGTTTAAATCCTACCTGTCCGATCGTTACCATTTCGTAGATTTAAATGGAGAGCTATCCAGGCTAATGCAAGTAAATTATGGCGTGCCGCAAGGTTCAGTTCTAGGACCCCTGCTCTTCACAATATACATGCTTCCGTTAGGAAATATTATTAGAAGGCATGGAATTAGCTTCCATTGTTATGCTGATGATACTCAGCTATATATCTCATCTAAACCAGGCTATATAGCTCAATTAACTCGGATAACTGAGTGTGTTAAGGAAATAAGAGATTGGATGACCCATAACTTTCTACTTTTAAATTCCGATAAGACTGAGATTTTGCTCATCGGCCCAAAAACTAGTATACAGAAGCTCCAGCATCTCAACCTGCATTTAGACGGATGTTCTGTAACCACTAGTTCAACAGTAAAAGACCTGGGAGTTATTTTAGACAGCGACTTGTCTTTCAATATCATATCAACCAAGTTACAAAAACAGCCTTCTTTCACCTTAGAAATATTTCTAAGTTAAGAAACATGTTGTCTATATCCGATGCAGAGAAGCTTGTCCATGCATTTATGACCTCCAGAATAGACTACTGTAATGCGTTACTAGGTGGATGTCCTGCGTCATTAATAAACAAGCTTCAGTTAGTCCAGAATGCAGCAGCCAGAGTTCTTACAAGGTCAAGAAAATATGATCACATAACCCCGATCTTATCGTCCCTACATTGGCTTCCTGTTAAGTTTCGAATAGACTACAAACTACTACTACTCACTTATAAAGCACTAAATGGTTTGGCTCCCATGTATCTATCCAGTCTTTTAACTCGCTACAATCCGCCACGCTCCCTAAGATCTCAAAACTCTGGGCTTCTAGTAGTTCCTAGAATAGCAAAATCCACTGAAGGTGGTAGAGCATTTTCACATTTAGCTCCTAAACTCTGGAATAGTCTTCCTGACAGTGTTCGGGGCTCAGACACACTCACCCAGTTTAAGTGTAGATTAAAAACATGTCTTTTTAGCAAAGCCTACACATAACACACATTACATCATAACCTTGTGCTCCAGAACATCTGATTACATCAAATTATCAACTTGTGCTGTTAATATCATGAACAGCAGCTACGCTAATTCCTCTCCACTGCTTTTCTTTCTCTCCCCATCCCGAGACACCCTGAGGTTTGGCCAGCTCCAGTTACCTCCCACCATCTTGATGATTACGGACTTATGAAGAAGTAGATGCCGAACTCGCAAACATTCCGAACCATCTAGAGATGTACCAGTGCCATTTGGATCCCGCTACATGTGTGGAGTTTGACATTGGACCTCCTGGAGTGTTTAAAGGCTCTGGCATGGAGAAGCTGATGCTGGATCTGTGATGATCACAAATGCTGAGCTCATAAAACTAGGAGCTACTAACCATATAGACTGTATAAGACTGCAGAAAGAACATCACTTATAATCTTATACTCCAGTAATCATGTTAGTTCTCACTCTCCAGTGTTCTGTATTGTTGAAAGATTTATGATCAAACTCTTGATGTCATCCAAATGAGGATGGGTTCCCCTTTTGAGTCTGGTTCCTCTCAAGGTTTCTTCCTCATAACATCTAAGAGAGTTTTTCCCTGCCACAGTCGCCACGGCTTGCTCATCAGGGACAAATTCACACCATTCACCTTAACTGTTGATTTGTGTAAAGCTGCTTTGAGACAATGTCTGTTGTGAAAAGCGCTATACAAATAAACCTGACTTGACTTGACCTGACTTGTATGCTGACTCGTCGTTCTTGCTGATTAGACCCACCACGGTCGTGTCATCAGCAAACTTAATGATATGATTCGAGCTGTGTGTTGGTGCACAGTCGTGAGTCAGCAGAGTGAACAGCAGTGGACTGAGCACACAGCCCTGAGGGGCTCCAGTGCTCAGTGTGGTGGTGCTGGAGATGCTGTTCCCGATCCGTACTGACTGAGGTCTCTCAGTCAGGAAGTCCAGGATCCAGTTGCAGAGAGAGGTGTTCAGGCCCAGTAGGCTCAGCTTCTCGATCAGGTGCTGAGGAATAATTGTGTTGAATGCTGAACTGAAGTCTATGAACAGCATCCTTACATAAGTGTCCTTGTTATCCAGATGGGTGAGGGCCAGATGGAGGGTTGTGGAGATGGCATCATCCGTGGAGCGGTTTGGACGATAAGCAAACTGCATGGGGTCCAGTGCGGGTGGGAGCTGGGTCTTTATGTGCCTCATGACAAGCCTCTCGAAGCACTTCATCATGATGGGTGTGAGTGCAACGAGACGATAGTCATTGAGGCAGGACACAGAAGACTTCTTCGGCACAGGAATGATGGTCGTCGTCTTGAGGCACGTAGGAACAGTGGCGCTGCTCAGGGAGATGTTGAAGATGTCAGTGAAGACATCTGCTAGTTGTTCTGCACATTCCCTGAGCACTCTGCCAGGAATGTTGTCAGGTCCTACAGACTTCCGTAGGTTAACTCTGCATAGAGTTTTCCTCACTTCAGCTGTGGTTAGACATAGCACCTGGTCACTGGGAGGAGGGATGGTCTTCCTCGCCACCACGTTGTTCTGCACCTCGAACCGGGCGTAGAAGTTGTTCAGCGCATCTGGAAGGGAGGGGTCACGGTCACAAGCAGGTGATGTGGTCTTGTAATTTGTGATCGCCTGGATGCCCTGCCACATGCGCCGGGTGTCTCCGCTGTCCTGAAAGTGGCCATGAATTCTCTTGGCGTGTGCGCGCTTCGCCTCTCTGATAGCACGGGACAGTTTGGCCCTTGTTGTTTTTAAGGCCGTCTTGTCCCCTGCTCTAAAGGCAGAGTCTCTTGTTTTGAGCAGCGCACGCACCTTGGCGGTCATCCATGGCTTCTGGTTGGAGCGTGTAGTGATGGTCTTGGAGATAGTCACGTCATCAATGCACTTGCCGATGTAGCTGGTCACTGTTGACGTGTACTCCTCCAAGTTAATGAAATCGCCATTGGTTGCAGCTTCCCTGAACATGTCCCAGTCAGTGCATTCAAAACAGTCCTGGAGAGCAGACATGGATCCTGCTGGCCAGGTTCTCACTTGTTTTTGAGCTGGTCTTGAACGCCTGCTGAGTGGTCTATATGCTGGGATCAACATAACAGAGATGTGGTCTGAGTACCCGAGGTGGGGGCGGGGCTTCACCCGGTATGCGCCCCGGATGTTTGTGTAAACAACATCCAGCGTGTTTTCTCCTCTGGTTGCAAAGTCCACATTCTGATAGAATTTGGGAAGCACAGTCCTGAGATTTGCGTGATTAAAATCTCCGGCGACTATAAACAGTCCGTCCGGGTGTGTGTTTTGAAGTCCGCTAATGGTCCCGTAGAGCACACTGAGCGCTTCCTTAGCATTAGCACTCCGAGCACAATAGCGGTGGTGAATTCCCGTGGTAAATAAAAAGGTCTACATCTCACAACAATAAACTCCAGCAGCGATGAGCAATAGGTAGAAACAAGCACAGAGTTCTTACACCATTCCGTGTTGATGTAAACACACAGACCGCTGCCGCGAGTCTTACCGCACAGAGCTGCATTTCTGTCGGCACGAAACGCGGCTAGCCCGTCCAGCTGGATGGCGGCGTCCGGAACTCTGTCGCTCAGCCACGTCTCAGTAAACACAAAAACGCAGCAGTATCTGTACTCACGCCGAGTAGCTTGTTGGAGTCTGATGTAGTCTAATTTATTGTCCAGGGAGCAGACATTTGCCAGCAGTAGTGATGGTAGAGCGGGCCGGCTAGGGTTAGCTTTTAGCCTAGCATTAGCACCCGCTCGCTTTCCGCGTTTCTGCTTTCTCGCGCAGCGCTTCCGATTCCCCCTCCTCCGTCCGTCCTCCGCAGGCGATGCTGAGGTCTGGAGGCCTGGTTCTCGGAGCACGCCGAGGTCGCGTAGCTTCTGCCGCAGGTCATCATTAATGGTGTTGTTTGGGTTGTTTCTGAGTTCTTTCAGTGTTTTTCGGTTGTACACAGGGACACCGGTTGCTCCGATGTCCATGTGTTGTGTAGGGCGGGCTACAGAATAAAGGTAGCACCATTTTGAGTCCGGAGCGGCCGCTGCGAGCTATCACAAGCCCAAAACCTTCTTTTCAACTACTTTAAAAAAGTCATGCAAATAAGGTGACGTGTGTTAAGGCGAGTTTGGACTTTCATCATTTATTCGTCTCTAAATGTTCTGGTTGCTGTGGAACTCATGGTGAACTGTATGTTGGTGGCAAGTAGATACCACCAAGCACCAATCAAAACAAGTTCAAAACAGAACTTGCGCTCAAAATATTTTACCTTGAAATGTAGTGAAGTAACAGTAAAAGTCTCAAATTTACATACTTCAGTAAAGTACAGATGTGCAAAAAATCTACTTCAGTACAGTAATAAATTACATTTACTTCCTTACTGTTCACCCCTGAAAACTGGCACAACAAAGTCAGAGGCACACAATTGTACAAGTCTTTGGATGCAGTAGCAATAATTTTCCCTTTACTTGAACCAGGTGGCCCAAACCTGTTTCAAACTTTATCTTCTGTGACCATGAAGATCTGCTTTATATGGGTTAGAGTGGAAGATCTCCTGCTATAGAGCTCCAACCCTGTTGAACACCTTTGGGATGAATGTGAATGCTGACTGCACCCCAGACCTCCTCACCTTCTCACCTACATCAGTACCTGCCTTTACTAATACCCTTGTAGCACAAATCTCCAAAATCATTCAGTAGATTAAAAGGGGATTAAACTTGGATGGATGGATGGATGAATGGATGGATAATTGGATGGATGGATGGATGACATGAGCATTACAGCAAAGTGAAATTAAGAAGCTGGTACAGTGAAACAGAGAGTGTTATGGCCCTTGTTTTAAAGCCCAATAGTGGCAACTCGGTGGTGCTTGAACCCCCAACCTTATTATCATTACCCCCTTACCATTGTGCTTTCTCCTCCCAAAAAGAGGAAAAGTTCAAGGTGTGAATATTTGTATATGGCACTGCACTAGTTAGTCAATTGTAAGGCTAAGCTGCTAATCAATGAGTCCTCAACATCCATTTGCTCACACAAGTGCTCCTTCATGGGATGCTCAGATTGTTTTGTTTTTTCCTGCTTTATTGATGTATTTCGTGCTTTTTTTCCCCCAAAAACCTCACTACTTACCACCTTTTTATTAACAAGCACTCAGGAAACCTGGTACATTAGGTGAAGCACTCTTCAGCTCTAAATACAACACACTGAATTGTTTTTAAAAAGAGAAAATTGTGAAGTTGAAGGCACATTTTCTTAAGGACAGCAATCCTCATATGCACCTCGTAAGACACGCAAATCCTTCAAACTTTGACGAGATACAATAGCCTTGTGAAAGTTCAAAACCATTATGCCACATTATCGTTTTGCAGCATGAATTCTGAGAATGAATTCTGGTTTAATTTCGACTTCTCTAGCTCAGAAGAGTCTGCTCAGCCTGGACAAGTTACTCATGATGTCAGAATAATCAATAACCATCTCTTTTTTGTAATGTGATATATTTATGAGTAAAAACTGTAGATGTATGTCTTGGGACTTGACAGTTGAGTCTATTAATAGAGGGAAAGAACATCACAGACAATGATTTTATTAGTGATGGGCTGTGTGTTTCACACCTAGATCTTCACTGGTGTCCTACCTGAATCAACCCACCTTTTAATACCATCATTATGATGCCACGGCTGTAGAAACCATCGATATTATACAGAGATGCAGTATAACAGCGCGCTGCATCGCAGACAGAAATCTCATACAGTGAGAATGAAAGTCATTAATGAAGCAAAAACCCAATGAACACACAATTCAACACGTCTTCTTTCACTGTAGCCACAACTGCCCCACCCACACGCATCATCTCTACTGTAGCAGAAGCATCGATATTAACCTCATAAAATTACCTCTGGGTTTCAGTGAATCTTTGTGCATTTTTTATTGTAAAAAAATAAAAAAATAAACACAGCTATTAATCCACACGAATTCATTTGAGCACGTCCAGTTTGCTACAGATGCGGTTTGCGAGCTCTGACTAGTGAGCTTTCTGACTATCCAATCAAAGGACGTGGAAATTCAGACGTTATTGTACGCCTCAGATAGATTCCTTTGACCCTTTATATGCGTGATGTGATGGCTAAAATCCGTTTGAATAGGAACCCTCACCTAAAGTTACACTCAGTTGCACTGCTTCTGGGATTAAAGCTATAAAATTAAAATAACCGACTATTGAATTAATTGAATACATATTCATAGACAAAAATATATTAAAATGTAAGCCAGTGATTCTGATAGTGTTTAGACCAGCTGAGAAAATCTTGCTGGCCCTGATGGCTCAACACTAAATTTTATTGTTATTAATCAGCATTAATTATGTAAAATCAGTGATTATTATTTGATTTCTAAAAGACAGGAGGTGGAGCTGGAAGTAGCAGAGCCGAAGATGTTGAGATTTTCATTGGGAATAATGACGATGGACAGGATTAGAAATGAGTTTATTAGAGGGACAGCGCATGTAAGATGTTTTGGAGACAAGGTGAGGGAGGCGAGATTGAGATGGTTTGGACATGTGCAGAGGAGGGACATGGGGTATATCAGTAGGAGAATGCTGAGGATGGAGCCACCAGGAAGGAGGAAAAGAGAAAGGTTTATGGATGTGGTGAGGGAAGACATGCAGGTAGTTGGTTTGACAGGGGGGTATGGAGACGGATTATCCATTGTGGAGACCCCTAATGGGAGAAGCTGAAAGAAGAAGAGGAACTGATTATTATTTTATTTGAGCCCAAGTGTGTGTGCTTCATGTAAACAGAAAAAATCTGATAATTATTTTTTTTTTAATAAAATACACATACGGACAAAAGTTTAAGGACACCAGCCATATGTGTTTCTTCTCCAAACTGTAACCAATAAGTTGGAGGCTCTTTTCTTCAGTTGAATTAGTGAGCTTAAACTTGTCAGTTCAAATTTTCCTTCACTTGACCCCAAACCTGTTCCAACATGACAATGCCTCTGTGCACAAAGCGAGCTCCATAAAGATATGGTTTATATGACAGAGTGACCTGTCCCTGTTTGGAGTCGTGGCACAGCATATATTTACGCTTTTGTGGTGATATGGGTACACGCGTGCTATTAGCACATCGGTTTTCATACATGCATCCACTTCTTTGCAATTTTTCATCTCTGACAGTATCTCACATTGCACACATCTAAACACACACACCCAGGTTGCTGCTGTTTTAATGTTTTATTTACAATAGAGGTCAATGCCTAATATAGCTATTCTGGCTATAAGCTATATAGCGTAAGGCTTGTTATATCAGTGAACTCTAATGAGATACATGAAGCTTCTCCTTATTTTTCATATGCACTTATATTTTTAGCTTTCATTTCAATTTACATTTTTGCAGCTTAAAAAGAAAACACAAACGTGATGTTCCGTGTGAAACTGGGCAAATCTTGACGAACGTTTGACCTACGGCGCCGCTGCAACGAGTCGTTCGAGCGGCTTCAAGAGCGGAAGAACATCGCAGGAAGACAACGAGAAATTAGGAAGTCCTTCAACGAGCCCGAAAAATGTCTAAACCATTCGGCAACTTGTGCATGATGATTGTCGGAGAACAGTCCACATGATCTCACTTTCGCACTCGCCTTGATCTTTGCCCTCTTCCTGAAGATGAAGATCCAGCTCAAAGGTCGGATCTCAAAGCTCTGCACAATTGCAGAGATCCACAAGGTGGAGGTTGGTAGTCCTCGACTTACAATAGGGATGCTTTCGAGACATGACCTAACCTACCCAGGAGTCTTAAAGAATGATGATCGGTATGGGGTAGTATACTGTAATTTGTATATTATATATTATATTTGTATATTTTTTCTCAAAGGTTTTTCGATAGTGTTGAGGTCAAAGCTCTATAGCAGGAGATCTTCCACTCCAACTCAGGCACATCTTCATAGAGCTGACTTGCACAAGAGCATTGTCATGCTGGAAATGGTTTGGGTCTCCTAGTTCAAGTAAAGGGAAAATTTCATGCTGCACATCCAAAGACATCCTATACAGTTGTGTGTCCAACTTTGTGGTAACAGTTTGAGGAGAAACTGCATATGGCTGACAGAATTGGGTGTCCCAATACTGTCGATCATATAGTGTATAGTTTTGGAAACTTATTTGAGGTAATTCCACTACCTATAAAACCGGATCTTGGCAACCATGAACTGTCCATAATTTCAAAACCAGCAGACTTGCTATTTACATTCAAAACTAGCGAGTGTGTGTAAAAGCCTAACGCACCCTTATCACTATGGAGAACAGTATGAATATAAATATTCTATATAGGTTTTTCTTCAACACTCTTTTGACATCTTCATCAAGGATAAAATATTAGGTATAAAAGATTAATTTAAAATTGGTATTAATAATTTTTTTCTCTAAAGCTGCTTTTTGACAAGGCCCGATGTTAAGTGCTATACAAACACAATTCAATTGAATATTTAACTTGCTTTTGCATATTTTTTTACTAGTTATGGGGAATTATTTGCTAGATAATGGTGACCTAGTTAGCTAAGGCTGATTTCTTGCGAGCTAAAGGTAACATTACTAGCTATGAGTTAATTTCGGCTAGATAAGGGTGATGTCTTGCTAGCTTAGGGTAACTAATTGCTAGCTAAGGGTGACTTCTGCCTTCGCTCTCCATGTGCATCAGTGAGCCTCAGCCGCCCATGACCCTGTTGCCAGTTCACCACTGTTCCTTCCCTGGACCACTTTTGATAGATTCTGACCCATTTTTCCTGCTTCTTATACATCAACTTTAAGGATAAAATGTTTACTTGCTGCCTAATACTGTATATCCCACTGACTAACAGGTGCCATGATAAAGATTTAATGCATCTGTTTTTTTGAAGCCAACTTCTGCACCTGACCCATAGTACAAGGACTCAACTTCTTTGATGGACCATTACGAGGTCTGTTCCGAGTGGAACCCATGTTGGAAAACCTTTGTATGACCCTGACCACTGTACTGTAACTCAGTTTCAGAGTGTTCCTCATCTTCTTACAGCATCTGCATCTTTGGGGTGAGCAAATATTCTTATTCTTAAATTCTCATAAAGTCTTTATCATGAGGTGCCATGTAGAACATCCAGTGGACAGTATGAGAGAATTGGACTCAAAGCACAAAATTTTAACTGCTCTAATGCAAGATACACAAATTAGTATGGTCCTGTCAAGTGACCAAAACATGAACATGAATAGGACTTGTGGCTTTGCATGATTACACAACGTACAGCTGTTATCACTTAGGGTGTACTCACTTTTGTTGGCCGTTACCAGCAGAGTCTGCCATGCAGACCATTTTTGCCCAGTCTCTTTCTTATGGCGGAGTAATGAACACTGACCTGAACTAAGGCAAGTGAGGCCTGCAGTTCTTTGGATGTTGTTATGGGGTCTTTTGTGACTCTTGGATGAGTCGTCGCTGTGCTCTTGGGTCATTTTGGTCAGCCGGCCACTCCTGGGACGGTTCTCCACTGTTCCATGTTTTTGCCATTTGTAAATAATGGCTGTGGTTCGCTGGAGTCCCAAAGCTTTAGAAATGGCTTTATAACCTTTTTCAGACTGATAGATTTTAATTACTTTCTTTCTCATTTGTTCCTGAATTTCTTTGGATCTTGGCATGTTTTCGGGGGTGGTGGTGTACAATGAGAGTGTAGAACACAGGATATGTACATTTACAATATGGAATATGTGCATTGTATGCAAGGTTATACACAGTCTATATTAAAATATAGAAATGATATAAATATATCAAGATAATCTAGGATATGCTTTAAATTTTAGAATTTTATCTATGTCTTGTTGATTGATACATCAATTCATGTTGCATATTTATTATCTTCAGTCACAAGACTGTGACAACATGACAATGACCAAAGAAACTGTCCAGATTGTTTGGCTATGTTTCTCCTCGGACAGGTCAATATAGTACAATGTAAATACATTTTATTGGTGTTTTAATGAAAAGTATTCAGTATTAGTATTAAGTATAGAGTTTGTTATAATGGATCCTTTCTTCTACAGCTTTAAATGCATTCGAACATCAATTAACACACAGACACATATTTTAGGTACTGTATTGGTATTTATTTATATTAAATTAAAAATATACTTTTGACAGGTTCATGTAACAAAACTTTTTTTTTCAGTGGAAAGAGCATGGAGTCAGCAGGAACCTCCCAACCTCCTACTGCGCTCTGTAGTGCCTCTCGTCTCAACAAGAAAGAAAAAAAATTAAAGGAAAAAAAAAACAAAAAAGACGAGAATTTGCTCTGACAAGCCATCAGTCAAAGCACGGGGCGGCGAAATGAGCCGTCCGATCAATTATTCAATTTGTCAAAGTGGATAATACATAACGACAGATTAATCTCACGGAGAAACACCATTAGGAGGGCAATTAACGAGACCGCATCAGAGCCATGACTCACATGGAGAAGTGGTCCAGGATGGGAGTCTTAAAGTCATACTGTATAGGTCAAACTTCTCCGATTCACACTGACCATATGGAGGCTTCCATGGAGTCTTGTATGAGTTTTTGTTGTTGTTTTTTTTTATTCTTAATCTGCACTAAAAAGTTTGATCACTATGGCCTTAACTGGAGGAACGATTTTAAATATTAATCAAGTAAAAACTTGAAGCTTTAAAGAAAAGTCACACCAAATGGGAAATATCCAGTATTGCAAGAAAGCTGCAGACTTCCTCCACAGCACTATTCTGTACAAAAGATAAAAATAAGGATGCAAGTGAGGTTATATCTGACAGAACGAAGGAAATCGAAGGAAATCCTACCACTCCACTTTGAGCAAGATCAAAGATTAAGGAACACAAGGTCCACCAAGCTTGGGCTAAATACAGACACAAGGATCACATCAGGGTGGTATTTAAAAAATAATGATAATAAAATTAAAATAAAATGTAAAAAATACAAAGAAAAAAATCCCTGCAAGCTCTACGAACAAAATAAGTGCTGCTCAAATTACATATATATACGTGAGTGTGTATATATATATATAAAAAATCAAATAACCAACCCCACCCCCTTCCCCACAAATACACGCAATGTGGTTAAAGGAAACCAAGTGATAAAAAAAAAAAAATCATCATATTAATAATAATAATAAAATCTGAACAGTCGAAAGGAGAATGAGTACCATCTATTTACAAATTCACCTGGCCAGTTCAACAATCTATAAAAATACTATTCACATTTTTTTCGGTTAACAGTAGTAAAATCACGAGGAACGACCATTGTAAAGTGTTTTTTTTTTTTTTTTATGATTATTGTAATTATTTTGCAGATAAGGAAGATGTTGCCTTCCCTTCACTGGCTGAATATAAAACGGATGATAGATATGTAAACTGTGCTTTCTCTCTCTGCCTTTTTTCTTTCTTTCCTTCTTTCTCTGGACTTTCCGGTCACTTAGACGTAATAGAAATATATGACTTTATATATGCGAAAGACATTAAAAGATAAACCACTGCCCAAAACACAAACCCTCACCTTTCCCATAATAAAATATCAATATAGCTGCAAGATACCACGCCTGTCAAAAGTGTGGAAACACCAGGTCTTTTGTGGTTTTTCAAACACATGCATGTTCCTTTTTTTTTGTGAAATAAACTCGCTAAAAGGCAAAAACATACACAAGAATTATACAGTGAATGACTGGTAGAAAGTTTTGTTGAGGCCATATTTGACATTTTGGTCTCTAACAGCAGAACTCGTGTAAGATGAACAACAGAAGAAAAAATGTTAGCAGACTGCCCTCACCACCACAGTCAAACATGAAGGGGGAAGCTTAATGGTTTGGGGATGTTTTGGAGCAGGGAAAGTTGGAGATTTATTTCAAAAAGTGAAAGGAATCCTAAACCAACAGGACTCCCATTCCATACTTCAACACCATACAATTATGTCTGGCCTGTGGCTCATTGGAACCGAAGCGATCATGTTCTGTCAGCATTATTTAAAGAGCAAAGAGTCATCTGAGGTGATATCTATCATGGAACGGCCCAGTACCCACACCTAAATCCTATTGAAGTGCTATGGGATGAACTGGATCACTAGAAAGAAGCATGGCAAAATATTTTAGCTAAAGGTTTGGAGAAACAAACTCTCCGGATGCCGACAAAGCATTAAAGATGTTATACATGTCGAGAGAGGATTTTTCAATGTAAACAAAGTCCAACATCTGGACATTTATACAGTATATTTAGTTGGTCAAATGAAATATTCATACCATAAATTACCTTTTGTTTCATTAACAAAATAAATATGCATGTGTCTCTTAAAAACCTTAAAAGACTAGATGTTTCCTCACTTTTGACAGACACTGTAAAAAATAGTACTTATAATGATTATTCATTAATGAATATATGAATATTACTAGATTTCATACCTCCTGATTTAATCTCTCGCTTTCTGCTTGTCCAACTGCTTATATAATTTGATTATGTACTTTTGTGAGTGAAGTGTTCTCCGTAATTAACAAGCAGTGTACCTACAGGTGTTACCTTCAAGCATAAAACAAGAAAAAAAAAAAAACCTTCACATTATGTTCATCTCCCACAGGAAACCTCCAGATATTTACAAATGGGTCACATTTCAAAAGGTTTGCTTGCACATAATTAAAAAACTAAGCAAAAAAAAAAAAAAAACGAGGTTATTGAGATATACATATTTATAATCAAGAGTTTGTGAGTGTCCTTTCCTTCCATTACATGTGTGGCAGCAGGGGAAAACCCGCCATGAAAGTGGTCAAGATCAGAGTTAAGATGATGGAGTTTGGATGGGAAGGTTGTGAGATCAAATCCCAGCATGACCAGGGTGCTATTGCTGGGCCTTTGCGCAAGGCCCTTAAATCTCAACTGCTGATGTCTCTAATGAGGTTTTAGTAAGTTGCTCTGGATAAGAGTGTCTATTAAATGCGATAAATATAAAGTAAAAGTAGCTGTGGCAAAATTTAAGGAAATACCAGCTACCAGTTGTTTGCCAGTGATGTACACTTTTGCATTAATAAGTAATATAATTATAGTTAAATGTGGGCAATATTATAATTATAAGTGATTATTAAAGTTTGGATCTTGGTTCTTGCCTAAAATCCTGCTAGCTAAGGTGATGTCTTGCTATTTAGGAATAATGTCTTGCTAGGTTAGTCTGATTTTCTGTTCGCTAAGATGATTTCTAGCTAGTTAAGGCAAATTTCTTGCTAGCTAATGTTGATTTCCTGCTAGTTCAGAGTTTTTTCAGAGTGACTTCTCGTTAGCTGAGACTGATGCCTGTTAAGGTGGTTTGTGACATTGTCCATTTTTATCAGTGCTACACAAAATCTTACAGAAGGTCAGGAGTTCAAGGTTAAGAACCACCAAGCTGGGCCCTTGAGCAAGGCCTTTAACCACCAACTGTTTAGTGAATAATTGAGATAATTCTAAGTCGCTGTAAATGCTATAAATGCCATTTCTTGGCAGCTAAGATTCATTTCTTGCCGGCTAAGCAGGATTTCTTGCTAGGTAAGGATATTTTTTGTGAGCTAATAATAATGACTTTTTAAGAGCAAGTTCTTGATCGCTGAAGGTGAATCCTTTTGCTAGCAAATTGCTTTGATCAAGTTGGATAATTTTATACTCTATAAAAATGGACATTAGCATGATTCATTTAATAGGCAATTAGAATTTGTTTTCAATGCTCCTAAACCTACAATGCCAAATCATTATCCAAAGAATTGTGCACACTCTCTGCACAGACAACAGCCAATAAAGGTTTAAATGTCAAGTTAAAGAAATTATGAACAAGAAATATGTTCAATGTTTACTCAAGAAACTACAAAATCATGTGTGATAAGACTGATACTAATGAAGATCCTGGTAATTAAATTATTCATATTTACGCAGTAATGCTCTGCCTCCAGAAGAAGAAATAGTTAGGAATGTAGAGACACACGGGGGTCTTTCAGTAAAGTTAGAATAAAGTGAGTTCATTGAAATGAGTTTTGTAACCATGTCACCAGTCTTCCCAGGCTGCCACACAAAACATGTTTTAGTTTTGAGTCCCCTAGCTTTAAGGTTATTATAGAAGTTTGTTTCTCCTTCAGTGTTTTGGTCTAGACATTCTTGGAGATGTCCCAGTGTTTGCTAAATCAATACACTCCAAGGACTCCCTCCTCTATAGCTACTGTAAATGTAATACATGGTACAAAGCATTTCAGTGATTTGTGAAATGTGACGTGGGAAAAAAAGTGTCTAGTTTAATATATGCCTATAACTCTAAATAATAAGTAAAGGAACTTTAAACTTTTAGCTTTTTTAATTATTTAATCATCTATATGCTTGGATCACATTTTCCCTTAAATTGGATTAACTATAAACCATTAACATGTTCAGAAGTAGCATCTTCATCCAGCTTAGATGTTCCCATCACATCCCATTTATGAGAAGATTAACCCCTTCCAGCTTAGTTCAGTTCCCCAGCAGTAATTATGCACATAACTAGAGTAGTCATCTGGCCTTGGTTCAGCTTGGCACGGTCCATGGTCATTACATTAAGCTATTGACATGAGCTAAAAAAAAATACCAGATTCAACTGAGATTTATCCTGCACTGGTTATTTATATCTGTTTTAGATGTTCGCTATAGAATAATTTAAAAATAATCTATTTCGACCTAAATCAGATACCTTTGGGATATGTAGTACAGCAAGTTGGTGTTTGTTTGTTTTTTTCAAAACATTTTTTCACCCGGAGATTAACGAAATGACTTTTTAAAGCAAACAATAGTGAATTAAAAAAGAATTATACACTTTATAGACACAAGTTTGTGGATACCTGACCATGTGCTTTTTCAACAATAATAATCTCCACTCTTCTGGGAAGAATTTAGCTTTTGGAGGGTGGATGTGGAGATTTGTGCTCAGTAGTAAAGTCAGATACTGATGTAGCAGAGGTGGGAAAGTATCATTGGGTGAGGTCAGAGCTCCATTTTATCTCAAAGGTGTTCAATCCACACCAACTCAAGTAAATCATACCTTCACAGAGCTTTTGCTGGAACACTTTTGGAACTCCTAGTTGAAGTGAAGGGAAAATTAGATGCTTCTGCATCCAAAGACATCTTAAAGATGTATTTAAGAAAAGAAGTAAGAACTAATATGGTTGGAAAACAAGTAGGTGGTAGCCTAGTGGCTAAGGCATTGGACTTTGGATCAGAAGGTCATGAGTTCCAATCCCAGCCACCCCAAGTTGCCACTCCTGAGGCTCTGAGCAAGGCCCTTAACCCCATATCTGCTCAGTTTTATGAATTAGATAAATGTTATTTACTCTGGATAAGGTCACCGATCAAATTCTGCAAACGAAAAGTCAGGTGTCCCATTACTTTTGTTTATAGAGTATATATACTGTATTTATAAACGGTACAGTATGCAATTAGTGCCAATCTCAGTTCCACTTTAGGGACTAGCCAGAATTGATGACACACACAAACACACATACAAAAAGAATGAAAAACGTATTTAAAAAACGGCTTCAGCTACATCATCAGTGTGTTAAGCCTAAAGTGGTCTTAAGAGAAATGTCAATAAAACCCAACTGAAAAAAAAACAAATTCTCTTGAACTGTAGTTAATCTGTGGGTAAAAAAACATTGGTACCAGATCTTAAAACCTTTATATAATATTGAAACAAAATTGTAGCCAAGTTACAAAGCACAACCCACACAAAGCTGGCTGGCTGTCTTTTTACTAGTAGAACAAAATGAATCAAATGGATGAGTCAAATATTTAGCAGTCTTAGCGTTCGGAAAGAGAGAAAGAGACGTTATTTGACAGTGCCAGACCATTAAGTGCTTTTAAAACCTACAAAGGAGACAAGCCAGGGGCCCTCCATTAGCAGCAAACATAATGCCTGGCAGTGTTCAAATCTACACATCATCCTGGCCTTGGATACTTGGTCAAACATGACCTCTCTGGCTGTGTGACATTTTTCAATTTGTTCTCCAACGGTATGGGAAACATAATATCTTATAATACAAACCTAGAAAGTTGCAGGAAGTGCAACTTTAGTATTTTCATGTTTCTGAAGACATGTCCAAAGGGAGAAAACCAATACCAAGAACATAAGTCTCTGGCCCAGTTGTTGAATATTAGTTTTTTTTTTTCCTATTTGGCACAAGGACTTTTTTTTGGTGACTTGTTCCTCCTGATGCTCTTCTGCTTCACTATTAATTGTGCCAGCTCAAGCGTTTCCTATCGGCAGCAAGACCCAGTGTACCACTCGCTGTCCCTTGTTTGATGGAATATCACCCCTCATATCTCAAACTGTAGTGTTCCAGCCAGCAACAAAAGGTCAGTTTTGGCCAAGAGGTTTGTATCGCCCATTCTCGATATGCCTCAGTCATTATTATCAGGCATTTAAGATTTGTGCAGTCTATATAGTGTTTTTTATTACCTCTGTGGGTGCAGTCCATTATCACAACTGGTGCTTTGTTGTGTGACAACTGCTGCTGTGTGATTGGGGGGAAAAATCAATTCTGGCTGGATGGACAAAGAAAAAAAAAAATCTGCAGCAGACTATTGAACCCATCTTTATTTATGAACAATAGACTCTGCAGGAGCCATACGATCTTCTCTGTATCACGCCATCTTTTCCAATGTGTATGTGTGCTTGAGACATACAGGGTTTGCACTGGCACTTTATGGTCCCGTCATTAGTTCATCGGACATTTAGGGTGATGAATTATTTATTTAAGAAAGGCAGTGACTATAGGGAAATAAATGGAACGATGAAGATGACCCTTTCCCAACACCCGACTGTGTTTTTGACGGATTTAGGGAGTAATTACTAGGGTTGTAGCAATGCACAAAAGGGCCGACTTGCTTGCTGCTTGGTGCTGTTGTAGTTTCGGTATCATTAAAAATGTCCACAGTGTGGCAGTAGATTTGTAGTCAAAGAACTATTTGTTAATGTTTACTTGCCTACCAGGCCTAAATAGTGTCTCCAGACCAATTTCAGCATGATGCAAGTAGACAATCTGGCGTTGCAGAGGAAAGGTGTATCTCTTGCCAAGGGAATACAAAGTCCATGTTGCCAACATCACCGTGGCAAGTGTTTGTGATGAGAAAAACAAGGAGGAGGATTGACTGACATGGTTGTCTTTCATCTGTCTTGTTTAGAGAAACACCATCTGGATGCTAATTAAGCATGAAATACAGTCAGAAGTGGAGGAGAGGAGGGGAAGGGAAGGGAGGAGGACTGGTACTGGTGTAAGATCCAGGGCAAGAAGAAAATGTGAAATGTCTCCTTCCTCTGATTCTCCCTTTAGTTTCCGCTTTCTTTCTTTTGCCCTCTTGGGGTTACACCACTGTGTTCCTCTGGCGGTAGGGTGGCGGTGGAAGAACGGTGCCTGTTTTCAGGGCGTACTCTGTCAGGTACTCCTGGTTTTCAGCTACGGCAGGCCGAATGCGTCCATTCTGCCTGTAGAAGAAGCGTGTGCTGCAGTCCTGCAAGACCTCTTGCCCGTGTAGTGTTGCCTTGGGTGGAAGACTGTGCTGCCAGTATTCAGGGTTGTCAAAGGTCTTTTTGGGTTTTTTGTCCGCTACAACTGTGCCAGTGTGAGCAGGGTGGAGGGTATGTGATGCATGGAGGGTGTGGCCCGAAAGTGAAGGATGGAGAGCGTGGCCTGAAAGGGTGGGTATACCAGACTGAGTGGAGTAAATGGTCTGTGCCGGGATGTGGCCATGCCCTGACGGGGCACTGTGGGATGGGTGACTTTTCTGGGCCACATTTTGGCCACTGGCCATACCAGGGTTACCCAATGCCACCGTTGTATGAGCCACAGGAATTCCATTCTTACGCAGGGTTTCTGAAGTCTTCTCTCCAGAGTTGTGGAAGGTGTTGAGATACAGTGGATCGTTAACATATTCATCCTCCAGCTTAGGTTGGCCATTGGAGCTCGAATGGTGGCCCTGTTCTAGATTATGAACTTCTCCGTTTCTACGGCGTGTCACAAACGGGTTCTCCTCGACAGGGTTGAGATAATCTACCAGAAGAAAAGAGTAGAGAACAAAAGAGTTCTATGAAAAAAGAATCCAAAAAGTTACGGCGATATCAAACATTTATCTTTCACATATTTTCCTCCCACACACTGCCTAATGTTTATGCTGTGGGCTTTATATCTGATCTTTATGACATCAATCTCAGTCGTAAGACATGAATTATCAAACTCGAGCACCTCTCCCGGTTTCCAGAATTAACTTGAACTGAAAAACAGACAGTACCTAAAATTTTTTAACTAGCAAAAATGTCAAAAATAAATAGCACATATCATGGGCCAGGCATTGCAATCACCGTAGAATAATATTCAGTTTCTATATAGATATTATTTTGATAAGTGAAAAATTCTAAATTGGTAATCTGGTAATCCAAATCTAAAAGATAGACTTGACACAATTCATTAATGAAAACTAAAATAATTACCACAATATTCAGTTAACGTTAGCTAAGAAGAAGAGCCTTAATAAATTATTTTCTTTGCATATCCCAAAGATGTTAGGAAACTGGGGTCAGAATGCAGTGTCAGCCATAATACAGCACCCCACAGGGTGTACACAGGGTAAGAACCTTGTGCAAGGGCCCAAGAGTGCCAGCTTGGTGATACCAGGGCTTAAACCCCCAGCCTACAGATCAGTAACCCCAGATCCTTAACCCCTGAGCTACCGCCTCCCCTTTAAGATTCTTTCAATTTATTTTTATTCATTGTTATTCCTTTTAACAATAAACTTTACCTCAAAGCAGCTTTACAGACCTAAAGAGCCAATAAAATAAGTGAGCCAGTGGTGTGTATAAGTTAGCCAGTGGTGACTGTGGCAAGGAAAAACTCCCTGAGATATCATAAGGAAGAAACCTTGAGACTAAACAGACTCAAAAGAGAACCCATCCTCATCCTTAACACCAAATGTACATTCATCACAGTTCCAAAGCCTCATGGGTAACAGAAAAAAAGTGGCAGGGAAAAGGGACAGAGCCGAACTTTGCTTTAGCTAAGTGCAAAAGAGCATTTCTTAAAAAAAGCAACCTTATATAAAACCATGAAATGCTTTTCTTCACATATTTTAGGTTGTTGAGAAGTTGAGGTCAAACTCAGGGTTAGCTATTGAATGGCAGAGGAATTTGGCCTTAGGGCTTTTTAGTACTACAACCTTTTGATTTGTCACAAAGAACTATTGTGCTATCACTGGTTAGGGGATGCTGGGGTCAGAGTGCAAGGTCAACTATCATATGCAAATACGATTAAATGACCCAACTGTTGCACATTGGCAACGTTGGGACTTAAATCCTCAAGTCTCTGATCAGCAACTCAGCATGTGAGCATTGGATATTAAGTGATATTTTAAGTCAGGGTTTCTGCAGGTTTCACTTAGTCAAATTTATGACTTTTTAAGGCTTTTTTTTAACAGCATTAAGAATTATATTTAAGACCTATATCACATTACAAAAACACACACAAATGTGTTGTAAGCAACCGGCCATATCAAAAATGAATTTTTTTAAAGCCAAGTATCACTACATTTGTTAAAAATAAAATCTGTTTAACGTCTGTAATACAATCCACAATAAATGAGATTTGCACCAATAACAGAAAACTGTTGCATGTTGATCTCATTTGTAGTTGTAATACAGCAAATTATGTTTGAACTAGCGAAAGAAAGAAATACAAAGCAAGAAAACAAACAAAAAGATTCTAATTATGTACTTGCAAATTTGCAAAATAATTGGAAATTTAAGACCTGTTTAAAAATTAATAATAAAAAAAAATAGAACAGCAGATTTGAGATTTTTAAAGGCCTAAAACTTTTTTAAAAAGGTTTTAAAATTGTAAAAAAAAAAAAAATTGTATTACTTCTTAAGTGACACAGGAAACCCTGTAAGTCTATAAACATATGAAATCTTCTTTTATACTCTTTTTAACAGGGTGGTGCAGGAAAACTGGAAATTTTGGAACTAGGAGTTGTCAACCGTGGGGTATCGGGAATTGTTTGGAACCAGTGTGAGCTCATTTAGAAGCCATTGCCATTAGTTATAATAGAGCAGTGGTGAAAGTGATAAAATAGTGATAGTGTGAGTGCTGTGTAAAGGGAATGCCATTGTGGGGAACCCTCGCCACTCCATTCCACAACACGCATCACAGCTGTATTGAGATGTTTTTTTAAAATGATGCCCCCATGTTGTAATGACATGAGCAGACGGGACTCCACTGCTCCATAATAACGAAAGACAAAGGTTTCTACACGAGCTTGCACTGGTTCCAAACAATTGCCGATGCCTCAGGGTCACCAAATTCCTAATTCCAAAATTCCCCATTTTTTGTGCCACCCTGTATATGGTAATCATAGACTTTTCTTGGTCTCCCACTGTAGATGTGTAACAATCAATATACTGTAGCATTCAAATTACAGTTTAGCTTACTCGGGTCGTGTTGGTTTTTGCATATCCCAAATAGTTTTGCTGGATGCTGGAGTCAGAATGAAGGGACAACCAAGAATCAGAACGGATTAACAGCCTTGCACAAGGGTCCAACATTGCACCTTTGCAGTACTGGGGCTTGAACCCTCTGCCTTAAGATCAGCAACCGAGCAAGTAAATATTGATTATCAAGTGAGGATATTAAGGTATAGAATCACTTGATTATTTGCTAAAATCTCAATATTCTGCTTGGGAACTATGACCCTTGGTCTCCCCATTGGCAAATTATAACAATTTATACAGATTACAGAAAGCTACGGTGTTGTACCTATGGGTTTCTTCTCCTTCTTAGTAGTCATGTATCCATCCTGGTCTTTATCTGCTCTCCCTGCTCGTTCACTCAGCAGCAGTGTTGGCTCGGTGCTGTATCGCTGAGCACTACTTTCCTCTCCAGGCCGGACTCGTGGAGATGCTTGTTTTCTCAAGGTGCCATTGCAACGCAAGTCTTCAGTGACTCCTGCTGCACCCTGCTGAGGCTCTTGAGAGGAGCAGGATGGGGTTACAGAAGACACAGCTACCACTCGTGGTATAGTGGCCATCATCGCCTCCATACCAAAGCCGCCATCCTGATAGGCAAACTGATTCTGCAGAAACAGAGGTATTTTTTTTTTACTTACAAACAACAGAATGTTTAATGATAACAGAATGATGATGCCTGTTTCTTGATTGCTCTTACAATAGTAGGGTTCCACAGTGGCATAATTGTTTTACATTAAATGTGCTACGCACTAAGCAGTTATTAGGAAAATATGGCATTGTGGACCTAATCAAAAGGGTCAGTTTATGTTTTAGACACATTTCCCTCAATGGCCTCCATTCATCCTGTCCCAGCTCGCTTAATGCAGTACTCTCATTACTTATTCCTTTGTAAATCAACAATCTTTCCTATTTCGTAGTCCCATATCTGTACTACTTTGAAAGCTTTTAATGGATAATTTCTCTAATTAGGCATTAATCACTGAGTGTAAGGGGTGTGATGGGAATTCTGCCTTTTTCAGTGAGTAATATAGTAATAAACATTTATTCTTCCAGACCACTCCCAAACCACTCACTACTTATTATGTGGGCAGGTTTTCAATATTAGGTTTGCAAGTGTTCATTCTTTTCTTTTTTTTTCTTTTTACTGTGCATATAATAATTTAATAAAATCATATACAATGCCCTAAAAATATTGCAGCACATTTCTGAAATATATTTTTATCATTATTGTAGAAATCAGAAAAGCATTAAAGGTTATTTCATGTGTCTGTTCTCCATTTTTTTTTTTTTAGGCATATCTAAGCACTTACTGGAGATGAGTGACTGACTAAATGAATGTTTGGAAAAAAAAAAAAAGAAAAGAAAATGCCTAAGCTCTCTTAAAAGCCCATTTTGCTGAACTAAGCGCATCACTCCCGGCGTATTCACCTGTTCCTATGGATGTGCGCGTATCATTTTAGCAAAATTAGCCAATAGAAGTTTGTACAACATCTGTGAGATGAGCCTATATAACACAATACAAAAAACAGTAACCAGTCATAAACAGCCGGTGCACCAATTAGTTCAAATGGCATTACAGCAAATTGCAATTCATGACAATTGGCAACTTGTGGCTCTTAATTTACCATTAAGTAATTTCACTGATAAAAGAACAAAATGAATTCCCATAATAAGGCATTGTCGATAATGTAATTAGTACCTCTTTCTGAATATAGTACAGCTTGGACCTGGCTATAAAAAAAAAGAACAAAGAAAAAGCAGCTTTCAAAGAATTTGCCTCAGCTGCTTAAGACTTAATATTCTGATCGGCTTTGTACGTTTCAGCCCCGTTTTGTTTTCTCTGAGCAGAGTTTAGTCAGCGAACTCCGATGGAATAGACGTCTGTCATGTTCCACAGCGGCTCCGGAGAACTGATATCTCTCATTGATATTCATTGTGCTATGCTTTTGCCTTCTATTCCCACCCAGAGAAAAACAAAACAGCCAGTAGAATATAAAATAGGGGGGGATAATAAAAGTGGAGCTGGCCTTTAGGTTTACGAGAAACACATAAAACGAAACATAAAATGTTTGTAAAATAAGATTGGAAATTGTTTTTGAACATTGTCTTCCACGTTTAGTCCCGATTTCTCCATCTTCATTCTTCGGGAAAGATGTTCCACTAGATTTTGGAGTGTACTTGTTGAGATTTGTGCTCCTTCAGCTACAAGGGTTTTAGTAATGCCAAACACTGATGTAGGTGAGGTGAGGAGGCCTGGGGTGCAGTTAGTCAGGAGATGCTCTGACCCAGTCGTCTAGCTATCACAACTCGTTCGAATCTTTACGTTCACCCATTTTTCCTGCTTCTAACACATGAACTTTGAAAACAAAATGTTTACTCGCTGCCTAATATATTCCACACACTAACAGGTGCCATGAAAAAGAGATAATCAGTGTTATTCACTTACTCTTATTTTGTATGCTCCCATTAGGGGTCACCACAGCAGATCATCCGTCTCCATACCTCCCTGTCCTCTACATCTGCCTCTTTCAAAAACTAACAACCTGCATGTCTTCCCTTACCACATCCATGAACCTCCTCCTTGGCCTTCCTCTTTTCCTCCTTCCTGGTGGCTTCATCCTCAGCATTCTCCTACTGATATACCCCATGTCCCTCCTCTGCACATGTCCAAACCATCTCAATCTCACTTCCCTCACCTTGTCTCCAAAATGTCCCACATGAGCTGCCCTCTAATAAACTCGTTTCTAATCCTGTCCATCGTCGTCACTCCCAACGAAAACCTCAACATCTTCAGCTCTGCTACCTCCAGCTCCACCTCCTGTCTTTTACTCAATGCCACTGTCTCTAATCCATACAACATCTCAGGTCTCACCACAGTCCTATAAACTTTCCCTTTCACTTTTGCAAATACTCTTCTATCACAAATCACTCAGTGTTATTATAACATTATGAGCAGTGAGTGAATGTCATAATTGTATGCCTGGTTGGTGTATATGGCATCATGGAGCTGACTTTGTGCATAGGAACCTTGTCATACTGGGGCAGGTTTGAGTCGCCTAGTTGAGGTTAAGGCAAAATGTAATACTACCGCATTAAAATACACTGCATTCAAATGTGGGGAAGTGGCAGCTCAGAGGTTAAGATGTTCTCATCAGAAGGTCATGAGTTCAGCTCTTAGTTGTTGAAGCATTGGACCTTTTATCCAGAAGTCATGAGTTTAAATCCCAGCCACAATAAGCTGCCACGCCTGGGCCCCTGAGGAAGGCCCTAAAGTTCAATTGTTAAAATGAGATAAATCCAAGTCACTCTGGATAAGCCCGTAAACACATTGTGTGTGGTGTTGAACATACATGTATGGCATTTGACAGCTGCTCTTATCTTACTATCTTAAATATCTTATTCATACAACTGAGCAGTTGATGGTGACTTGCTCAAAGGCCCAGCAGCTGCAGCTTAGTGTTGCAGGGATTTGAACTCACAACCCTCTGATCAGAAGTCCAAGTCCAGTTTTTTGGTCAAAGTAGTTAAAATATATAATACTTTACACTTCTAATGACTCTTTTGTAGTTTATACAAATTTACAAATCAGTTCATATTCACATTATATGCCTTAGGGGTAAAATAGTTATCAAAAAGTGTTCTTTACCTGTTCTTGTCAGCATATATATTTTTTATAAATGAAAATAAAAACTTAAAGAATGCCTATTCATACCTATTTGCCTTGCAAACAATAATTCTCCAATGATGCTGCCTTTTCTTGACATCCTTGAAATTCCTATTTGCCTTCAAAAAGGTTTCTGTCAAGTCTTGTTTCTAATAATTGCCATCATATATTAGGCATGCAAATATTTCTTAATTGTTCCATCTGATCAAGTTTTTTGGTTGCTTGGCCAGTGTGGATTGGGTCATTATGTTTTATGAAACCATCAAGCTGGAGCTATTTTGATTTTGGTGCACAAGCTGTTTGGGGAAATCAATCGTTTCCTTAGTCGTAAACAATCTTCTGTTGAATTAATACATCTGTTCTTTGTACCTAATTTGAGCTTTTGACTCATAAACTCATATATATTTGTTCTTTTGTACGTTCAGAGATCTGTATAGAGCCCTAGCAATAAAAAAGGACAGGTTTTGGCGCAATGGTGGACTCTGGTCTATTTAACAGATTTAAACAGCCTCTCATGGCGAAATTGCATCCGGATTTAATTACAAATGTGGAAAAATGTGGTGCTGAGACACTAAATTAGATGCTATCATCCATCCTTTTTTTTGCTATAGTTTCAGTTATGTTTTTTTCAGTCTCTCAGCAGACACTTCTCAACTTGTCATGCTTTGTTTATTCTAACTGAACAGTTATGCTTGTTTGGGCTGAAGACAGACAGTGAAGGCCAAAGATTGATGCTGTTCAACACTCGCCATATGCTTTTACAAAACGATTGCATCCAAACACAGTCGTACTGTAGATAAATGTTAATGCATTGCTCTGCGTTTATTTGTGCACATCAAGTCATCGATGATTAAAATCAGTAGAAGCTAGAAACCTAAAAAAATATTGTTATTACAAATGAACAAATTTAGTTTTATTCAATTCAGTTCCTATTTTTGATGATGTTATGAGGAAGAAACCTCCTCCTTCTTCTTCTTTTTCTTCCAGGTTCTCCCATTTGGGGGTCACCACAGCAGATCATCCTTCTCTATACTCCACTGTCCTTTACATCTACCTCTTTCAATCCAACTACCTGCATGTCTTCCCTCACCACATCCATAAACCCCCTCCTTGGTCTTCCTCTTTTCCTCCTTCCTGGTGGCTCCATCCTCAGCATTCTCCTACTGATATACCCCATGTCCCTCCTCACATCTCCAAACCATCTCAATCACACCTCCCTCACCTTGTCTCCAAAACGTCCTACATGCGCTGTCCCTCTAATAATCTTATTTCTAATCCTGGAGGAAGAAACCTCATTATTTATTTTAATGTTTTCCCATTTTTTCTCTTCTCCTTAAAGTTTTTTTTATTGTTTAATGTTTATCATTTGCTGTATTTTGCCTGTAGCCTCACTTAATCATTTCATAGTATAAACTGACACTGACATCTGTACATATGACAAATAAAACGTGACGCTTTAGACGTTAAGAGGACTCAAAAAAGAAACCCATTCTCATCTCCAACACCAAAATGTCCATTCATTACAGTTTTATCATTGTTCAAAGTGAACTGTTGAGTTATAGGCGCTTAAATCCAAAACACTTTTATGCAAAATGTGGTCCTGAGACATTGTAGTAGATGTTGATTTCAACTATCACACATGCATCAAATGACAGTATCCCTTTTTTTTTGTGGGGGAGAAAAAAATGCTGTTAAGAGTTAATAATCCAATGGCATTGGGGTGCAAAGCAAACACTCAGCTGCCACTTGCTGTCTATAAGCAAACATCCCCTTTTGCTTGTGTGAGGACCCTGCTATTTACACAGACTGGCCTTCGTAATGAAAGTGCCACCAGTGACGCATCCTGGGAAATGGCGTAGGGAGTACATCTCCTCCGAGAGACGGAACGCTCCTATTTTCAGTACGCTTAAAAGGCAGCTATCGATATCTGCTCGAGTGTGATTGCTTTCACAAGCCCAAAAGGTCACCGTGAGCAAATGCTATTTGTTTTTTCCATCTTCCACTGACTTTTTATGGCTGTGGTCACTTCGGAAAGTTTCGTTACATAACCTTGCAGTCAATTCTATCAGATCTCGAAGGTAATTTAAAGAACAAAATAGTTTTATATCAAAGAATTAGAAAGAAATGGCTTCAAGAATTTATTGTGTACATGAATGAAGGTCATTATGTTATTGTTATTTTTCGAATGTATTTTTTACTTTTTTCTTTAGATTGAATGGGAAGATTCATGAATTTTGGATTCTCTTTCTAGTTTTCTTTTATTAAAATTGGACAAAAGTCTCATATAAAAGTTTTACCTAAAAGAAAAAGAGCCAATAATAACACCATGAGCAAATATTATTTGTTTTTTTTGTTTTTTTCCCTCTTTTGATGACTTTTTTTTTTATAGCCGTGGTCACTTCGGAAATTTTCAATACATAATCTTGCAGTCAATTCTACCAGATCTAAAAAAAAAAAAAACCCATACAATTTATTATTTTATCAAAAGAACCAATTCTATAAATATTATATCAATTAATAAAAAAAAAAGATTCAAGACTTCATTATGGGTGCTGGTAAAAATATGATCCACAATATCAATTCATAATCATCAAATCAAACATTCTTCTGAAAAATGTGAAGAAGGTCTCAGTCATGTTGATATTACTTTTCTAATACTTTTTATACTTATTTATTTAGATTGAATGCGATGATTAATGGTTTGGGATTTTCCTTCCAGTTTCCTTTATTAACATTGAATAAAGTCGTGATCTTTTCCAAAAAATTAAATTATAAAATAAAAATAGTTCATAGCTGAAGCCATAAATATGATACAGTAAGAATCCTGCAGAGAATAAACTAGAGTCTAAAGACGATAAGATTTCATGTCTATCTTACCTGACAACGAAATCCACCAGATCAGCACAATATGTTTGTGCTCGAAGCATTTCCTTGCTTTTCGACTCAAATGATTTCCTCAAAATAGATTACATGTCATGGATCTCCAGTCACAAGTTCAAGAGCAAAGGATGACATTCAGAGCAATCTAACAGTGAACACCCAAGAAATAAGAAATCCAATATGTCTTTCAATATTATTAAGCTCTTCTCCCATGGTGAAGCATGGTGCTGGGAGCATTGTGTTGTCTAGAAGCTTTTCATCAGCAGGGACTGGGAAACTTGTTATTGTACTTTGTCCACCACTGCACCTACATCAGTACCTGACTTTACTAACATCCATGTGGCTGAATGAGCACAAATCTCCTCAAGAACACAAGCACATTCCTTTTGTTTATATGCAACAAACTCGGTAATTCAATGGTATCACATTTAATCAAACTTTCACTTCAGGCAATAACAGTAGGATTCAGATGAAATACATGTAGTTATATGTATGTCCCACTTCACAAGTTTCAGGCTATTTTTGGAGAACACGCTAACTATATATACATGGAAATTAAATGTAGGTTAAATGTTGAAAGGAATACTAAACCAACATGGCTACCATTCCATACTTCAGCGCCATGCAATGCCGTCTGGACTGCAGGTCATTAGAACCAACTTAAAACAAAACAAAACAATGACCCAATCCATACACATCAAAATGTATTGCAACATGTTCCCAGAAGAGTGGAGGTTATTCTAGCAGGAAATGGGACTAAATGTGAATTAGGATGTTATGTGATCTGTTTTTCCTTTAACCTTGCCTTACCTTGTAGATAGAAATAGCAAACAAACATATTTGGGATCGGTAAACAGTTATATAAATAATTATCCGTCCACCTGACGTCTCCATCACAAGGAACTCATTTCCGAATTCTTAAGCGGCGAACTCATTGATCTAATACATGTCCATGGCGAGCATGGCAGCCAAGCGTGCATTAAAACGCTAAAGACCTTCTAAACCATGCACACATTTTGCTAAATGATCCAAAACATGAATGTGTGGCAAAGAATGGAAAGGGAAAAAAAATGAAGAAGAATGACAAGAGGGAGAAAGAATTTGATAGCATGTCTGACCTCTTGTCCTTCTTTGTTTCGGTAAGAAAAAGTGCGAGATTTACATTTTGGAGAACACTCTGCATGCTCTGAAGTGTGCTACAAAACAGACATGATTGATTGTCTCCAAATTTGTCATGGAAGGAGAACGTGTCATGCTGCTACTCAAAGGGGCCAGTCAGAGGTTATTGGACAAAATAATGAGCGCTGACAGGTGACAGGAACGGGGAATTATAGAGGCTGTAAATCAATGTTAAAATGTGGGTTTGTGTCAGATTATTGTAATTTCTTTCCAGTAATGTATTGCTAAGCTGTTCAGCTAATATGCTAAAGTTCGCATAGACACACAGGCAAATAGGTGTTTGGGTTTTTTTTGGGCTAATATTAGCCTATACACTGTATTGGATCTCAGCGGTGTCTTATAGTAGCCTTTCTATGAACCCCCACTACTCCTTCTAGCAGTGTGGTGTGTAAAACTCACTCGGTTGGAGTCGAGGCGTGAGCGTGTGGTGTAGGTAAGAGGCGGGATGTTGAAGGTGTGAGGCACCAGGTATTCCTCAGCATCCATCAGGTCCTCAAGCTCCTCCTCATCCAGCAGACTTTGAAAAAACTTACTGTCATTGGGGCTGGGCAGCTTCATCCGGTCATCACCCTGAAAAACGTGAGCATTATCATTAGAGCTGTAGAGCATTCTGAGGGTTCAGGAACGTAAGCTCCCGATGACACTTTTAACAATGGACATTGTCACAAAGAAGATTTACAGAGATAAATAGGTTATAAAGTTGTGTAAAAGGATAAAACGATGACCGCTCTGGTAAAACAAAACAAACGGACTGGACTAATGGGATCTTCAGAAATGCTTGTGTTTGCAGCACACTTTATATCAGGTAGGGTTAAAATAATATTGTCTTTTGTTGATATGGTTTATGGTTTGGTTACATGTCTAATGATTTCTCATGCATGCCCACCTACTCTGATATTAATCAGAGGAACAAGTTCATTGATTTCTCATAGGCAAGGCAAACTTTTTAGCTGGGGGGAGTTTAGTGGTTAAGGCAACTTTGGATCTGAAGGTTGTGAGAAAATCTGAGCCAAACCAAGCTGCCATGGATCTGATCAAAATTTAATAGACTATTCAATTCATACTAAATGGTTTATCTCCAATGTATCTATCCAGTCTTTTAACATGCAACAATCCGTCATGCTCTTTGAGATCTCAAAACTCTGGAGTTTTAGTAGTTCCTAGAATAGAAAAGTCCACTAAACGTGGTAGATCATTCTCACATTTAGCTCCTAAACTTTGGAATAGTCTTCCTGACAGTGTTCGGGGCTCAGACACACTCTCCCAGTTTAAGTGAAGTTCAAAAACGTCTCTTTTTAGCAAAGTCTACACATAACATACGTCTCACATCATAACCTTGTGCTCCAAAACATCTGATCACATGCACATTATTAACTTGTGCTGTTAATATCATGAACAGCAGCTACGCTAATTTCTCTCCACTGCTTCTCTTTCTCTCCCCATCCTGAGGCATCCTGAGGTTTGGCTAGCTCCAGTCACGGCATGAAGATTATAGACCTTTAAAGAAATATATGCCGAACTCGCAAACTTCCCGTACCATCTAGAGACGTACCAGTGCCAATTGGATCCTACTTCATGTGTGGAGTTTAGACATTGGACCTCCTGGAGTGTTTAAAGGCTCTGGCATAGAGAAGCTGGTGTTGGATCTGCATGATCGCAAATGTTGAGCTATTTTATGAGTTGCTCAGTAGCTCCTAGTTCTATAACCACAATGACTGTATAAGACTGTAGAAAGAACATTACTTATAATCTTACAATTCAGTGCTCATGTTAGTTCTCACTCTCCAGTGTTCTGTATTGTTTAAAGACAATTTTGATGTCACCCAAATGAGGATGGGTTCCCCTTTTGAGTCTGGTTCCTCTCAAGGTTTCTTCCTCATGACATCTAAGGCCACGGCTGCTCATCAGGGAAAAATACACATCATTCACCTTAACTGTTGATTTCTGTAAAGCTGCTTTGAGACAATGTCTGTTGTGAAAAGCGCTATAGAAATAAACTTGACTTGACTTGATACTTTCGGATTTTGCAGGATCAGAGTCAGCTCAATGGTACAGTAGGTGTTAATGATCATCTGTGTCATGTCATGAACTGAAACAAAAACAGCTGCATAGGAGCTTCATACTGGTTCAAAAACAGCAAAACTCTGCTACCAAGGTGAGGTTGTGGAGGACAGTTTCAGGTCCCAGTTCATACACATGGTACGACCGAGCACAGCAACAAGACTGAAGATACAGGGAGGGCCACGGAAACGTAGCCTGTCTCCGGCAATAGTATAACTAGATGTACGAGCAAGTGGATTGTTTTTATTAATTTACCCAAGTTACAACAGATGCTGAAGGTGGTCCCCGTTCACGTCTATGCAACTTTGGGCACGTCTGAGCATGTTGGTGGATACTGCTTGCAGCAACAGCTGCACATAGTGTTGTTTTGTTCTTGGGGTCATCCAGGATGTGTGGATTGTTGGTGTAGACTTTCTGCTTTAAATTTCCCCAAAGATAGAAATCGCCTGTGGACAAGTCTAGGGAATGTGGTGGCCATAACCCCTTGCTCACATTTCACCCCTGTGAGGTGTGGCATGTTACCCCATGTTGCGCATGTTGTTGGAAAAGCAATAATTTTTTTTTTCTGGTGTTAGTTGGTACTAAAATTGTTTAAAGATGTCCCTTTTCCGAACCAGACTCTGAATTTAATGTTTAACTGATGGTTTTGTTTTCCACAATCACTATTCGCTGTTTCAGGGGGAACACCATCTTTCTGATACGTTGTGCACCGAAGGACTGAATAGGAAGGCAAAATAAAGCCGGAACACTGTACATAGGGCGACACCATGTCGCCAAACAGAGGCAGACGGAGAGCAAGGGGCTACGGCCTTTCCGTGGCCACCCTGTAATTCTACTGCATCAGCAAAATGTCTTCCATTGTGCGGAAAGCCAGCTTTATGAAAGTATGCTTCACATGGGTTTGAGTGGAAGATCTCTTGCTATAGCGCTCCAAACTCAACCTCATTTTACACCTTTGGGATGAATTGGAACACTGCATGCACCCCTTTTCACCTAATGCCATTTTTGCTGAATGAATCATTACCATATAGTATACCAATAGTTTGACAATATATTAAAGAAACCTATCGCATAATTTGCAATCGTGATAATCTTAAACCTCCTCTATCCCTTTGATCCTTACCTGACTTTTACAACAGTCTATTTTAAAATGTCCCAGTGTCTCGTCTGATTTGAAACATAAACCCTATTTGAGGAAACAGACACACTAAATCCCCTGCAGTTCCAAGGGATTGTCCTGAGATTAGATGTGATCTGACATAAGGAATGAGACCATCCATCCTGTGTTTCGTACTTAGGACTAGTCCATTTTCTTTCCTCTTATTACGCAACTAGTGCTTCATATAAATATATAGGAAATTAATAAATGTTTTGAAAGGCTTATTTTAAATACAGTTTTTTATGTTTAGTGTCAGCATTTGTGCTTTACCTGGATGACGAGGTAGCGCTGGGGGTCACGGGCCATTCTGCAGAACTCTGCCGCCAGCTCCTTAAACTTCGGCCTGCTGTCCGCATCAATCATCCAGCCTGAAGCCCAAACACACAATACAACACTGGTCTTGAGTTGATCTGGGGAACTTTCCACTGCACTGCATAATGCATCTATTTTTTTTCTTTTCCTTTTTTTCCCCCTTTCTTCTCAGCTTTCACCAGTATGAGCATCCTATAGTGTGTATCTACCACTGGAGGGCAAACGCTACTATAGGTTTTTGGTCAAAATATCACTTCAGACTAAAAAACAGGTATACAAACCAACAAAAAAACGAGTCATACAGAATAAAAAAATTTATTTATTTGTATGATACAGCTGCAAATAAGTATTTGAACACCTGTCTATCAGCTAGAATTCTGACCCTCAAAGAATTGTTAGTCTGCCTTTAAAATGTCCACCTCCACTACATTTATTATCCTAAATTAGATGCATCTGTTTGAGGTCGTTAGCTGCATAAAGACACCTGTCCACCCCATACAATCAGTAAGAATCCAACTACTAACATGGCCAAGACCAAAGAGCTGTCCAAAGACACTAGAGACAAAATTGTACACCTCCACAAGGCTGGAAAGGGCTACAGGGAAATTGCCAAGTAGCTTGGTGAAAAAAGGTCCACTGTTGGAGCAATCATTAGAAAATGGAAGAAGCTAAACATGACTGTCAATCTCCCTCGGACTGGGGCTTCATGCAAGATCTCACCTCGTGGGGTCTCAATGATCCTAAGGAAGGTGAGAAATCAGCCCAGAACTACACTGGAGAAGCTGGTCAATAACCTGAAAAGAGCTGGGACTACCGTTTCCAAGGTTACTGTTGGTAATACACTAAGACGTCATGGTTTGAAATCATGCATGGCACGGAAGGTTCCCCTGCTTAAACCAGCACATGTCCAGGCACGTCTTAAGTTTGCCAATGACCATTTGGATGATCCAGAGGAGTCATGGGAGAAAGTCATGTGGTCAGATGAGACCAAAATAGACCTTTTGGGTCATAATTCCACTAAGCGTATTTGGAGGAAGAAGAATGATGAGTACCATCCCAAGAACACCATCCCTACTGTGAAGCATGGGGGTGGTAGCATCATGCTTTGGGGGTGTTTTTCTGCACATGGGACAGGGCGACTGCACTGTATTAAGGAGAGGATGACCAAGGCCATGTATTGCGAGATGTTGGGGAACAAACTCCTTCCCTTAGTTAGAGCATTGAAGATGGGTCGAGGCTGGGTCTTCCAACATGACAATGACCCGAAGCACACAGCCAGGATAACCAAGAAGTGGCTCTGTAAGAAGCATATCAAGGTTCTGGTGTGGCCTAGCTAGTCTCCAGACCTAAACCCAATAGAGAATCTTTGGAGGGAGCTCAAACTCCGTGTTTCTCAGCAACAGGCCAGAAACCTGACTGATCTAGAGAAGATCTGTGTGGAGGAGTGGGCCAAAATCCCTCCTGCAGTGTGTGCAAACCTGGTGAAAAACTACAGGAAACGTTTGACCTCTGTAATTGCAAACAAAGGCTACTGTACCAAATATTAACATTGACTTTCTCAGGTGTTCAAATACTTATTTTCAGCTGTATCATACAAATAAATAGTTAAAAAATCATACATTGTGATTTCTGGATTTTACAGTGTCTCTTACAGTGGACATGCACCTACGATGACAATTTCAGACCCCTCCATGATTTCTAAGTGGGAGAACTTGCAAAATAGCAGGGTGTTCAAATACTTATTTTCCTCACTGTATATATATATATATATATAAAACTTTTTAAAATATTTTCCCCAGAAATATATATATATATTCAATTTTTATAATTTTTTTTATAAATTTCTCTCAAAGATTTTTGCAATAATTATTATAATGAAATATAATTAATAAAAAAAATATTATAAAAAAATAATTTTAGAAATTTTAAAACATTAAAATCTTTTGTTATTATTTTACATTTTTTAAAATAATTGTTTTCATTTTTTGTAATAAATTATACACATTTTTTTTCACTATAGTTTATAGTAAATTCTGTTTCATTTTTGCAGCCAGGTCTGTATATGTTGTTTTTTAATTTTGAGTAAAAGACAGGAGATGAAGCTGGAGGTAGCAGAGCTGAAGATGTTGAGATTTTCGTTGGGAGTGACGACGATGGAAAGGATTAAAATGAGTTTATTAGAGCGACAGCGCATGTAGGACGTTTTGAAGACAAGGTTGAGGGAGGTGAGATTGAGATGGTTTGGACATGTGCAGAGGAGGGACATGGGGTATATCAGTAGGAGAATGCTGAGGATGGAGCCACCAGGAAGAAGGAAAAGAGGAAGACCAAGGAGGAGGTTTATGGATGTGGTGAGGGAAGACATGAAGGTAGTTGGTTTAAAAGAGTTTTAACAGATGTTTAACAGATGTAGAGGACAGGGGGGTATGGAGACGGATGATCCGCTGTGTCCCCTAACAGGAGCAGCCGAAAGAAGAAGAAAAAGAAGTTGAAAGAACTAAGAATAATTAAGATACAAGAAAAATAAGAAAATAGCTTGTTTTGTCACACAGAACAAGAGAAAATGTCTTACTTATTCATCTCCTCTATTCATTTAATTGCAATCTAATGTTCAACCTAACATCCAATCCTAACCTTAAAGTAAAACTGATACGATTATATTTATCACAAAATGAATTTGATTTCGGAACGTTTAAAAATGTTTTCAATTAAAGAATTATGTGTACAAATTACATAAGTAATACATTTTAAATAGAATGTATGACAGTGCTGCATTTTAAACTCCAATTTCACAGAAACGTGTCATTAAATCTTCCTCTAACTCTCACTCAAATTGCAAAGTGACCCAACATGATTTCGAAAATTAATACTGGGTGGAGAATTTTTATTTATTACACAAATACACTTCTTTTTCTCTTTCTTCTTCTGGTTGCCCCAACAGATCTCCATACCACCCCGAGCTCTACATCTGCCTCTTTCAAACCAACCACCTGCATGTCTTTAATACAATAGACATTAATTTATCACATATACATTACAGCACAGTGAAATTTGTTCTTCGCATATCCCAGCTTGCTCGGAAGCTGGGTTCAGAGCACAGGGTCAGCAATGATACAGCGCCCCTGGAGCCTTGCGAAAGGGCCCAAGAGTGGCAGCTTGGTGATACCGGGGCTTAAACAGTAACCCAGCACCTTAACCACTTCCTCACTTCCTCAATTCCTCTACAGATATGCCCATGTCCCTCCTCTGATCATAAACAAATCATCTCAATCAATCCTCTTTGACCTTGTTTCTAAAACGTCCTGCACGGTCCAACTAATAAACTCATTTTTGAAGATTCAGAAATACATATTACTCCAAAAAAAATCAACTATTAGTCCACACTCAAATTCAATACTAACTACTAATTTGGCATTACAGTAACCTAAGCCTGGCAGGGGATATATATATATATATATATGTGTGTATATAAAATAAAATGAAGAGTGAACACTAAAGCGTATCATCATGCAGAATATGATCATGCAGCAGATTTTTATGGAGCCCGGCAATGGTGTGTGACTGATGTGGGGATGTGAGAGACATAAACTGTGGGCTAGAGGTTACTGTGATGACCTTAGTAGTGTATGATGAGTAAGCAAGTGTATCAAGTGTATGTGTTTGTGTGGTTAAGCTACAGGTTCCCCATGGTTTCTTTTTCATCGCATTAGCGCCATGTGATCAACAAACTTTTGTATAGTGAATTAAAAATACATTATATTCCACTGGTATAGAATAAATAATTAAAGAAATGTATCTGCTCCATTATTTATTTTTCAGCTGTGTGTGTGTGTGTGTGTGTGTGTGTGTGTGTGTGTGTGTGCGTGTGCGTGTGTGTGTGTTCTTGGGATTTGAAAGTAGCTGAAACATCCCAGACATTTGAGAAAAAGAAAAGAAGTGAGTAAAGGCGATAACGCACATTTCACCATGACCATGTAGACGTCGATGGTGCAGATGGGAGGCTGAGGGAGTCGTTCGCCTTTTTCCAGCAGGTCAGGAATCTCGCGTGTAGGAATTCCGTCGTACGGCTTTCCACCGAACGTCATAAGCTCCCAAATTGTCACTCCTGAAAGAAAACAAAAAACGTGAATGTAAAAACCGTTCATGCAAACTGTGGGCTTGAACCTGAGCCATAGAACTTGTCATGTTCAAGTGCTACACAAATGCAATTGAATTTAGGTGAATTTGAGTTGAATTCAATTTAAATTCAATCAAATTGAATTGATTTGTGACTAAATCTACCCTACCATTTTTTTAAATACCCTAGTAACAGAATGATACCATGCTATTTTATACAATCGAATCTAACGGGTCAAACGGGACACATTTGTAATATTAAACAGTGTGTAATGTCATAGCAAAAGTAGAAAACACACACACACACACACACACTTAGGGAATGAAAGAAGAAAGTTGCATATATAAAATAGAGCTATTACATTACACTAAATACATTACACTATACACTAGAAGCAGCTGCTCAGTGTACATATAAATTTGCCTTCATGTAGGTTCTAACGGCTTTTGACCTTCATTTGCTTGACTTGTTTACGCTGTAAACATACGGCGGATGATGATGATAGCCGATGTTTAAGATACTTACCGTAGCTCCAGACATCGCTCTGGTGAGTGAACTTCCTGTAGTGAATACACTCCAAAGCCATCCATTTAATAGGCATCTGGAAAGTAATGGGATCCATATTTAGCGAAATAGCAACGGATGAAACACAGCATTATGGGTACTTAGGAACGGGTTTTCTATCCACAAGATGTGACTTTTCTGAGGATGGAAAAAAAAATCTGCTGATTTGTATTTGTATTTATTTTGAGTTTGTTTGAAGAATCACAGGAACTTTCTTAGGATTCTCTGCAAAACTTTAAAGTGCTGAAAAAAACTATATCTTTGGTAGAAACCAAACTAACCCTGAGTGAAGCATGGTAGGTAGCATCATGAAGATTTTTGGATACTTGACACTACTAGTTTCACCGGAACCAACATGGTGACCAACATGGTTCATCTAGAATTGTAACTTTTTTTATTCATGCCTTTTCTTTTATTTCTATAACTGCATTTATGATTCACCTGTTAGCATTTAATGATCTAATAAAGCCGAAGATTCACAAATCATGCAGTTATGGTCACTTTTTAAACACCTTATGTGTTTATCATTACTTTTCCACCTTATACAGTATAAGTTGTAATATATATATACTATATATATGTGTATATATGTGTATATATATATATATATATATATATATATATATATATATATATATATATATATATATATATATATATACTTTACACTACCATAATTCATTTATTGAATATATAAATACTAATTCATATTTATGTATTTTTATTAGATTGCTTTATTTATATACATTGCTATTTGCACTTCTATATAGATGCTAACTAAATTTCAAAGTTGAATCTAATCAAATCTAATCTGATCTAATGTGGTGGTCGAAATTCCAGGAAGGAACCTAGATTTGTAAAACTATTTAGGTATATTGTAATAGCATTTTAATTATATGCCAACTTGTGCAAGCAGTGCTAGAATTGATACTTTTAGCGCAATTTATTGACTGCCATATTTCATGAATGTCTTTACGAATTTGGACTTTTGTATCATACACCACATGAAAGTGGATCGTGCAAAAAAATCTAGTTAGCTAACAAGTCACTGCAAGTCCTCGTCAAACTCGTTCAAATCCTTACGCTCGCCCATTTTTTCTGCTTCTAACACGTCAAATTTGATGACAAAATGTTCACTTGCTGCCTAATAAATTTCACCCACTAGAAGGTGCCATGATGAAGAGATAATCAGTGTTATTCATAATGTTATAATGTCATAACGTTATGTCTGATTGGTGTATATGGCCTACATGTAATATATAGATTTTGGTGCTTTGACAGAAAACTAGGCCTCATATCCTTTTTAAAAACTTTAATGTCTTGTGTTTCTTTCTCAAATAAAAAAAAAATACATGCAATGGTTTACATACTGTAATATTGTAATACCATATTACATACCGTATGTCATAAAGAGACACCGTGCGCCAACTATCCTGTTAATCCTTGATGTTCACACAGCTCTGTTTTCTTAATTAAACCCAAAGCCAAATCAAACTGTTAAACCCAGACTTTTTTTTAAATAGGAAACATGTTGTACTTGTCTGCCATCAGTTCAGCTTTGGTAGAGGTTTTAAAACGTTTTCCTCAAGAGAGTGTAAACATGTAGGGCTCTGCATTACAGCTGGTTAGCGCTAAATAGAAAGGTTTGATTCACTCTGAGGCAGAATTGATTGTTACATGGGGGAGTAAGAAGCCAGAGAGAGAGATAGGGAGCAGTTTCCAATTACACGAGAGCAGCATGGTGTAGGTGCACCCATTCCCCACAATCATCTGGTCAATACAAGGTTCGGAATGGACATGGGCAAGCTTGCACTGTTTTACTCTGGTGTTTAAAATAATAATAATAAAAAAAGCGAGGCAGGACGAAAATAACCGAGGGAGTTGAGGAGTGCAGAACGAGTGTTTGAATATGGATAAGAGGAACCCGGGCTCTTGTGGGACAGCTAATTTACAAGTTGATTATGTAGCGAGTGCTGTAAATTAACCTGTCATACCAGCCGGTGTTTCTAAAACCAAGAGACCATCAAGGGATGCATATTAAGCGTGCCGCATCTCTCGATTACTTCCAAACAACATCGGATTAACTTGTTTTCGCTGTCAGAAACAGAGCGCACCTGCTAACTCCCGAGTCGCTGAGGAGCCAAATTAGAAACAACATGCGCACCAACAAACAAGGCAGACAGAAGTCGCAAGATGCTCTGACCTTCCCCCCGTCCGCATTGTATTCCTTTTCATCTGCGTCCAACAGCCGCGCCAAGCCGAAGTCTGTGATCTTGATGTGGTTGGGGGATTTGACCAGCACGTTCCTGGCTGCCAGATCTCGGTGCACTAGCCTCCGCTCTTCCAGATACATCATGCCCTGTGAAGGTGAAGGACACACAGGACACACTTGCTTTTATCATCATTCCAAACATATATAGCAAATGCAGTACACAGTGAAATGAGACAACGTTTCTCCAGAACCCTTGCGCTTAAGTACGCACACCCTTCACTCAAGTAGAAGTACAGATACTCATGTTTTAAAAGACGCTGGTGAAAGTTGAAGTTCTGACTGCACTTTTTCACTCAAGTTAAAGTAAAGAAGTTTGGGCTCTGACATGTACTTCAGTAAAAAAAGTAGTCATTATTACAACCTGTTTTAGTGTCACACTGGTAACCGAACATCATATTAATATATGAATACAAATACATTTTGTTATCTAATGATTGTATCCAGGCTGAACATCCACGTATAGAACACAAGCAGAGAAAAGATGATGATGATCAGGTGATTAGGAATGTTTACATCACTGACTCCCTCTGTCTCATTAGCGTAGCTGCTGTTCATAATATTAACAAGCACAAGTTGATAATGTGTGTTTGATCAGATGTACTGAAGCACAAGGATATGATATGTGATGTGTTCTGTGTAGACCTCGCTAAAAAGTCTGCAATCTATGCTTAAACTGGGAGAGGGTGTCTGAGCCCTGAACTACGATGGCCGAGAAGTGCAAAACACATTAACAAATCAGAAAACAAATTAACAAATTAGAAAATACTAACCAATCCGAAAAGAAAATAACAAATGCAAAAAACACATTAACAAATTTGCAAACACAACAACCATTCAGACAAAGCGGAAAAAGGTAGGTATAGTTTGTGAATGGAAACTTAACGATCATTGGACAAGACGCCTGTCATTCAAGATATACAGGAAGTCTGAAATCTTATAACTTTGTTTCTTGTACATGTGTAAAGTTCTCAGTTTACTTTAAAAATATTTTTTATTTCGATTAGTGCACCTTTAAATATAAGAAAATAACAGAAGTAAACATTGGCAAGCAAGGAGAAAATGTAATTAATTCAAGGCTACTTTAAGCTAGATTCAAAGTTTTGATGAAAGATTTGTTAGCGTTTTCTAATTTGTTAATTCGTTTTCTGATTTCTTAATGTGTTTTGCACTTCTTGGCCACCGTACTGAACACTGTCAGGAAGGCTTTTCCAAAGTTAAGGAGCTAAATGTAAGAATGCTCTACCACCTTAAGTGGACTTTGCTATTTTGGGAACTACGTGAAGTCCAGAGTTTTGAAATTTGACTGGATAGATACATGGAAGCCAAATTATGTAGGGATTTGTAAGTAAGTAGCAATAGTTTGTAGTCAATTTGAAATAGGTAGACAGTGTAGGGATGATAAGATTGGTGTTAAATTGTCATATTTTCTTGAACATTGATATACAGCTGGGTATCATCAGCATAACAGGGGAAGCTAAACCCATGCCTTCTAATAATATTTCCTAAGGGGAAGCATGTATATTGTGAAAAGCAGGGGTCTTAGAACTGAACCTTGTGGCACCCCTTAATTTACATGCATTATCCTGGATAGCTCTCCATTTAAGTCTACAAAAAAAAACAAGACAGGAAGAATTTAAACCAACTTAATGCCTGTCCCTGAATGCCTATGTAATTCTGTAAGCGATCCAGGAGAAAGTCATGACCTATAGTGTTGAATGTAGCACTAAGATCTAGTAAAACTAACAGAGAGATGTAGCCTTGGCCTGAAGCTAAAAACAGGTAATTTGTGATTTTAACTTGTGCAGTTTTTCCTATGATGGGGCCTAAAATCTGACTGAAACTCAGAGAATTTTAAATATATTGTTTTCTTCTAAGATGGAGCAGAACTGGGCAGATACAATCTTTTCTGAAATCTTAGACATAAACGGAAGATTTGAAATGGGTCTGTAATTTTATAGTTTGTTTGGATCGGAATTAGGTTTATTAATAAGGGGCTTTATAACTGCCAACTTGAGGGGTTTAGTGACATGACCTTAAACCACGTTAGCCATACTTCTTGTTGCCTTCTGCCTTGCTCATTGTTAGTTTCGTAATCTAGCCTACTGTATATCCGTCATGTGTGAGAACCAGGAAATTATGTTTCCTGGTTCTAAGTTGGTGGGCTGAAAATGGTGTCCAATGAGAAGACATTTTTCATTTCACTAAATAGATTAAAACAAAATTAACGAGCCTGTTTTAAAAAATGTGAGAAGTGGAAAGTATTGATATTTCTGTAAAAAATTTATTGAATAATACTTTTATTTTCTATCACACACAGTACACAGAAACAACTTTCACGAAAGCGACCAAACTTTATTTTAAAAAAGGGAAATAGGGTGGCTCTAGGTCTTAACTCTTTTTTAAGCAGAAACCCCCCCGATTCAACCTGGTTCCAACCTGGCTTTTAGTGAACTTCTTGACTGGAATTTTATTCTGCATATTAGACTGGACACATTGATTTACACCATCAGAAATAATGATACCAAACTGTTTTGTTATAAGGTTTGTATTAATGAGGGGACGCAATGTATAGCTTTACCTAGGAATTGGAAGAGTTGGAAGAATCATACCGTATGATGTACATTAAGTAGCTTTTATGGATGAATACAAAGAAAAAGGTCCAGCTATGTACTATTAATTCTTATTTTACAAATACTAAAGATATACACCGATCAGCCATAACATTATGACATTATAACATTATGAGCAGTAAAGTGAATAAAACTGATTATCTTTTCAACATGGCACTTTCTGGTGGGTGCGATATTTTAGTCAGCAAGTGTGAATTTTTCCTCAAAGTTGATGCAGGAATAATAGGCAAGTGTAAGTATTTGAGTGAGTTTGATGGCTAAATTGGGACGCTAGACGACTGGGTCAGAGCATCTCCAAAACTGCAGCTCTTGTAGGATGTTCCTGGACTGCAGTGGTCATTATCTATTAAAAGTGCTTTAAGGAAGGAACAGTGGTGAACCAGTGACAGGGTCGTGGACGGTCGAGGCTCACTGATGCAGGTGGGGAGTGAAGGCTGGTCCGATCGAACAGACGAGCTCCTGTAGCTCAAACTGCTGAAGAAGTTCATACTGTTGATGATCGATGGATCAGAACTGTTTTAGCAGCAAAAGGGGGACCAACACAATATTAGGCAGATAGTCATAATGTTATGCCTGATCCATGTATATATGCAAATGATGTACGCTTGATAGTAACTCCCCAAAGCAACAAGGAAGTGTACAGGCTAACTGTCAGGTCTCCTGCACATGTAAATCTTAGCAATGGGAATCAGTCAGTCTGTCAGTTTAAATGTCTCTACTAGAGCATCTAACTCAATGATCCAGCAAGAATCCCTGCACTGTTGTGATAATTAATCAAGATTGTTGATGGGGAAAGGTGGATCGAGTCTTTCTCGCTCAGGCGATTCTCGCGCACCGACACATATCTCTCCGAACGACAAGAACTCGACGCATTGATTTTCTAGAGGAGCAAACAATGCATGTAATTGATTTAAGTGTGATCCGCAGCATGGAGGCCTTTCGCCAGCGAGTTCTGCTTTTGTGAAAAATTGGCTCTGACTGAGGCGTTCGAGTGCCCTTGAGATGCAGGATGGATGAAATTTAAATTGTAATGTGGTTGGAGAGGAAAAAACTTTTCTCTCTCTCTCTCTCTCTCTCTCGCTCTCTCAACACAAGGACCATGATCCATACTATAAGAGGAAAGCTGAGCAATCTCAGATGTTCATTCTAAGTTTGTATAAGCAAGTTACATTTTTTTCTTCTTCTTCTAAAGGTGAGCAAGCTGAGAGGGAACTGGGAGGAGTGTCCTGATCTAATCACAGTATGAGGATACTTTGAAAGTCACAGTCTCTTTCAACAACATTGCTTTCAAGAAGATCTTACCACATAAACCATGGTGAATATTGATGAGACACTGATTTTCCTTGTACATTGATTGCTGCTAGTTTATAAAAAGTTCCCCCTATTATGATTTGACTATTATGAGGAGGTGGTAGCTCAGTCTATAAGGCATTAGACTCTGAATCAAAAGCTCACAAGTTCAAATCCTGGTTTATATCATTATAACAAATCTAACATCCATTGAAAATGAAAAACTCAATGGGTCAGATGTTGGACTTTCTATTAGAGTGTAATGTGTTAAAAAATACACAGGACTACTAAGCTTTCACCGCTGGGCCCTTAAGCAAGGCCCCTAGTAGGTTGTTTAGGATACGGGGCGAATGCCAATGCTATAACAGTAAATTATATTTATTGATCAACTCTATCTACTTGATTTTTGTTGGCTGAAGGATAAATTAAAAATCAGAAAGAGCTTTTTTGTCAAGTATGTTCACCAGAAGCTTTTTAAGTTAAATGGAAATAAAAAGCAAAATAAATAAAAAAGAATAAAGATTATTCTACATTTTCTTATATATAAAAAAAATAATTGCACATTAAATTACAGATTTAAATGATTAAATGTATTTATTATTTTTTAAGCAAATGCATAGTTTTCAGGTATAAATTAGTTTGTATATATTGGCACCTCTGAATAAGAGTTGCCTTGCGGGACAATGGTAACAGGATACACACTTTAGGTACACAACTTTATATGTCATTCCTGGATTATTCGTTTTTAATTTGTAGTTAGATAAATAGCTTTAACAATCAGCTCCATGTTGACTATTGCCTAACAAACACTTTGATCAGGTATCTATATTCATACAGTAATAATAAAGCACCACCTTTCCTTTACTCTTTGTACAACACACATCAACTGAGGCATGATCTTTATTCCCTAGAATATCAAACATGCAGGAAATACTAATAAAATAAATAAAAAGAATCCAGGCCAAAGGGTTTCATCTAACTCTCAGGCTAGCAGCTATATCATTCTCGAACTCTCACTGTAAAATATATCAATAGAAACATAAAAAAAAATTCACCGCCACAACTTCTGGAGAAGATCTAAAGATCCATGAAGATACTGAGCAACTCAAGAACTTTGAGGATGGATTTGGACTGTAATTATACTGTAATTTATAAATGAAATATTGTACAATATTTGACCAAATACATAATTTAAAATGTTATTCCTAACGTTTCTGAACATTTGGTCCCGCTGTGGATTCCCGCAAATTTTAAGATAATCCATAACTTGCTGTTAGTTAGGTTCCAAATGAGAACCCATGAATTATCAGGGGTTGACTGTTTGTGTATGTGCACAAGTGTCTGTATATATATATATATATATATATATATATATATATATATATATATATATATATATATATATATATATATATATATACAGTACAGAACAGAAGTTTGGACACACCTTCTCATTCAAAGAGTTTTCTTTATTTTCATGACTATGAAAATTGGAGAGTCACACTGAAGGCATCAAGGGCTATTTGACCAAGAAGGAGAGTGATGGGGTGCTGCGCCAGATGACCTGGCCTCCACAGTCACCGGACCTGAACCCAATCGAGATGGTTTAGGGGTGAGCTGGACCGCAGAGTGAAGGCAAAAGGGCCAACAAGTGCCAAGCATCTCTCGGGGAACTCCTTCAAGACTGTTGGAAGACCATTTCAGGTGACTACCTCTTGAAGCTCATCAAGAGAATGGCAAGAATGTGCAAAGCAGTAATCAAAGCAAAAGGTGGCTACTGTGAAGAACCTAGAATATGAAATTTTTCAGTTGTTTCACACTTTTTGGTTATGTATATAATTCCATATATAATTCCACGTGTTCATTCATAGTTTTGATGCCTTCAGTGTGAATCTACAATTTTCATAGTCATAAAAATAAAGAAAACTCTATGAATGAGAAGGTGTGTCCAAACTTTACTATATATATATATATATATATATATATATATATATATATATATATATATATATATATATATATATATCTTCAGACACTTCTGCACACACACACGAATAATTCTAACTTTCTTATGCCTTATTATCACTTTTTTCTCCTTTTTCTTCTTTAGTAACAGACTTATAGGTAAAAACACACTTTATATCTGTGAAAGCTAGCATAACACTTTTACTTCAATTAAACCCGTTCCAGCATGACAATGCTCCTGTGCTCAATGAAAATATGGTTTCCAACTGTTGGAGCTCTAATCTTCACTATCTATGTCAGCCAGCACTGACAATCTAGTGGAACATCCTCCCAGAGGAGTGGAGGGTATTATAACAGATAATAACAGAGTGAATCCAAAATGATCTTTTTCAGGTGTCCACAAACTTTTGTATATATTATTTATATTATTCCTACTGTTTTTTTACTCTCTGAAAGCTGGAGTGAAGATTTACAAATGTAAAGATAAAGGCAGCTGTTTGAACTGGTCATTTGGAAAATAATGCTACTTGTGCCCATATGTGTAATATTCCCCAAACATCTGGGGCTGCGAGGGCCACCGTCGGGTTTTTTTGCAGACGATTCTCTCCGGGTGCACCTGAATTTAATGGATTGTCATATGGATTTTGTAAACGTATCTACAAGATCGTGCTTTAATCAAATAAGGAGCATGTGGAAATGCTTCCATCTCCTCATTTGTGTTCACATTCCTTGGCAATGACTTTGTTCTACAAATCCATTATCAGCCTGACAATTATCTGATGAACTGAATCAGGTGTGTTAAATTTGGACAAATCCAGAACTTGTGTGGACTGTGCGGGCCACAGAACAGATGCCTTGTCTCAGTTGGTTTCCTGTTCACTCTTTGGGGATGCAGCAAGTTTTGTAGCGCTGTGGGAATTCTTAATGAAAAAGAATTTCCCAGAGTGTCTCATCATGCACGACAGTAAATTCCTAAAGCTGCTGGTCAGGATCGATACCAGTGTGTACGTACTGTATAATACTGCATGTGTGCCATTTAAAAAATTATGATTGGTTGTAATGGTGTAATGGTTTGGGTAATTGTCTGTATTACGTCTCTTTGAATTGTTTGTATTTAATGATTTTCCATATTTAGTAAATGAAGATCGAGTGAGTATGAGAGCAATTTTAGATTAGATAGATAGATAGATAGATAGATAGATAGATAGATAGATAGATAGATAGATAGATAATAATCTATCATTATTTTTACTATTATTTTTATCATAATATAATTATTGTAGTAAATAATATAACAATATTCTCATAATTTTCCTTATTATTATTATTATTATTATCATTATTTTTATTATTATTATTATTTAACATACACAACAATGCCAGGGGTATATATATATAAAAAAAAAAACGTATTTCGTACCTGTCTTGCATATGCATGAAAACGGTAAGGAATCCATAGTGCTAGTGTTAGCCGCTAACCAGAAAGTTCAGTTTTCTATTCATTTTACTTTATTTAATCAATGTTATTTGTGCCAATTTAATTCAATACTTAATTAAATCAAAATATAAAAACAAAGTATTGCATTAGTTTTATTTATTCAATTTTATTTTTACACACACACACACACACATATACAGTATATATATATATATATATACAGTGCCCTCCACAATTATTGGCACCCCTGTTTAAGATGTGGTCGTGGACTTCAAAAAATTCTCCTTTTTTTTTTAAACAACATAGAACCCAAATGCAAAAAAAGAAAAAAAATCCAACCTTTCATTTAAGTACATAACTTTGGTGGTAAAAAAAATCACACATTTAGAAAAAAAAAAAAAACTTGAAATCATGTGTGCCACAATTATTGGCACCCCTGATGTTAATACTTTGTACAACCTCCTTTTGCCAACAAGACAGCACTTAATCTCCTCCTATAACATTTCACAAGATTGGAGAACACAGAGAGAGGGATTTTTGACCATTCTTCTTTGCACAATATTTCTAGATCATCCAGTGTCCTGGGTCCTCTCTTATGCACTCTTCTCTTTAGCTCGCCCCACAGGTTTTCGATTGGGTTGAGGTCTGGGGACTGAGATGGCCATGGGAGGACCTTGAGTTTGTGACTGCTGAACCACTTTTGTGTAGATTTTGCCACATGTTTTGGATCATTATCCTGCTGAAAGACCCAATGACGACCCATCTTCAGCTTTCTGGCAGAGGCCATCAGGTTTTTATTTAAAATATCCTGGTACTTCAAAGCGTTCATAATGCCATGCACCCTAACAAGGTTCCCAGGGCCTTTGGAAGAGAAACAGGCCCACAGCATCACAGATCCTCCACCATACTTCACGGTGGGCATGAGGTGCTTTTCGGCATACTCATCTTTTGTTTTACGCCAGACCCACTTAGAGTGTTTGTTGCCAAAAAGCTCAATCTTAGTCTCATCTGACCAAAGCACACGATCCCAGTTGAAGTCCCAGTACCGCTTAGCAAACTCCAGACGTTTACGTTTGTGAGTGTTAGTGAGAAAAGGCTTTTTCCTTGCATGCCTTACTTCTCTTACCATCCTCCTCACTGTGCGTTGTGGCAAGATAAACTTGGGACCTCTTCCAGCCTTGTTTGTCACTGTTCCAGTTGTTTTAAACTTCTTAATGATTCCTCTGACTGTAGATACCGGCAAGTTAAGGCGAGTGGCTATTTTCTTGTAGCCATTGCCTGACTTATGAAGGTCGACACACATCTGCCTTACTTGAATGGTGTGTTCTCTTGTCTTTGCCATGTTGACAAATGGGTAAGAGAATTAGGCCTCTGTGTCACGTCATATTTATACCCCAGGGAAACAGGAAATCATGAATTACTAATTAAAAGTCCCTAGATACCCTGACCAACCTTAGCAACTACAGAAAAATATATTAAAAAAAAAAAAACAATAAATTTTTTTCAGAGGAATTGTTAGGGGTGCCAATAATTGTGGGACACATGATTTCAAGTTTTTTTTTTTTTCTAAATGTATGATTTTTTTTACCACCAAAGTTATGTACTTAAATGAAAGGTTGGATTTTTCTCTTTTTTTGCATTTGGGTTCTATGTTGTTTTAAAAAAAAGGAGAATTTTTTAGAAGTCCACGACCACATCTTAAACAGGGGTGCCAATAATTGTGGAGGGCACTGTATATATATATATATATATATATATATATATATATATATATATATATATATATATATATATATACATACATACACACACACATTATAGAGTAGGGGCAAATAAACTTATTTCTGGGGGCATTTGTGCTTCATTCATACTTCAATTCCAGACATTACCCATAAACACAGACTTATAAGCAAGCTTTGCAATCTGTTCCATTCTGTTCTCCATCTTGCTTCACTCTGAAGTAAATGAGCTCGATTAAAGCGTCTGAAACTGTTTTATTCATGGACCTGTGTTTAGTTGAAATTCTGAACTCCTCCTGTTATAGCTAAACTGAAGCCTTTTGAGACTATGGGCTCTTGTTCAAAGCCAGACTAGCTCGACTCCTGGTTAGGCTTGATTAATGAATTGATAATGCTTTAGCAGCAGAGTTACGGCCCTCTCCCTGCTCGGAGAAGCTCTTGTCCTGAGATACTCATCAGCGATTCAAGGAGAAATGCTAATCAGACTCTTATTACCGAGTGGCCTGTTCGAGGTGGCTTTCACGCCTCTTGAGCACACTCCCATTTTCTCTCCCATACTAAATCTTTCCTCAGCAAGCAACTGTAATCCGGGATAAGAAGGAGGATTGAATGATGGAGGGAGGGAGGGTTAGAGAGAGAGAGAGAAGGAAACAAAGCCATTTTGTATTAGCCAAACAAATTTAAAACAGCAGGCGAGCTCGAAAACGCTGACAAGCGCAAGGCTGAGCGAAGAAAAATAGAAAGGTGCTTTATACTTTTATAGGACGGTAAAAAGCTTTCTTTGCATATCGCAGCAAAGTTAGAAGCTGGAGCCTTAGCACGGGGTCACCCACGATACAGCACCACCAGAGCACAGAGGGTAATGGCCTTGCAAAGGGGCTGCAAGAGTGGCAGCTTGGCGATAGCAGGGTTTAAACCCCCAACCTTCCGATCAGTAACCCATAGCCTTCACCACTAAGGCTAACATCACTGCAAGGGCAATGTGGAAATCAACACAAAACAATACCAAGAAACATGGGAAAGCCATAAAACGTACGTAAAATGTAGCTGACTTGTTAATTGCCGCAAAATGGTGGATACCCCTGTGAATAGAAAGACGTAAACACAACCAATGACGAGGCAGTGGGCGGGGATATTACATGTGATGCAGAACTAATGATGAGACAGTTTAAAGACAGAAACAAAAACACACGTCTAGACAAACTCAGAATTTAGTTATAACGCTGCAAACCAGCATGTAGCGTTTGGCACTTAGTTGGTCACTTTTAAGTAACAAATAAAACAAAAAACATTTACAGCATTTGGTAGACACCCTTTTTCAGAGCGACTTACATTTAGCTCATTCGTAGAACTAATCAGCGATGAGGATTTCAACTCACAACCTGTGGATCCAAAGTCCACGCCTTAACCCCTTTAGCCCTCGGATCTTTGGCTGTTCCAGTGATTCAATTTCAATTCAATTCAATTCATTTTTATTTGCTTTAAACAATGTGTATGGTCTCGAAGCAGCTTTACACAGATGATGTGGTAGATACCACCTCCCAAGAACATGCTACGAAGTGAGCAATAGAATGAATTTACTGCATGTCCATGTGCTCTTCCAGAATACACCGGTGTGCCTCCGTAAACAGTTTTTTTTTTTTCCGCAATATTCCATAATATAAATCATGGTCTGCTTTGCAATTTTTATAGACAATTAGGCAGCGGAAAATGGACGAGTCGCCAATAATGACAGCCGGCAGTCAGAGCGCGGGTTGGAAATAAGACGGGGGTTATTTGAATTCGAAACAGACGACGTATGTAAGCGAGTCCTCGGGGGACATCGTGCAATCGGCTTTCTTGTGTTGTTTGTTGCTTAGTAGAGTAAAAAGGGAATGCAGGAGAGAGACGAGAGAGACGGGGGGGTTAATTATAATCCAGAGAAAGACAGAGAGATTCGGTTACTGTAACTGGAATGTACACAATATCGCAAATCTACTAATCATACAACAAACGAAAAAGTTTATTAAAAGAAAGTCTATGACTTTTATAAGCATTGCCCTATAAATCCTTTTTTTCCAGAGACCAGTGAAGGTCAAGACAGAAAATGGTTTCCTTAATACAATTTGATTGTATTTCATGTTATATACCCAAACTTTTTTTTAAATGGAAAAGTAATGAATGCAAGATTTATTTAATTTTTTTTTTATTGGAGAGCAACATTGCTAAGGCTTTAATTTTACATAGCTATCAGTGTACTTGAAAAAAAAAAAAAGGATAGCTAATAGTGTAATGAAGCTAGCAAGTTCATTTTACTTGCACTTTTTCTTATTTTACCTAAAAAATCTATTTCCTCTCCCACTCTCTCCAAGGAAGGATTTCAGGATAGATTCTGGATCCACCTGAACCCTGATCAGATCAAGCGCTAACTCAACTGAACTCAAGTGAAACACAAAAGAATGAATATGTATTTCCCACAACAAATACAGGTCAAAAAATAGCAATAAATGTTGAGCCTTCTTTGTTTGAACATTGAAGCGTATTAACATTTGTTAAATGTATTAAAAATTTTAAGATGTTAAGCGTATAAGCTGATTTCCTAAGCTAATTTGATCAAATTTGTTTCATAAATGGAGACCTACTGTAGCTAGCTCATATTCCAACTAAGTAAACTCATACTCCTTAGCTCTAGCTTGGTACTTCTTAGTTTAAAAGTATGTTTTTGGATGTGTATGACTTGTACAATGTTTAAGCCACATAGCTAAAGTGCATGACCCCCACATCCACCTCACTGACTCATAAATCTTCAGTGTAAATGCTCAAGTCACCAAGTTCAGTTGCTCTTTTCAGGTTTCCGTCATAAGCTTTTTACATTTAAATGCATCTATAGCTTTTCGCAGACTTCCAGAGCAACCTGCTACATCTGAGCATAAACGTTCCTTTCTCAAAAGCACAATCAAGCCCATTTGTTCCTGCTTCTAACACATCAACTTTGAGGACAAAATACTCCCCTGCTGCCTAAAATATATATACATTTTATGCATATATATATATATATATATATATATATATATATATATATATATATATATATATATATATATATATTAGTCACACAACGACTAAAAACCTGCACCTCACCATTGGATCCCTGTTCTTAATGTATTATCTCAGCAAGCAGACAGGACAACAATGTCTGCTATCTTTCTTTCGGCCGTGTTAATAGAGAGCCTGTCTTCATCTCAATCGTTCCGCTGGGGGCTGGGAGACAAGGCCACGCTGCTCGCAGTGTGTTTAAATCAGATTAGCTCAGGGTCGATCGATACTCACCCTCATTACAATGAGTCATGAGATGGCATGCCTGTGCAGTATTTCTCTCTCTTATGGTGTTCAGAGACAACACAAAGCAATGTATCGCAAAAACAGTGATGATCTTTTACCAAGGCCCGAACTGAAAGTCCAGGCACAATCCTGCCATTAGTTTATCCTTTATTTTCCATTTTTTGCATATTTTTTTCCCCATCATACTGAGCAAAATCTAAACTCTAAAACCACTTGAAACTGATCAACAGCCACGTGTGGGTCAAAGAAGCTGTAGTGCACCATGTCTGGAGGAATTTCCTGTTCTTGACGTGGTTTGAGCTAAAATTGTGTTATAAATGCTGTACAGGATGCTATCTAGCTAGCTATCAAGTTTAAATACAGCTTTATATGTTAATATAAGAATACATTTTATGTTTTAGGTTTCAAATAAATTTTTTTGGGGTGGTTAAGACAGAATCTGTAGCAAAAGTCATTGATCAGACTTTCACACCCAAAGCTCTACACTGGTTGGACTGAAATGTCCATGCGTCCGAGTCCTATCCTGATCCCAGCCTTTAAAAACATTTTCCCTTCAACCTGCTTCTTCTTAGAAGTGCTATTACATGGCTTCATTCAAAATATATCAAACATCCAAGCGTGCTACTTTGATCATTATTGAATGAACAGATTTCCCTCGTCGAGCGTCCTCTTAAAACCGTCCTGATTCGATGCGGTTTGTGACTCATGTGTTGTTTGTCGGTGTTTTACAAAAAAATAAATATTTGTATGGCTTTTTGTTGCAATGGGACATGGTAAAGTCTTGCTTCAGGCAGTGTCTGATGCCATGTTTTTAGATGTTTAAAGGAATTAGAAACTAGGAAACCCAGGATCACAAGACTTGCTAGAAAAAAGTCCACAATTCTCTGGGTGTGTTAAATCCCACCATTGATCCTTCCAAAGGTGTATAAAAGATCTGTGGGGAATTTACTTGGTATCTCTTTTATCCACTTTCTTTCTCTCTCTCACTTTATTTCTATTTAATCATAACTATCTCTGATTGCATTTAATCTCGGCCATCTTTCACTCGTCCGCTTGGAATAACGCATCACCGCCATTTCAATTACGGGCAGCGGCATGTGGTGTGATCGGCTAATTCCAGGTGTCCTGATCGATACAGAAGCACCAAAGTCATTTTTTTTCGGTTGCTGTTTAATTCCAGACACATCATTTCTCATTATCTGCTAATACAGTACACAGCAGTGAACAATGGTGAGATATCGATTAGCGTTCCAGCTGTGCTACTTCCTCTAAGTGAGCATCAACTGTTAATTCCTAATTCATCTTCTCAGACGGGGGTCTCTCCTTGATTTAAACAGTTTGTTTGCTTATTCATTTATTAATTTATATGTCAAAATAGAGGTGGTTGTTCTTCACATTCATGCTAGCAAGGACCAAAATGCAATTTCTTAAACTTGATGCCAAGTTCAAACTTAAGCATTCCCAATTCCATGCAAATTAATTTTAACTTAATTAAAATCAGACAAATCCATTGAAGTCTGAAGCCCACCATTTCTTCTTTTTCTACCACAGGTTAGTTACCATTTCCTGTTTGAAAATGTGCCCATTTCATCTTACTGTTCACAAGCATCGTATCCTGACCTACAAGTCAATATGTACAGAAACAATTTATAAATCATGTGCAATAATTAAGCTCAGAGAGAAAGTACACACCTCAACTCAGCGTCTCATGGCCTTGGCCTACATACACTTTAAAACAAGCAAACAAGCCAAACCACCTGCCAACCTCCACCATCTAACCAGCAAACCATACAAAATACACAATTTCAAACAACTAAGCAACCAACCAAAATATTTACAAACAAACAAAAAGCAAACAGCTACAATAGACTACTACAACCAAGTAACCAAACATACAAATCAACAACTGAAATACACAATTACAAAAAACCCCATTAAAGCAAAGAAAAAGCACAGTTATAAACCAACCAATAAACAAAACAAGTAAAAAAACACAAAATAACCAACCTAATTATATAAGTACAATACATAATTATAACTAACCAACTAAACAAACAAACAAACAAAGTAGCAGACAACTAAAATACACAATTAAAACCAACCAAACAACAAACCAACCAGTCAACCAACCAAATGAAATACACAATTATAACCAAATAAGAAAATAAAATGCATCAACCAATCAAAACAAACAAGTAAAATACACAACCAAAGAACTAAAAAACACAATTACAGCAACCAACCAACCAAACAAACAAAGAAGTGAAATACACAAACAAACAACTTACCAACCAAAGTAAAATATACAATTACAACCAAACAAACAAAAAAGTAAAATACACATGTACAACCAACTAACCAAACATATTTTTTGACTTGATACATTTTGAGAAACAAGACAATGAAAGTGGGAAGAGTTATTAATACAGAAGAACATCAAGAAAGGTGTAAAAAAAAGAAGGAAACCCCCCCACACAAATGACTGAATGAAGCTTAGAGACAATCCTTAAATTAAAATCAGCTCCTTTTTGTGTTTTTCCCCCCACATTTATTAATCAGTGAAGGATTCTCTCTGCTTTACACCAACATGCTCTTCATTCTACCTGCTGCACACACACACACACACACACACACACACACACACACACACACACACACAATCAGGACTCCCTCTTTGCCCCATTACATTATTCTTCCAGACAGTGATGGGAAACACGCAGCAAAAAAAGAGGAGGGTCCCCTAAATAAAAAGTTGAAAAAGAGCAGAACAGACAAACAAGATAAAAGACAGACAGACAGACAGACAGACAGACAGACATAGATAGATAGATAGATAGATAGATAGATAGATAGATAGATAGATAGATAGATAGATAGATAGATAGATAGATAGATAGATAGATAGATAAAACAACATACCAGGTTATGTACCAACAGGATATGAAGATAGACAGAAATACTGTATAGGCAGGAAAAAAGAGAGAGAAAGAGAAACAGGCTGGCAGATAGACTGATGGAAAAAGAGACAACGGCAGGAAGTTAGATAAACAATCGAACAGAGTGAGGAGTGAGAAATTTAAAGACAGTGATGAAGAAAGATAGACAGAGGTAGAGAGAGTGAGAAAGAGCGAGACAGACAGCATGAGATTGAGAGGAGTTTTTACTCATGTCTATGATCTCAGTCTTATTCAGACGGGTAACAGAATAGAAATTTCTCGCTGTGTCTGAGAGAGGTGCATGCTGGGAAACATGGATTCGGACGCACCTTGTTCACAATCAACACACTGCAATCAAGATGCAATAATATGGGATGTAGCAGTGGAGGGCCATCGGGGCCAGCAAGGTCTTCTCTTCTGGCCTAAACACTATCAGAATCACTGACTTACATTCTAATGTATGTTTTGACTTGAATATGTATTATAGGTGCAGTGCTGCAAGGACGTTCTGTAGACACTGGAGTTTCAATTAAATTAGATTTCAGCCTTCACATCACGTGTTGCCTTCAGAAATCAGCACTGTGGGGGGCTGGTAATGTTAAATACTTGACAATGCAGCTGTTGCTTTACCCAATCAGATTGTGATGAGTTGGCATCACTGAGGCCATCTGGCAGGTGTACAATAATGTCAGCATTTTTATGTCCTCTGATTGGATGGTCAGAGAGCGCGCACTAGTCAGAGCTCCCCACCGCAACTGTAGCAAACTGCACGAGCTCAAATATATCCGTGTGGATTCAATCGCTGTATTCTATTCCACAATGACTGACAGTATCATGGTAGTGTGCAAAGGTGCAATATATATTACAAATATTACTGTATAAGGAGCAAATATGAAGATAAACACTGAAAGCTATGATTTGAAAAGTGACCATAACAATGCATTTAGTAATAACATTCACTCTCACTGTATGAGATTCCTGTCTGTGATGCAGCGATCGGTTCTACTACGTTTCTCTAGAATATTGATGTTTTTCTAGCCGTGGTGTCAGAATAATTGTATTTAGAGGTAGACTGGTTCTGGTGGGACACCACTGAAGGACTGAGCGTGAAATGGACGAGATGTAGGACTGACTGTAACCCTACAAGTTTATGGAACCGCAGTATCAGACCTCTGTGAGTTCATTGGAAACATAATAATAATAATATTAATAATAATAATAATATTAATTATTATTATTATTATTATTTTTTTATTTTTATTGTTATTATTATTATATTATTATTATTGTTTTATTATTATTTATTATTGTTATTATTATTATTGTTATTGTTATTACTATTGTTATTATTATTATTATTACTATTGTTATTATTATTGTTATTGTTATTATTATTATTATTATTATTATTATTGTTATTGATATTAAATAATAATAACAATAACAATAACAATAATAATAATAATAATAATAATAATAATAGCAATAGTAATAATAATAATAATAAATAATAATAAAATAATAATAATAATACTAATAAATAATATTATAATAATAACAATAATAACAATAATGAAATTATTGGTATTATAATAATAACAATAATAACAATAATGAAATTATTAATAATAATAATAATAATAATAATAATAATAATAATAATAATAATAATCTGTCCTAATCTGAACTACTTTTCTCTCCCCTGCTCACTCCGACAATCCTCCACCTCCGGTGTTTTTTATGCAGCAACACCGGGCCACAGCATAAACAGAGCCAATAACATGACCTTGCCCTGGCCGAGCACATGTCTGCCCCTGGCATGTGGTACCGGGCACCAGATGGGGCTGGTAATGTGCTTGGCGTGGGTGGAGGAGGAGGGATTCGCAGCCGTCACTCTCCTCCAGGTGAGACCCCGAGACCTGGAGACCCACGGAGGCATGAGGAGGGTCGCCAAGTTCATTAACAACACAGTGAGAAGCACATGTGAGGGGGGAAGGGGAGGGGGTTGCAGCCTTACACACACACACACACACACACACACACACACACACACACACACACACACACACACACACACACACAAACACTGCCTTCAATGTGACCTACATGCAGGGCAACATATGATCTGGCCATGAGGGTGTGTAGATTTTGTCACCTGGTTTTATGCAAATACTGCATCTTTACATGAAATACATGTGTGTAAAATATACAACATGAGTGTAAACCAATCCAGTCAACAACATCCACAGCCACACACACACACACACACACACACACACATTCTAACTCTAAAGCCATATGAGAAGCTCTTAGTGTTTTTTGACTCCATTAGATCAGAACGAAAAAAAAGGGAGAAGTGTAACAACTACCTTTCCTTCACTTATTCTCTCTCTCTCTCTCTCTCTCTCTCTCTCTCTCTCTTTTTCTCTTTCTCTTACACGAAAACCACAACACACAGTCTGTGAGATGTTGTCACTTGCTTTCCTCGACTCGCCGCTGCTAATTGGACCTCACATCCGCCAAATTTACCGCTCAATTTGTCAGAACCGTCAACTTTTTTTTTTTTTTTTTTTTTTTTTTTGTGATGTCAAATGAAGCGTTTAGCAAAAAGGCTGCCGCTTAGTGAGAAAGCAGAGTCCATTAAAACCGTTTTAGATTAAGGAAATAATTAACCACCATCTAAAAAGCATAATTAGAACGGCCATAGTCATAATCTCTGTCCTCGTAATGCGGGTTCGAATACGGGGCTGATGGAAGAGAGAGAGGATGTGTGTGTGTGTGTGTGTGTGTGTGTGTGTGTGTGTGTGTGTGTGTGTGTGTGTGTGTGTGGTTGATCAAGGAAAGAATAGGAGTGTGAGTGAGCGTATGACACGAGTACAGTGGTGTGTCCATTTTTCTATTAGTTCTATAATTGCAAACCTGTAGAAAGCTGTTTTATTGCTTTATAAACTGAAATATCTCTCTCTCTCTCTCTCTCTCTCTCTCTCTCTCTCTCTCTCTCTCTCTCTCTCTCTCTCTCTCTCTCTCTCTCTCTCTCTCTCTCTCTCTCTCTCTCTCTCTCTCTCTCTCTCTGTCTCTCTCTCTCTCTCTCTCTCTCTCTCTGTCTTTCTCTTTCTCTTTCATTCTCTTACTCATTCTTCTTTGTTTTTTTTCTTTATTGGTGCGATTCTTTATACACAGTACTGCTGAAGCATCAGTTAAAAAGGACATGGTAAAAAAAATAATAAAAAAATTAAATACAATTAAATCAACAAACAAACAAAAAAATAAATAAATAAATAAAATAAATACAATCTGAACAGTGACATCATTGCAATATATCAGAGTAAGAATTCAGGATGTTCCTGTTTTATTGCTTTATAAACCGAAATATCTCTCTCTCTCTCTCTCTCTCTCTCTCTTTCTTCATTGTCCAATCAATAAATCTTTCCATAGGTTGACTCCAGTCAAGGTGTAGAAACATCTCAGTAATGATTAAGAGAAATAGAAGGCACTCGAGCTCATTTTCAAGTGTTTTTGCAAAGAGTCTGAATACTTATGAAGATGGGATATTCCTTTTTTTTTTGTACAGAAATTTCTAGAATTCAGTTTTCACTTTGAAATTATTGGGTACTGAGTGTAAATGAATGAGAATTAAAAAAAAAAAAAATATTGTAGTATAAGGATGCAAGATAATAAAAAAAAACTGAATCCCCCACATTATAATTAATAATTTTAAATTGTTTAATACTCTAATCAACATGGGCATGAACAAAAATAGATGATTTATGCAAATATATTACATTTATTATGCAAATGTATTAATAGTGAAGCTAAACTCACATAAAGCATGAAAACCTATGTAAATGTTTTTAAGTATTAATATCGTTTTAAATGACGTAAATCATCAAGACACCAAACTGAACTTTTGCTATGTTTCCACACGGACGGTTTTAATTGCCGGACGTGTGCACCATGGTGGATTTTGGTGGATTTGGCGCGTTAGTAAAACAAATGTATAGCGGCAAAAAATTTTTTGGGTGGAGTTCATAATTTTTTTTATATCTGAGTAAAAAAAGGACGAATGAATAAATGTGTGTTGCGTTGAAGATTTCAATTTCGTCTCTTTTATATTTATTTATGTATATTTTTAATAAAAATGGTTACAGAAATGTGCGCCCTCCACACTCCAAACTCAACATAATCAAAGTGTGACGCTCATCAGATTGTCCTTCTTGCAGCTTATTGAGAAAAACGAGTACACACACACACACACACACACACACACACACACACACACACACACACACACACACACACACACAGGTCAGTGTGACAGCACGCTCGTGCTTCCCATGTTTTTTATAGCATTAAATAAGGAGCGTGTTCCTGCTCAGGACTGCAACAGCAACAAAAGATTTCAATTAAGATATCCGTGTATTGCTTTTCAAAATCCCGCCGTCTTTGACGAGAAGTTAATGAATATTAGCCAATGTCTAGGATTTGATTTATGAATATTAATGACTACTCAGGCCATGTCTACATTTACACTACTGTGCAAAGATTCAGGCATCCCATAATATACATGTATTATACATGCTTATTTGATTACATTTTCATTTACACTGTATAGACAAACGTTTGTGGACACCCAAACATAAGAATGGTATGTGCTTTGTGAACATCCCACTCCACACTTGTGAGTCCTTGTTTGCGGCTGTAAGAATTTCCACTCTTCTGGGAAGATGTTCCAATAGATTTCTCAGAGATTTGTGAGATCCATTACACAAGGGTGGTAGTAAAGTCAGGCAGGTGAGGTGAGACGGTCTGGGGTGCAGTCAGCGTTCTAATTCAGCCAAAATGATGTAGGGTTGGAGGGTTGGAGCATGTAAAGCAGATCTTTATGAAGCTGACTTTGTGCATAATCACGCTGGAACAAATCTGGCTAGAAAGTTCAAGTAAAGAGACAATTTCAAGCCACCACATCCAAATCTACTGAACTTTGTGGTAACAGTTTCTGGAAGAACCACATATGGCTGGAAAACTCAGGTGTCCCAATACTAAAGTGTAGATTTGATTATTGAGGTACAAACATACTTCAATTTCTAAAAAAAAAAAAAAGCTTCAGCGTTACAGAGAAATTGAAAGTTGTATGTATCTGAAGAAAGCAACGTCCTACGTCTCAACGTCCTCCAACCGACCAATTGTCAGACAAAAGAACACCATGGACATGGATTTTTTATATTCTATATCTATTTACATGTACATTTTTCAGTACCGGACAGTCGTAAAAAGCATTTCGCTACATGTCGTACTTTATATGAATGTGTACAGCATGTGACGAATAATATTTTATTTCATTTGAGAACCAGAAATTGTTTCCCATAGAAACAGACACGTTTTCTAAGGTGCTTAGAAAAACTTTCCAGAGACGATTAAAAAAAAAATACTGATACACCTACATTAAAAGCATTTGTCAAACACCATTATCCAGAGCAACTGGGATTTAAACTCATGACCTGCGGATGCAAAGTCCAATGTCTTAACTGCTAAGCTGCTACGATTGAATACAAAGAAATCTGTAAACTGCATTTAAGAAAAAAACAAAAATCCTGCAAGATACCAAATGCTACATCCAATCAGAAACAAGCATTTTGCTGATTTTTTTCCAGAAATAATTGCCGAAATTAAATCTTCCTGGACAGATTTTTTGGATCAGGTGTGTTCTAGGTTACTGATATTGAAGCCTGTTTCTTTTTAAGCCACAGTATATAGAAACTAACACCTCAGATTTTCCTGTGTGTCTATGTGTGTTTGTGTGTGTGTATTGAGGGAAAAGGCCAGCGATTTAATATTATAGGTTGCGTTTGCCGCTTCAGGCCCATCTCTTGAGCTTGGTTATGTGTGCGTGTGTGTGTGTGTGTGTGTGTGTGTGTGTGTGTGTGTGTGTGTGTGTGTGTGTGTGTGAGGCTTCACCGAGGTCAGCAACGTGTGTCTGGTTTTTGCCCTCACAGTATGAACCGTGGCAAATATAAGGGCAGCACACCAGAGATTTGAATTCCAATCCCTCTTTATGAACTCGTCCTCCTCACTAAGGGTGTAGATCTTGCTCACAGCAACACAAATTCCCCAAGGAACACAAATGTGTGAAAAAAACAAACTTAATAAATAAATAACCCTCTATTTGTAAGGGATTAGTGTCTGTTTGTGACGAATCATTTTCATGGAAGACATTTTCTCAAAAATCTATTCAATTCAATTCAGTTTAGCACCTTTATGTTTGTTCCCTATAATTTCCCTGGTGTTCTAGTGGTTAGGATGCGGCGCTCTCACCGCTGCGGCCCGGGTTCGATCTCCGGTCAGGGAACCAACCCCAGCCACTCTTAGTGCCGGTCCCAAGCCCGGATAAATGGGGAGGGTTGCGTTAGGAAGGGGATCCAGCGTAAAAACATGCCAAATCAAACATGCGGATGATCCACTGTGGCGACCCCTAATGGGAGAAGCCGAAAGAAAGTTTTTATGTTTGTTCCTTATAATTAACAGGTAAACAAAATACATGGTAATGAACATGAGCTTGGGGAAGGTTGTAGCTCAGCTGGTAAAACACTGGAATTGGAAGATCACAGGTTTAAATGCCAGCACCACCAAGCTGGAGCCCTCACCTGCTCAGTTGTAAGGAGAACGACACGTCAAATGGTATAAATGTAAATGTCTTTTCATAAGAAAACAAAAGAAAATTGCCCTTCTGTCATGAGTTTTATCTTCATTTCGTTCCCAAAACAGGATCAGTGCTATATATATATATATATATATATATATATATATATATATATATATATATATATATATATATATATATAAAATGCTAATAAGTTTGCTTTGAAGCAGATTAGCCACAGGGAAAAGTAAGGACACATGCTGAAGTAGGTGTTTATGAGCACTTTTTGGAAGCCAAAAATGAGAAATGGGACACTGTATGGCCTCCCAGGCGATGCAAATGAGGACAAGTGCATCATTTTGGGTCAGAGCATCTGTCCTTGAGCAAGTAGCATAATGTTTTGCTATGACGGGGTTTGGACTGGAGTTGTCATATACAGTTTTGCACTCAGGGGTCCATCGGTGAACAGTTGATAACCTCAACAATGATGAAAGCGTAATGAACGGATATCTGGATGTCACCCAGGACGAGGATGGGTTCCCTTTTACAATTACGGCATTTGGCGGACGTCCTTGTTCAGAGTGACTTACAACTGAGTAGTGGCAGGTTGGTGGTGCTGAGATCGGAACACATGATCTTTCAAGCTTAAAAACAATACCTTAACCATTGAGCTATCAACTCCCACGTTTTGAGACCGGTTCCTGATGTAGGTCATGGTGAAATATCATTCCAATTCATCCCAAAGATGTTCAATAGGGTTCTCTAGAGCTCTACAGCAAACCACTCAAGATCTTCCCTACAGTGTATTTAAAAAAAAAAAGGTGTGTCCCATTTCCAAAATAAGATGCAAACGCAAGGCAGAAATAAGCCTCAACATGCCTCATTCCGCTTCAGGAGACATGATGTGTAGATTCTTACACTCATTTTAACAGAGAAGACCATGAACACATGCATGGACAAGAGTGAATGGGGTAGCTGGGCTCCTGCTGTGTGCAGCTGTACAGATGTGTGAGCATTTGGAGGAAATATATGGATAATTGTTGGTCTTTATATTGTGATGCAAATTATAAGCTGAAGTTATTCATTAAAAAGTTTTGCAGTTAATTGACTAAAACTTGTGGCCAAACCCAAGAGTCATAGAACCTCCACTCTACTTGAAAGATCTAGATTTTGGAGTGAGAGTTTGTTTGACCACAAATGATCCTAAAGGTGATGTTCAGGAGGGTTGAAAATTTGATTTGATTTGATTTTTGAATTTGTTCCAGCATGACAATGTTTCTGTACACAAAGCCAGCTCCATGAAGATCTGCTTTACATGGGTTGGAGTGGAAGATCTCCTGCTATAGAGCTCTGATCCGCAACCCTATTTGCACTCGAAGACCAATTGTGTGCCTCCAATGTTTTTTGTAACATTTTGGGAAAGAACCACATATGATAGGAGAATACTTTTGTCCATATGGTGTATACACACACACACACACACACACACACACACACACACACACACACACACACACACACACACACCTCTATCTAGCACTTGTTAGCAACAATGTACACAATGACGTTTGACTACAATTCCAGGTTATCTGTATATTTGAAGTATATCTCAAATCTAATCCAAAACGCAAAGTGTATTGGGAATGTTATAGATGATTTTTCCTTGAAATTCTGCTTACAACAGTGAGTGCAAAAAAAAATGAGAGACTACAATTATAATTTTAATGTCTCCAACTCTTTCAATCAAACAGCATGTTTAAACCTTGTGAGGGAACAATTGGGAATATTGTATTATGAGATTTTTGGCTAATGAAGTGATTATTGTTGTTCATTTTAGGACTGGCTGTGATATGTTGACTTATTTATGAGATACTCTTCCTTGACCTGTGTTTAAAAAACATATATAGCAATTATAGATAACTTTGGTTGTCATTTTATGGAATCGCCTACTGTTATCTTCTGGGCTGCAAACTCAGGATGAAGAGCAGATGGTAGACACTGATAACTGTGAGGAGAAGAAGACTTAGATGGATGAAGACAGACAGGAAAAGGTACATAAATGGTTGAAGAAAGTGGGATGGTATATGTTGATTAGTTAATTTGTTTATTCAAACAAATTTTCTTTCTTTTGTTCAATGAAAGATTAATATGCATGATTGTGTCTAATAAGTCCTTGTGTGATTGAATTTCAGGTTGGTAGTTCTTTAAGATTTTGCACGAGGTTTAAGAGTTGACTGGAATTGAAATTTTAATTCAATCTCCATGAACCTCTCTACAAAGACCAAGGTACAGATGCTGATTCAGCCACATTACTGTTCTGGCTCTAAGAGAATAGATTTACAGATTGCAAGCCAGCTCTCAACAAGGTCTCGGGTGGGTCTCTGCCTTGAAAGAAATGTTTCAGAAACAGCCAGCAAAGCCTAACTCAGACACTGCTACATCTTTCCTACTCCTCCAGACAAGGTTGCACTAAAAATGGGTGAAATTTTGTCTGGAACTGTTTTCTAACCAAGTAGTCCCTAAGGGCCGAAGCCAGACGTGTTCCTGCATCAACATTTAGGCACTCGGTGATGAGCTGAGCTTTTTCTGCAGCTGCTCTGGGAATCAGTCGAGTGAATAAACTGAAGAGAAAAGAGGTCTCCCCCATCGCTCTTCTCTCCTCCGCACAGACAGCAGTGGGCTGCCTGCCATCAATCTGGCTACCTTCAGCTAATCAAAAGCTTCTATGATAGAGCTGACACACTCGGGATTATAGGTAATGGCCACGGTGTCCGATATGGAAGACATGACTGCAGTTAGCACTCCGAATATCACACCGTTCTTTCCCGTGATCACGCCTTCTTTATAACAGATTTATATTAATTAACCAGGTTACTTATAAAGCTCTGAGTGTGTGTGTGTGTTTGTGAGACCAGCAGAAGGTTTTAAATAGTCAGAGAATATGAGTAGGCCAAAAAGTCAGGATGATAATAAATAAATAAATGTACAATTACTATACTACTACTGCTCCATTTACTACTACTATTACTACTGCTAATAATAATAATAATAATAATAATAATAAACATATAATACAAATACTATGATCGCTTATATTTATTTATTTATTTATTTATATTAATAAATAAAGGCATTAGAATAAAATTACAATACTTTAAAAGTTATGAAAGTATGCTATAAAAGTTTATTGTATTGTTTGTAGTTGTATTGTTTTATTTTCCTTTTATTATTATTTGTATATTTTAAACACATTGTAAAATAATAATAATTTATTATTATTATTATTATTATTATTATTATTATTATCATCATTATTGTTATTATTATTATTATTATTATTATTATTATTATTAATAATAATAATAATAATTATTGTATTATTATTAATAATTATTATTATTGTATTATTATTATTATTATTATTATTATATTATCTTTATTTTTTACATTTTTAATTTATTAAAATTTTATAAATTTAATTAAAATTATCTTTATCTTTATTTAAGATTTTGTGTATTGTGTTGAATCTGTGTCTGTTTTTTCAGTGTGTATCAATAAGTGTTTAAGTGTGTATTAATATGTGTATCAGTGTATGTATGAATGTGTATTAGTATGTGCAGTACCAGTGTTTGTATCAGCATGTGTATCAGTGTGTATTAGTAATTGTATTAGTGTGTATTCGTGTGTTTCAGTGTGTTTCAGTGTGTATCAGTGTGTATCAGCATGTGTATCAGTGTGTATTAGTAATTGTATTAGTGTGTATTAGTGTGTTTCAGTGTGTATCAGTGTGTATCAGCATGTGTATCAGTGTGTATTAGTAATTGTATTAGTGTGTATTCGTGTGTTTCAGTGTGTTTCAGTGTGTATCAGTGTGTATCAGCATGTGTATCAGTGTGTATTAGTAATTGTATTAGTGTGTATTAGTGTGTTTCAGTGTGTATCAGTGTGTATCAGCATGTGTATCAGTGTGTATTAGTAATTGTATTAGTGTGTATTAGTGTGTTTCAGTGTGTATCAGTGTGTATCAGCATGTGTATCAGTGTGTATTAGTAATTGTATTAGTGTGTATTAGTGTGTTTCAGTGTGTATCAGTGTGTATCAGCATGTGTATCAGTGTGTATTAGTAATTGTATTAGTGTGTATTAGTGTGTTTCAGTGTGTATCAGTGTGTATTAGTGCTGTAATTCAGCCCCTGGAGCCCTATGCTTCATGGTTCCATGTGCTGTGATAAAACTAGGTGTGATAAGTCTCCCCCTGGGTCTTCAGCTTCTCCTGAACGTCTGTGTACTGTAAATAAAACCAGTGGTCCCGCTGGCTATCACACTGAGTCTATTCACTGCGAAAGGCTGCTCAGTTAAGGCTATAACGTGGATAAAGTGTCATGTAGAGCAGCGATCAATAGGTCCGGTCAGATCAGAGCATCCATTAAATCATTACATTTCTCTGGGAGACTAATCCCTGTACAACAACTCGCTCATTCTACAGTCCTGAACTCAGCCAGGGGACAATGTTATGATGCTCCGGAGCTGCTGGGACAATCCTGTAATAGTCTAATAGCCTGTGGATTACTCTCAGAGCCGTGTCCTGTGTCTAATATCAACAGGAAGTGTACAAATGTGCATTTTACACCAAATCAAAATTCAAACAAGATCATGGAGTGAAATCCATATTATCAATAAACTTCATAGGTCTGTAGTTTATACACTGTATAGACAAATGTATTGGGACCTGCTTCATGTGGTTCTTCCTCAAACTGTTATATGAAGAAAAATTTAGATGTGAAATGGAGATGTGAAGCTTATGGTCAGGTGTGTGTAAGTTAGTAGTACTTTTAGTACTTGTAATACATGTATTATATGAAGGACATTAACATTTGTTTTTTTGTCATTGTGTTCAGTTTCTAAATAATGGCTGTTGTTAAGCACCTCTGCAAAACTTCTATTACTTTCGCTCTATTCAACACTTCTCACGAAGCTTACATTTCATTTTGCACAAAAAAATGCACAAAATATGCTGCTTCTGAATTTGTTCCTGGTGAAACTTTGCCAAGCAAGACAAGAAAATTCTCTTGTCAAAGTTCTCTTTTAACGAGGGTGGCCCACTATGCATTATGCATTATTAAAAAAAAATTATAAAAACAATATTTATGCATTTCGATAAAAACATTTCACCCTCTTGCAAGATGTACATATTGTGGGCTGTTCTTTAACTACACTGCATAAATCTCACGACTGTTAATGCCAAGTCTTACAACCAGGTCTTCTAGTTCAAATGAAGGAAAAATGTACTGCAACCGCATTCAAAAAGTCATCCTGTACAATTATATGCCTCCAGCATTGTGGTATCTAGTTGACAGCACCGGGGCCATACGGCAGTTAAACAACAATGTTGGCATTTTCGCGTCCTTTGAATAAATGGTCAGAGAGTGCAATATTCAGAGCTCGCAACACGCAGCTGTAGCAAACTGCACAAGCCTAATTATATTCATGACATTGGTCGGATAGGTCGGATAGGACCTCAATGAAAGCCTTAGGTGTAAAATGTACGGCCCACCACTGGAAAATAAAAAACACATCTGGCTGGAAAAGGCAGGTGCCCTAATACTTTTGTCCATATACTATACATAATAAGTGCAGTTCATTTTTATTTTTTATTTTTTTATAGTTTCACACACACACACACACACACACACACACACACACACACACACACACACACACACACACACACACACACACTCACCAGAACTGTAGGGTTACGATTGTTTTCTTATTAAATGCCATTTATTTTTTGCAGTAAAGGAAATAACAGAAGAAAAGTTTTCGAAAATGAAAATAATCTAGAAACAAAGTCAAAATAATTGAAAGAAGTACAGTAATTAAGGTCAAAATACTGCATTACAAGTCCACCACTTATCCAGTGTCCATTTTGGAAGTTAAAAAACTGCTGACTTAAGCCAGAATTTCAGAAGAAGAATACAAAAACAACATTTTTATGCTTTTAAAAAAAATGTAAAAATTAACCACTCTGTTGACTGATCTGAAGCGTGCGACTGTAAAAGCAGGAGATGTAAGAGCAGGAGTCTCAGGATGGTGTATGACAGGTGTATTTTGTCTCCTGTCACCCTCATGCAGTGTATAGAGGACATGTGGCAGTTCCACTTACGCCTCCGACCTGGCTTTTCGGAGTGGGTGGAGGAAAGAAGTGGACCACCACAATGTCCTCCATGGTTTCTAAGTGAGACAAAATCCACCTGTCACCCATTCCTGAGAAACCACTTCTTTTACAGCTGTGAAAGTCTCAAAGATTTTATTCCTGATTTATTTGTTCTGTAGCTTCTTTTTTTTTTTTTTTTGCTAGAACAGTCAGTCCAGGTCAGGGCAATTAAATTGTCTCTGTCAGAGCGGTGATTCTGACAGGCAGGTAATTGGAAGCGAAACGAAGCTAAACCGTCGGCGTCCCTTTAACTTCATCTGTTTAAATCGAGTCGTTTTGACGGCGGAAGCCTGATGGACTACTGATCAGCTGCAGCACTGACACACTCCTTCCTCCACACACTCTTTTCACCTCATTCCTTCTCGTTAAAATATCAGCAGGCTGAATAAAGAGAGAAAGACAGGGACGGATCACAGTTTTTAGGAAGAGAAAGAGAACCAGCCTACAAACGTTTGTGCATCCATACCCAAAATCAAAAAGACCAGAATAAATTGAGATCTTAAGACCTCCCGCAACCCCAAACCCAACACCGACGTCCACCCAGCTGATAAATCCATACATTCTAAAATGCCTTGAGACAACTCTTTGAGACATCTGCACTTTGCCCAGTCTACAACCCCAATTCCAAAGAATTTGGGAGACTGCAATGATGAAATGATTCTATAATTCGCTAGAAGATAGACGAAGACAGAAAACATTCAGAGGACCGAGAAAACCGAGGACATTTTAAGGAAAAAATAAGACCATTTTGAATTTGATGGCTGCAGCACATCTCACAAAGGCAACAAAAGTCTGGAAAATATAAGCATTATTAAAATTAAACAGAATGTATAGGAGTGCGAAGGAGTGTTGGAAGTATTGTGAAAGTATTACTTAGTAGAGGTGTGGGAGCTTGGAGCTCATTGGTTAAGGCATTAGACTTTGGATCAGAAGGTTTTGAGTTTAAATCCCAGCACCACCAAACTTCCACTGCTGGGGCCTTTACAAACAAGTCCCTGAACCTTTAACTGCTCATGTGTACGTCATTCTGGATAATAGTGTTTACCAAATACCATGAATGTATTTGGGTAGTGTGTGTGAACGAGAGTGAGAAGGTACGAGTGAATACATTTCTGTTTTAAAGAATGACTTCTGACAGCTTGTCAATTGTCAGTGAGGTCTTGCAGTCCTTTAGCACACTGCGGACCCTTCACTCTTTGTGTGTGTGTGTGTGTGTGTGTGTGTGTGTGTGTGTGTGTGTGTGTTTCCCCTTCTGCTGTGTACAGTAGCTCACCCTGCCAGTCATCACAGTATGACAGTCTGTCAGTCTATTCCTTAAATATTATGCTCGCAGCTGCTTGTCTCCATGCTGCTCAAAAATAAAGCAGATGCAGCAAATGTGGCCATGAAACATGTAAAACACACGAGAAAACAACAACTGATCACTGTACAGTTCTAAGACGATAACTATTACCCCGGGCGAAGCTAAACGCAGCAACGTCGGATTAAATGGCACTAAATAAATGGTCATATGAAAAAGAAAGGGACCATTTAAATGACATGAAACGTAAAATCAATATGCAAAATCAGATTAAAGAATCCAACAGCATGGTATTAAACAAATCATTAAAAAATAGACCAAATAAATGAAATCGCACTGATTTTTGAATACATGGAGAATTTTTGCATGCTAAAAAATCTGCTAGCACGATTATAGAGCCGGCTAAATTCAAACCTTTTACACACTATTGTATAAAATGTCTTGGGATGTACAGGAGAAGCATGAAATTTTCCCTTCACTTCAAATGGAGACCCAAAACTGTTTCAGCACGACAATGCAAACCCTGCGCACAAAGCCAGCTCCATGAAGATGTGCTTTACATGGGTTGGAGTGGAAGATCTCCTGCTCTAGAGCTCCAACCATCTTATTCACCTTCAGGATGAAGGTAAACGCTGACTGCACTCCAGACCTCCTGACCTTCTCACCTACATCAGTACCCGACTTGCCAGAAGAGTGGAGGATACATGAATTTCGCTTTAGAAGCTCATACGCTATTGTTCACATTCGCTCAGCGTTCACATTTATCCCAAAAGTGTTCAATAGGGTTGAGGTCAGAGCTCCATAGAGCTTCCACTCCAATTTTCCTATTTAAGCATATCTTCATGGAGTTTGCTTTGTGCACAGAGGTGTCGTCTTTAGGTTTTAGAACAGTTTTAAGTTTCTTAGAACATCCAACTATCCAAAAATATCCTATACAATCGTGTGTCTTCAAGGTTGTACTATCAGTTTAGAGAATAATAACATATGGCTGGAAAGGTCAGGTGTCCATAAAGAGTCTGTCTAGCGAAGGTGTGTTCATGTACAGTATAATAAACCTGGGCTACACAACTGTGTACAGGTTTTGATAATGTTTTAAAGCATTAGGTTAAAACAATTGTGTATATAAACGACTTTATTATTACATATATCATTTGTGAAGATGATAGTTTTCGGGATGCAAAATGTGCTCCGAATCGAATCCAGCTCACTCTATAACTCAAAATATCATAAAATAACTCGATTTTTTCACGTTTTTTTATATCCCATATCCAGATTCTCACTCTTTCCAGACCTCTCAGTACCGCTATTGTCATCATCGCGCTTGTTTGAACGCTGCGAGTAATGCGAAGTTCATCTGCGAAATCCCAAATTGCTCCATTAAGTAAGCAGCAATCAGCGAAACACTGACAACCGGTTTGATAAGTAATGATGTTTGCAGTGCCGGGTTTGTAAACAAAGAACAGCTATTACTGTAATTACTCTGCCGAATTCTGCACCTGTGTGTGTTCCGAGGAACTGAGAGGCAAATGCTGATGTCGTGAAAACCTCAAATCTGGAATCCCGAAGCTTCAACGCTCCAGCTGTTCCTTCACGGATTGATTATTAACTGATCAGTGTGTCTATCCGTCCATCTTCCATCCATCCATCCGTCTGTCTGTCTGTCTGTCTGTCTGTCTGTCCGTCCATCCTTCTATCTATCTATCTATCTATCTATCTATCTATCTATCTATCTATCTATCTATCTATCTATCTATCTATCTATCTTCCATTCATTCATCCATCCATCCATCTATCTTCCATCTATCCATCCATCCATTCATCCATCCATCCATCCATCTTCCATCCATCCATCCATCCATCCATCCATCCGTCCATCCATCTATCTTCCATCCATCTCATCTATCTTTCCATCCATCTCATCTATCTATCTATCTATCTATCTATCTATCTATCTATCTATCTATCTATCTATCTATCTATCTATCTATCTATCTATTTACCTAAATAGATAGAAAGAGAAAGAAAAAAGAGAGAGAGAGAGCGAGAGAGAGAGAGAGAGAGAGAGAGAGAGAGAGAGAGAGAGAGAGAGAAAGAGAGAAAGAGAGAGAGAGAGAGAGAGAGAGAGAGAGAGAACTCCAGCAAAAGTAAAACTCCTCTTTTTACATTTCTACTTAAGGAAAAAAATGTATATGTTCTCGCTGGACTCAGACATGTTAAAGAAGTAAAAGTAGTGACTTATGAAAAGAACAAATGTTTGTGGACACTTGACCATAAGATTTGCATGTCCTTTTTGAACATCCCACTCCACATTTACTCCTATACGAATCTCCTCTCTTCTGTCAAGATGTTCCACTAAACACTTTAGAGTGTGCTTGTGGAGTTTTAGAGACAGGAGTGTTAGGAAAGTCAGGTACTGTTGTAGGTGAGAAGGTGAGGAGGCCTGGGGTGCAGTCAGCGTTCACATACATCCCAAAAGGTGTTCAATGGGGTTGAGATCAGAGCTCTATAGCAGGAGATCTTCCACTTCAGTCGATGAAAACTATATTTTTCATGAAGCTCATTTTGTTCACAGGTCCAAAGACATTTTATCTAATTGTGTGACTCCAACTTTGTGGTAACAGTTTGGGCAAGAACCATATATGGCTGGAAAGGTATATATAGTGTCTATATCTCTAACACACAATCACACACACATACACAAGCATATCTCACACACACACACACCACACACACACACACACACACACACACACACACACACACACACACATACTATAGACCCTGAAGCATTAACTCAATGCAGCTTTCGATTTCTAAATTAAACGGTTACTTAGTCATGAATGAGCGAGACACCAAAAGCACCAGGAACATGTCAATCACACAGAGCCTGTCGATAAACCGGCGCCTCGATGCTAAACGCTGTGATAAGAAAGGCTGAAAAAATTAACCTCGCTTTTCATGTACAAGTTAATTGAACACAGAAATATGAACATGTGAACCGTGAAAACGTGATGCCGGACGTCACGAAAAACAAGGGCAAATGTAGGATTATTGGCATTAGGATAGATCACTGCCTGATATTTCTTTAACAATACATTCAAAAAAGCTCTATAAAAAAAGGTCAAAACCCTCAGGAGCTCAATTCAGAAAAAAACAAGGAAAGAAGTAGGAGGAAACGTGCAAAAGACGCAGGTGTATATGCAGCTCTATCACTCGTTATGAGGATATTGTAGGCAAATGCATTTTAAGAAATAGGCTAAAATCTGTAAATCACAGGTAATGCAGTGTTGCCCGCTATTTCTTTCAGCTGCATAACATTATAATTTTCAGTATCTCGTTCATCATAAGGTGTGTAGCAACAAAACAATTGCAGACAAACTAGTGTATTTGGATTGTAATTAAACAGCACTTATAGATTTGGTGATGTCATAAAGGTTTTCTGTGATCGTACTGAAAAGGTCCTGAAGGTAAGGAGTTCAGGAAGGAGAATCTCCAGTGCAGCTTCAAAGACTCATTTAAAGACATATATTATAAGGATATAGATGTTGTATGTATCTTCTGGCTATAATTACACAAGAAGTATTTAATTGTGTATTAAATGCATTTAGAGTGAAAATTATTTTAATGCTCTCAGACATGAATCCAAATTTGTGAACTGCTCTGAGAATATGTTTTACTCATCAAGTGACGGAAGCTGAAGCTTTTTAAAGCTGAAACTAATCAATGGGGGAGATGTTGGGTCATGGCGTGGTTCACTCAGGGCGTCATTCAAGCTAAAACCACCACTGACGGTTGGCTATTTATCACAAACATACAGTTCAGCATCAGTTCAACAGCAAGCAGAACATTTACAGAGGAATAAATGATGAAGAAACTCCAGATTTGAACTCACAACAACACACGTGACCTCATTTACACAATTTTTTTGAAGTCGTGGAAAAGAAGGTTTTGAGTTCATGATTATTGTAATAAAAATCAATCAAGTGTTTGAGTCATTAATATCATTCTATTAATAGATCAGTGTGCTGAGAGTCACATTCGAGTCTTTTCACATAATCTGAGTTGATTAAGTAAAGAGTCTTGTGATTAAATGATAACAGGAACATTATAGTCATAATAAATCATAGTACTTTGGATACTTAAGAACATTTGAAGGCAAAAACCTTTGTACTTTTACTCAAGTGAAAGTTTAATGTTTTACTGGAGTCACATTTTACTGAGGTTATCTCTATCACCTTCAAAATAGTTCCCTCGCACAGCAGTACAGCGCCCCCACTGTTCCTGAGCGGAATAACTTGACCACAAAAAAGCGAGAGTACAAGCAGAAAAAATACATGAAATGAATAACTAAACAAATCAGTTCTGCTAAATTTGTTTAGAAAAATGACTCGTGATCCGGATCGATCGATTTGGAGCAAACAAACACCAAAAAAAAAAAACACACGTGAAAAACAAAGCATCAGGAAGTTGACGATTATCACAGACTTCGGAATCGATGTCCTCCTGATGGACTATTCATAGAATAATCAGGTGTGGCTTTCATTTTAATAAGATGATTATTCAGCAAATGGATGAGCACGAAATGCCATCTGTCTCTACTCACACCTGTCCCTCTCTTTCTCTTTCTCTCTCACTCTTTCTATTTTTAATCCCGTCCCTGATGCAGGGTACCGAAGTGTCTAGTCTGTCCGCTTGGCTTCGCAAATTCGCGACTTCGACGTTCACTCGATAAAGGGCGCAATGCTTGGCTGTTTAATGAAAGGTTATTATATCTCAGAACTCATCGGAGTTCCTCGCTGTCCAGACAGATTTGGCAAATGAACCTGGACAACTAAAGGGATAAGAATATACATTAGTGTAAATGGAGTTATAGTGCAAAATCGAATCAGCGGCCGTATTTAGAATAAATAACTGAAGACTGGCGCATTTTAGACCATGAAAGAAATTTCAGACTAGATCTTAATCAAGAACTAGAAAGCACTGTAGGGCAAACAGGTAATAACGGTGTAAAAATGATGCAGTATGATTAAGTGAATGAGTTTATTCATGTTGAGGACTGGCGAAACATTTTCCAACACTTTAGATGTTTGGACAAAACTATTGGGACAGCCAATTCTTCCCACCATATTTGGTTCTTCTTCAAACTGTTACCAGGACATTGGAGGCACCCAACTGTATAGTAGATATGGTCACATTTTTCTTTTTTTCTTTCATTTGAACTAGGAGACCCAAACCTGTTCCATCATGACGATGCTACTGTGCACAAAGCCAACTCCATAAGGATATGCTTGACAAGGGTTGGAAGATCTAGAAGATCTCCTGCTATCGATCTCCAACCCTATTGAATCCTGGGATGTTCAGAATGCACAAAATCCGATAATCAGGTGCCTACAAACTTTTGTCCAAATACTGTATAGTTATGAAAATACTTGAGAAAAGAGTATTATTTAATTAACTCAGGTGTCCACAGATTTTTGTACATAAAGCAAATGATCTGCTTATTAATCTTTTCTGTCTGGTCTCCTACACACTTACTATTTATTACAAGCCGAACCTCGATAAAACAATGTAACATTTCTATTTAGTGACAGATCTGGTTTGTACAAAAACTGTTGAAATGGTGACATGAAAATGATTTAGAAAAATGCTGCTGAAACTTCGTACAAAGACCGACTGCAAAAACAAATGGCAATCGCTTTTTCATTTCAGTGAGATGCTACTGAATTTTTGAACTCAGGTCAAGTCCATTAGTATCCGAAGGAAAAAAAAAAAAGGCACGGAAAAGGAACGAGAAATCGCGCTGAGGAGCTTTTAAATCATTTGCTCAAACAAACAAGAAATGCTCTTGGCTTGTTTATGATTAAATAAAAAAAAAAGGAAAGAGAAGAAAAGGCTCGACCTGAAGCTAACTGCAGTGTTTCTGGTTGCGTATTTGTATGCACTTAAAATGGAGATCAAACGAGAAGTAAGCTATCAAAGAAAAAAACGATTTTAGACATCTGACCTTGTTTTGACCTTGGCCCCCTGTTATACAACCAACAGTGTAGTTAAACATCAGAATCCAACCAATCATTATATCGGTGGACTGGACTTAACTGGAATGGACCAATGTGTAATCTACATTTGTTGTTGATTTTGTTTTTGCATAATTCCAATTAACATTTTATGCTAACGCAAACAGGTCCGTGTACATTGCACTGATTTGTTAGTTGTTGTTTTTTTGTGTTTTGAAAATGAAAATCAAATGAAAAAATAATTATGTTTAATAAAAAACTTTCCTGCTCAAAATTCGTCTCATTATTAGTTTCTTGCCATCTTTTTGTTTGACTTTGAGTTCTTTGGGTTTTAATGATATAAAATAAGTGATCGACCATCAGTACAGAATCCATCAGTGGCTTCATCCAACATCCAACAACTCCGAGAAGTTCTAAATCACTACAGTACATGCTTTTCAAAAGCAACAAGATATTGTTGTTGAGTGATCAGACATGGGGTCCCACACATGGGGGTCCTCTTCTTACATTATTCTTACATCATTTTATGTACCCATACCCTTCCTCTCCCCCTGCCTGCCCCACCATGCCGCATGTTCTAATAGATTGTCTTGTAACATCTGAATATGTTTCTCTAGTTTGTACCCATGCCCCCATTTTTGCCCTGTCCCACCCTGCACCATGTTAAACTAGATTGTCTTGCAAGCTATGAATTATGGTACTCTAGTCTGTACCCAAGCCCCTCCCCTTTCCCCACCCTGCCTGTCCCCACCCCATGTTCTACCAAATTATCTGAGACTGTCTCTAGATTGTATCATATTTTTATCATTTGCATAAATGGCTCTGGAGTGGACATTTCTTTCTAAGGAAAGACCAATGAAACTGCCTTTGACTTTCAGTTTAGAATTGACTCTTAAATCAGACATTAGATTGGAAAAATAGGGAACTGATTATATTTGGCATTGTAAGATTGGATATCTGATTCATGAATACAGAAAATGTTAGTCATACCCTTGTTGTGTTTTGTGCAGAAACGATAAAAAAAACGTTTTCTCCTTTTTCTGCCTTCAACATTAAATAAAAAAAGGATTAATTTACATTTTGTTTTAAAAAAACGCTTAGTGGTTAAAGGGGATGCTGAGGTTTTCTTTGGGAGTGACGAGGATGGGCAGGATTAGAAACGAGTTTATTAGAGGGACAGCGCATGTAGGATGTTTTGGAGACAAGGTGAAGGGAGGCCTGATTGAGATGGTTTGGACATGTGCAGAGGAGAGACATGGTGTATATCAGTAGGAGAATGCTGAGGATGGAGCCACCAGGAAGGAGGACACAAGAAAGACCAAGGAGGAGGTTTATGGATGTGGTGAGGGAAGACATGCAGGTAGATGTTTTGAAAGAGGCAGATGTACAGGACAGGGGGGTGTGGAGACGGATGATCCGCTGTGACACCCAAAATGTGAGCAGCCCAAAAAAAAGAAGAAGAAATGTGATGGATAACACCAACCTGCCACTTCTGGGCCCCTGAGCAAGGCCCTTACTCCAATAGCTGCTCAGTTGTGTGAACACTATAAATACTCTGGATAAGGTTGTCTGCCAAATGACTTATAAATAGGGTAATATAAATACCTGTCTATTTTTCATTGCATTTCCATTCCAAAGCAGTTCTGTGTACGCTTGTGTCAAATTAACATTTGAATGCAGATGCATGGACAAACCGAAAACAGCAAACCTTCACCAAATAATGGTGCATCAAACGATCAGTCACATACTCAGCCTACAATCTGCACTATAAGTGCGGTAATGTCTTGATTTAATTGAATTCAATGAATTCAATTTCATTTCTATTGCATTTTTACCAATGGACATTATCTCAAAGCAGCTTTATACAATATAAGAATTTTAGAATAAAATATACTTGTATTTAAATGTGTGAATTTATCACTGTTGAACAAGCCTGGGTCAAGACAAGGGAAAAAACTCCCTTAGATGGGATGAGGAAGAAACCTTGAGAGGAACCAGACTCAAAAACGGAACCCATCCTAATCTGGCTGACACTGAGAGTGTGATTATAAATCATTAAAACATACACTGGAGAGTGAAAGATATCATGAGCACCAGAGTGTGTGATGAGGAGTAATGTCCTTTCTGGAGGTTTATACTGTCAGTTGGAGTTTTGGAACCAGGAGCTCCTGAGCAACTCATAAAATGATGTATATCGCCTACTAAAAGAGCATTATTACTATCATAATCAATATTTCAACTCTCTTTGCATGCGGTTAGAGGGTGAATCTAACAAGCCGATAACCGATTAATTTACCGATTTTTTAAATGAATACTGGATCAATAAAACAAACACTCCATGTAAAACTGTACTACACTTTATTACAAAAAAAAAAAGTACTGAATAATAAAAATGTGTTAAATAAAATAAATATAAATATATTCATTATTAAATATAATTATATAATGAAAAAATGATAAATAATAAATATAATTTAGCGATCTCCGTGCAGAGATGCGAGATGTGTAAAAACAAACAGCACGTGGCATCGGTGATTCGCCTCTAGAGGCCGCTCTCATGATGACAACGGACCGGAAGCCGGAAAAACTATCGGTATGGATTTTTGCAGATAGACGATAGTTCCAGCAATCGACTATCAGTGCCCTGACCTCTATTAATGAGTAGGAGAAGCTTTTGTTGGAAGTATTTGGCCGTTTAAAATGTGGGGGAGGGCCGTGGGCCGTCCTTCAGGGACCCTGCCCTAAATGTTCAATGATGGAGAAACATCATATGTAAATATCATTTTGAGTATTGATTGAGAGGCTGTTTATTAAGTCCAGTGTCTGGAACCTTCATTAAGTCGGCTCTAATTAGCTCTGGTGCATTAGGGGATAAAAAAAGAGGTTTTACCATGTCCTTTATGAACCTTCTATGCATTTATGTTTACTAAATTGTGGCATTATGCAGAACATCCTACAATTCTCTTATTTAAACAGCTGAGCAGATGAAGAATTAAAGCCTTGTTTAGGGACTGGAAATGGCTTTTTGAGGCAATATCTGACATTCCTTGGATCTGGACTCTTCACACTAGCGAAGATTATAGATTAAAACACAAAGAAGTACAATATAGAAAGCTTTGGAGACTCCTGAGGGTTAATCGTCTAATCTTTTCCCATACATCATTTTTTCATCACCACCTTTGACTTGAACTCTGTTGTATGTGAAATATCGATTACAAAGTATAACCCTTACATCTCCTGAAGACTCCCCAAAGACCAAGGGCAAGTCCTTTGTGTTTATTCAAACACACTGACCATGAGTTCAAACTTTCAAGGTTCCTGATCTTAGATCAATACCGTTCCTTGGAGCATACACTCTCACACATGACTATATTTTGGGACATGTGACTTTTATCCATATGTGGTTCTTTTTCAAACTGTTACCACAAATTTGGAAACATACATTTGTGTAGAAGGACTTTAGATGCAGATTTGGAGATCCAAAACTGTTCCAGCAAGATATGCGTTGCACTGGAATGGAAGATCTCCTGCTATAGAGCTCCAACCCTTTTGAATACCTTTTGGGATGAAATGAAATGCTGACTGCACCCCAGACCTCCTCACCTCACATACATCAGTATAGGGTTAAGATCCACTTTAAAAATCTAGTGGAACATCTTCCCAGAACAGTGGAGGTTTTTATAGCAGGAACTGGAGACAATATATCTACTGGGAGTACATACAAATCTTCTGGTCAGCCATTTAAGCACTTCTCTGACCCTGAATTCTTGTAGTTATTGTAAAAACATTAAAGGCAAAGTGAAAAATGCTGCTAGTTGATGCCACCATGTTGTGATCTAAGGCTGAAAGAAGCTTCAGGAAAACCCATCCTCTTACCTTGGCGATCTGCACACACCAGTTGAGCAGCAGCTGGGAGCCGATGTTGTCTTTGTGCTCATGTACGTAGTCCAGCAGGCATCCGTGGGGCATTAACTGGGTCACCAGCTGGATTGTGGGACTCAAACACACCCCGAGTAAACGCACCAGGTGAGGATGCTCCATGCTGGCCATGATCAGTGCCTCCTTAAAGACAAAGGAGAAAAAAAACACACATAAACCTGGATTTTTGTGATTTCTGCTGAGTTCACATTCACACTGCTTTTCCATTCATGGTATTGGATTACGCTCCAGTGTTCATCTGAGGAGTGGAAGAAACCGCTTCGGGTTGTGCTGATGAAGTGAAACAGACCCGCACATTTACATGGAAATGATTGGAGTCGATAGGAGGATGATGTTCTCGAAATAATGCGGTATAATACGCTATAAGATTGCTGCATGTCGGCAAAAAAGCAACGGCGGGAACGGAGAGATGGACGGATAGACACAGGTTCGGGTGGAATTAAATTCTTTCCGTTTCATTCATGAATCTTTCATTCGAAACAGTGTGAATTAAAAGCACTGGAGCAAGGCGAACGACTGCACACATCTGGAAGAAAAGAATCTCTGTGACTTTATCGTTATTGCATTTGGTGCTTCTCATTTGTTAATGTATTTCCCGTCTCAAGCACAACAAAAACATTTCATTTTTCACACACTGTGATTCAAGAAAAGCAACACAGACTCAAAAATCAAAAATAGCAGAATGAGCAGAACTAAATAAATAAACAAATAAATAAATCTACTGATATACCCCTTGTCCCTACTCTGCACATGTCCCAACCATCTCAATAATGTATTAATATTATAATATGAATGTAATAATATTAATAATAATATTTAATAACAATAGTAATAACAAATAGATGAATAAATTAATAATTAAATGACTTACTAAATAAATAAATGACTAAACAAACAAACAAATAGACATAAAAAATATGCCCATTAATTATGAATATTAATAGTATATATTAAACAAATAAATAATAATTATAATATTAATAATAATTATAATAATAACACAGATTAATACAGTAATAATTATATAACTAACTAAATAAATGAATGAATGAACAATAAAACAAAAAGATAAATAAATAAATAAATAAATAAATAAATAAATAAACATTTCCCCTGAATTATACAACAATCCTCTCTCTCTCTCTCTCTCTCTCTCTCTCTCTCTCTCTCTCTCACACACACTAGGTGCACTCGCAGTAAAGTCGTTTGTGACAAACACCAAAGCACTATGTCGAGCGAACAAATGAAAATTAATTAAAACAACAAGGTTTATGACACACACACACACACACACACACACACACACACACACACACACACACACACACACACAGCACAAGTCTCCTGGCAGCATTGCACAGAGTTGCATCATGTTGAATGCTTTGAGCGCACGTTTCGGGGTTAACACTTTCTTCCTTTAAACAGTGCAGGAGGTAAAGGCTGGCTGAACATGCAGGTGGCTATGGGGGGTTGGAGGGTATGAGAGGGAATGGGGGGCTAAAAACATCACTCACGTCCATGAACTCCACGTTGGCTTTGGGTCCCGTTGCCTCGTTCAGGATCTTGATTGCCACTGGGATCTTCACAGTCTCTCCTTCAGGCACCCAGATCCCCTGAGAAGAACCACAGCATTTAGATCAGACCTTTCATACAAGAGTATTGAAAAAACTTATAACACCACTTAAATGCCATCTTAGAGTTAGAAACTTTAGATTTTTATTAATATAGGGATTTTAGTATTATTTTATTTGCTGCTATTCTCCCTGTCTCTGGTTCCTCCCTGAATGATCAGGAATTGTCAAATCTCTTCGTCCTGTCCCCACTGATTTACATATCATAACTTCACAGATCCATCAACTCCAGCTCAAAAGTTTCCCCACGTCCTATTTCCCAAGGGTCAATTTTTTTTATTCGCCGAGACGTGCTAAAGCTTAAAGAATGACCTGCTATGAAGTTTCCAGAAAGCTTTCACATCATGTAAAAAAAAAAGAGAATGTTGCTCTTCACTCACAAGCATGTCTACATTCTTAGAAAAGAGATTCAAAGCACTTTTTGGCTCTTCAGTTTGTCCTTGTGGTGGAAATCAGAAGAACTCTACAAATATTCCAAATACTGAATTGTTCCTTAAGAAGTTCTTTACAGCTCTACTGAAGGTTTTTGCTTTTAAAATCATAATGTAACCCCCTGCCCAAGGTTTTTAAAGGGTTCATGAGATCAAGAGTTTTTGTAGAAGAAAAAAGAAATGTACTATCTTTAAGGTTTGCTCAAGGAACGATTAGATTATTGAAGGGTCGCATTTTTCTTCTAACAAAGTTCTGATTGGAAACGTTTATGAAAAGGTTGTCGGAAAACAGTGTTGTATGGTTCTAGTCAGATACTTAGAACATCTAAGGCAGAGGTCGCCAACCTTTTGTTACACCAGAGATCGGTTTCATTTGGAAAAATATTTATTTAAAAAAAAAAGCCTAAACAAATGCATACAAAATCTAGGGTAAGATATATATAAATATTTAAACACACACACACACACACACACACACACACACACACACACACACACACACACACACACACACACACAGTATCTGTGTGCAGTAGGAACAACAGTCTGGTTTAGGGCGGAGGTTGGACTGCATCAAGGATCGGCTCTGAGCCTTTTCCTGTTTGCAGTGGTGATAGACAGGTTGAAGGACGAGGTTAGACAGGTGTCTCGGTGGACTATGATGTTTGCGGATAATATTGTGATTTGTGGTGAGAGTAGGGAGCAGGTGGAGAAGAGCCTGGAGAGGTGGAGGCACGTGCTAGAGAGAAGGGGAATAAAAGTCACATGTGTGTGAATGAAAAGGAGGGCAGTGGAGTGGTGCGGTTGCAGGGAGAAGAGGTGGAGAAGGTGGAGGAGTTCAGGTACCTGGGGTCAACAGTGCAAATTAATGGAGAGTGTGTTAGAGAAGAGAAGAAAAGAGTGCAGGCAGGGTGGAGTGGGTGGAGAAGAGTGACAGGAGCGATTTGTGATAAAAGAGTATCTGCAAGAGTGAAAGGGAAAGTTTATAGGACTGTGGTGAGACCTGAGATGTTGTATGGTTTAGAGACAGTGGCATTGAGTTAAAGACAGGAGGTGGAGCTGGAGGTAGCAGAGCTGAAGATGTGGAGTGACGACTAAGGACTTTATTCGAGTTATTAGAGGGACAGCGCATGTAGGAAGTTTTGGAGACAAGGTATGAGAGGCCGAAATTGAGATGGTTTGGACATGTGCAGAGGAGGGACATGGGGTTTATTGGTTTACTGAGGATGGAGCCACCAGGAAGGAGAGAAAGAGGAAGATCAAGGAGAAGATTTATGGATGTGGTGAGGGAAGACATGCAGGTAGCTGGTTTAAAAGAGACAGATGTAGAGGACAGAGTATCATGGAGACGGATGATCCACTGTGGCGACCCCTAATGGAAGCAGCTGTAAGAAGATGAAGAAGACTAAAAGTGAGTACACCCTAAGTGACCATTTAAAATTGTGTCCAAAGTGTCAGTATTTTATGTGACCACTATTTGTTATCTAGCACTGCCTTAATCCCCCTGGGCATGGAATTCACCAGAGCTGCACAGGTTGTTGCTGGGATCTGCTTCTACTCCTCCATAATGACATCACAGAGCTGCTGGATGTTAGACACATGACGCCTCTCCACCTTCCGCTTCAGAAGAGTCTTCCTTCAGGGACAATGGCTAAACCGATTTGTTGCAGTGTGTGGCATGTGGTCTGAGCACTGAGTGGACCTGTGTCTGTTTTTTAAAGCAGCTTCTGCACCTGACGCACAGCACGAGGACCCAACTTCTTTGATGGACCCTTGCGAGGTCTGTTTCAAGTAAAACCTGTCTTGGAAAACCTCTGTATGACCCTGGCCACTGTACTGTAACTTTAAACTGTGTCCTTTAAACCAAAGATTCAGACTGTCTATGTGATTAAATATGAATCTATAATTTGAGTCAGTAATTGTCACCTTGTAGACAGTGCCAAAGGCTCCTGCACCAAGGATCTTCACCCTCTTCAGCTCGGTCTCCTTCAAGATCCTAAGCTGGGCCTGATTGGGTGCAGCACCACTTGGAGTCAGAGGCTCTACCAGCTGAAATACACACACCAGAGACAATTAAATCATGATTTTAACATCTTCTCACACCTCGAAACCCCAAACCTATTTGGATGTAGTCCATTCCTGTCGTGAATGCTTTAACACTCCTGTGAAACCAGATGGCAGTCAGTGACATTGTGCATCAGAAGACAAAGCACTACCTAGAGAGGAAAAAAGAGTTGAATGAACCATAGGGGGGCAGAGATTACACATTCAAGTAATTAATTAGGTTCTTCTTCACCATGGTGCGATGAAAATTAAAATGAAGAAGAATAACAAAAGCCTGAGGGAATAAAAGGAGGTGCTGAAATATGAGAATGAAGCAGAGATAAGGGTGGAGCAGAATAAGAAGTTTGAGAAACAGAGTCGAAGACAGAGTGTGTAGGGGGTGGTGGTGGTAGTGGAGAAGTCAGGGGTTGGGGAAGAAGGGGGGCTGTAGAAGATAAACGATAAACCTGATATAATATTGCAGCAAGTGCCAGAGAGAGAACAACAGAAAAGAGGAAAAAGGAATAGGAATGGAAATAGCCATGGAATAACCATTGTTCCGAAGAAAATCAGAGAAGATGAGTGAGGGGAGTTTTAAAAAAAGGACAGAGAAGAAAAGAAAAGGACAGCCAGAACATGTTTCTCAGTCTGCCCTCCACATACCAGGACTCTGAATGAAGAGTTTTATTAAAAAAAGAAAGAAAGAAGAAGAGAAGAGCAGAATGTGGCAGAAAAAATAAAGGAGGCACAACAAAGTGGATAAGCACCAGGAGCTGTCCACTAAAGCTGGTGCTGAAAATGCTAACCTTGAGAGCAGACCAATATGTTTATTAACTGCTTATCCATGATGCACCATAGTAAAGGGGAAAAAAGGTATATTTATTCCATATAAAGGGGAAATATTGAAGAAAGAGGACAATCCATAAATATAAATGAAAGATTTAAGAAAGGAAGAAAGGACAGAATAAAGAAATAAAGGAAGGAAGGAAGGAAGGAAGGAAGGAAGGAAGGAAGGAAGGAAGGAAGGAAGGAAGGAAATCTATATGGACAGATGGATGTAAGGAATTAAGGAGGGCAGGAAGGAACAAAGGAAAAAATTACCAAGAAAAAGAAAAGATGGAAGGAAGGAATGAAATCCATATAGAAATAAGGAATAAATAAATAAAGTAATGTAGAAAGCAAGGAATTAATTGAGCAATAAATTACAAAAAATAGAAAGGAAGTAAGGAAGAACATTTAAATATAAAAGAAGTAAGAAGGAAAGAAAACCTATACAAATATCCTATATGGATGGATGGAAGGAAGGAAGGAAGGAAGGAAAGGAAGAAATAAATAAAGGAATGAAGTAATGAAGAACAATGTAAATAACAAGAAGGAAGGAAGGAAGGAAGGAAGGAAGGAAGGGAAAACAGTTCAAAACATGGGAGGGAAGAAAGGAAAGAAGGAATGTGTATGAAAATAAGAAAGGACAGTTAAAAGAAACAGAAATGAATGGTGGAAGGAAAAAAGGAAGGAAGGAAGGAAGGAAGGAAGGAAGGAAGGAAGGAAGGAAGGAAGGAAGGAAGGAAAGAAGAACAGTTAGCCAACATGGGAAACAAACAAAAAAAAAAAAATAACACATGGATGGAACAAAGGAAAGACAGAATGTATATTGAAAGAAAGGAAGATGGAGAGAAATATAAAGAAATCCTTCACCTTCTAACTTTAGCTTCGAACTCGAAAATGAAAGCTTAGGAACAAAGCTGAGCTCTTTACCCTCAGACCTGCACTAATCTCTGCAGATCCGCACTAAATTGCCATCATTAGTTTACTGTACATGTGTGAGTGAAGGGTGTGTTGGAGGCAGACTGCAGCACAGCGCTCAGATCTCTGCTTTACTTCATCTCACTTTTCACATGGAAAAAAGTGAATGGATTCACCAAGCTTGAGGCAGTACAGCTGCAGGAGCAATGAGGGGTCAAAGCCCACAGGTGTTACACACACACACACACACACACACACACACACACACACACACACACACACACACATTGACTCACGATCCATCTTCCTACATACACACACTTCATCCAGTGCATTCTATTATACTGGAATTAAAACGAGAGAGAGAAATCAATATGAATAAATTCACACACACACACATACACACACACACACACAGACACACACACACACACACACACACACACACACACACACACACACACACACACACACACACACACAGTAGAAATCAAACCCTATGAATTTTTGTCTGTCTTTTTGGAGAATATTTCGCTTGCCTCTCTCTTTTTTAGTTTTTCCTTCTACGGTTCATTCATTCAATTCTTTCTTCCTTCCTTCCTTCCTTCCTTCCTTCCTTCCTTCCTTCCTTCCTTCCTTCCATGTTTGTTTCATTCCTTTCTTAATTCCTTCCCACATTCCAACCTTCCTACCGAATACTGTAATTCCGAATTACATTTTTATCTTCCTTCCTTCCTTCCTTCCTTCCTTCCTTCCTTCCTTCCTTCCTTCCTTCCTTCCTTCCTTCCTTCTTTCCTTCCTTCCTTCCTCCCTTCCTTCCTTCCTTCCTTCCTTCCTTTGTACATGTCTATTGCACTAAAAAACTTTTCTGAGCTCCTGACCCACAGCAGAAGCTCATTGATGGAGCTGGAGTTGGATCTTCCAACCTTCTGACCAGCAGCTCGAAGGCTTACTGACTGAAGTCTTTCTGATTCTTGCTCTTACAGCATCACTATAAAGACTCTATATTTAAATCAAGGTTTAGCTGAAATGGTGTCGTCCTCACAGGCATTTTATCTTCTGCTGAGAACTTGGAAGGAAACGGAGATGTTGCTGAGCTCTCAGTGCCGTACTGTCTATCACTAATCACAAACCAGATGGTAGCTTCAGTGACCACTGCTGCTTGCACAAGCACAAACATGTTGCATCCAATTACTTTCTCTGTGATGCTGCAAACAGCGTTTTAGCACAGAACCGAAAAGTACAACTGCAGCTCCAAGCAGGCTGCAAGGCCAAAACTAAGTGCCCCCCTGACCATCACAGCCATATGTGCTTTTGTCCAAAGCTGTTCTGCAAAATTGGAAGTATGTGTTTGTCCTTTCCTCTCTACTTCCCTCCCTCCTCCCTCCTTCCATTCTTTCTTCTATCCAACTTTCCTTCATCATTCTGTCCCTCCAACCACCATTTTCCCTTTCTTTCCTTGTTTCTTTGTTTGTTTGTTTCTTCCTCTCTTTCTTTTTATCCTTCATCATTCTGTTCCGCCAAAATCCCTGTTTCTTTCTTTCTTTCTTTCTTTCATTCTTTCTTTCTTTCATTCTTTCTTTCTTTCTTTCTTTCTATACTTCTTTCCTTCTTCCCTACCGTTGTACCAGAAACAAGGAGGGGGTTTGCAGGGACAGAATTAGGAAGGAAGGAAGGATGGAAGGAGAAGGGAGGGATGAAAGGAGGGAAGGATCCTTACTTCCCTCCTTTCATCCCTCCCTTCGTCCTTCCACCCTTCTTCCTTCCATCATTCCTTCCTTCCTAATTCTGTCCCTGCAAACCCCGTCCTTCTTTCTTTCTTTCTTTCTTTCTTTCTTTCTTTCTTTCTTTCTTTCTTTCTTTCTTTCTTTCTTTCTTTCTTTCTCTTAATTTCACTTCACAAAGCAACAGACAAAAGAAAGGTGGATCCATGTGAGCTTGGATTAGAAGACTTTAGTGGACTTTAAGGATTTGTGAGTGTCCCTGAGCTCCAGCTCACTTTCTATGTCCTTTCATCTCACTCCTCTGTCTTTCTCCCAGCCTGAGGGTGATGAAGAACTTCCATGGTGTATCACAACCCAGCAGACAAAGAATGAAAGAGATGAGATAAACAGTGGAAAATCAGACAGAGGGGCCTCAGGGCCTCCTTTCGTTCCTCCAGCTGGGCATGTTCCTGTTGCTCGAATCCTTTCTTTCTCTGATCTCATGCAGAGTTGCTTTAATGAACCCTGGGCTGCTGTAATTAGCCAGAGAATCGGGAGAGTCAAGCAGTCAAGGACAGTAAAGAGATGTGTGGAAACCCATTTCAAGCATTACCTCAATTAAAAAAAATGAGATACTATCTCATGATTACGAGATAAAAAGTCAAATATTTAACATACTACTGTATATGGACAAAAGTTTGTGGACACCTGAACGATTGGTATGTGTTTTTTCAACATCACATTTAGTCCCCTCATACTGAATATCCTCCATTGTTCTGGGAAGATGTTCTACTAGATTTTGTGGAGATTTGTAGAGATTCATGTAGGCACAAACAGTGAGAGTAAAGTCAGTTCACATTCATCCCAAAACTGTTTAAATGGGTTTAGAGCTCTATAGCAGGTGATCTTTCACTCCAACCTGAGTAAAGCACAACCTGCTGGAACAGGTTTGAGTCTCCTAGTTTAAGTGAAGATAAAATGTAACACTCGTGCATCCAAAAACGTCCCACAAAATTGTATGCCGCCAACTTTGTCTTAACAGTGTGGTGAAGAATCACATATGTGTACATGAAGAAATATTATTATTACTAAAACTAATTTTAAGATACTACAAGTTAAAAGTTACTCTTTCTTTCTTTTTCTTTCTTTCTTTCTTTCTTTCTTTCTTTCTTTCTTTCTTTCTTTCTTTCTTTCTTGCTTTCTTTCTTGCTTTCTTTCTTTCTCAATTTGGAGATACTACAGGTTAGAAGTTCCATACTCTTTAACCCTTTGTCTGTCTATCTCTTACAGAACAACCTCCAAGAACCCGACCAGTCTTTAAAGCAGCACATTTCACAGAGACGGCCCTTTTGGCTGTCACTGAGAAACTACACGCTTCTCTCATCACTCCTCACACTGCACCGGGCTGCCTGAGATCTTCTAGCACTGCGCGACTGGTACCACCTTCTCTCCGGGTAGAAGTTAAGTGTACTAAAAGTTTCTTCTCTGTTCTGGCACCGAGGTGATGGAATGAACTTCTCCTAGATGTCCAAACAGCAGAGACACTAGCTGGCTTCAAGAACTTCCTCTTCACAAAACACTTAAACTAGAACTCCTGGTTTGCTTTATCTTTATAAAAAAAAGAATAAATAAAATCCTCTGAGGCTGAATGTATCTTAAGTCTGTAATTGCACTTTTGTACGTCTCTCTGGATAAGGTGGCTGCTAAAATCTGTAAATGTAGAAATATTATATAATGAGTACTAATTTCAAGATAGTAAGTATTGAGGTCACCACAACGGATCCTCCATATCTCTCTTTCCTCCTTGTCACCTTGTCTCCAAAACGTCCTACCAAAAAAGTCTTTTTCTGGATAATTACATCATCTCTCTCTCTGTCTGTTGGATCAGACCACACGGTTCAGCCTTTACTCCCCACGTACTGTACATCAATGAGCCTCGTTCCCTGTGACCCTGTCGCCGGATCACCACTCTTCCTTCCATGAACGACTTTTGATAGATACCTCCCACTGCAGACCAGGAACAGTCTACAAGAGTTGCTAGGCCCTTGAGCAAGGCCCTAAACCCCTCAACTGCTCTGTTGGATAAGAGTGTCCTCCAAATAGAATATCTATCTATCTATCTATCTATCTATCTATCTATCTGTCTGTCTGTCTGTCTGTCTGTCTGTCTGTCTGTCTGTCTGTCTGACTGTCTGTCTGTCTGTCTGTCTGTCTGCCATAGTACTCTTTATACTGTTATATGTTGGCTCCTGGAATGATATATATAGTAATCATATATTTATACTTCAAAACAAAATAATGACGTGCCATCATCCTAATTACGACTTCAAATTTCATGACTATGAAAAACTCATAATCATCTCATAAGTATTGAGCAATTATTTTTTTCAACATTGACTCTTTATCTCTATAATTATTGCCACGTGACTCTAAATCGACTTGGAAGTCATTGTGACTTTGTTCTCTCACAAATGTCTCAAATCGACTCAGGGTCTCACAGTGACGACTCGGCGCAGTCGTAATTATGACTAAATACCTCAATTATGATTTGGTATTAACAATTAATTACATATCATGCCATAATTGTAACAAAGTGGCTTGATGTGCATCTTAAATATTGGTGAGAATCATCATAATAATATGATACACAGTGATTTTTATGACCGAAATAAACTTTTATAGAAACCTATGGCAAACTAGAGAAAGAGACAGAGAACCCTTCACGGTCTTACCTCTGTCTCCAGAAAGCGCCTGAGTGCTCGTTTCTTTTTGATGCTTTTCCTTCTCAGGGTCACGGACACACCCAGCGCCACGATCATCACCACGAACAAGCCGCCAATCACACCTGCTGCTATCAGAGGAGTCCTGAGAGATGGGTAGAAATGTAAAAGACGAGTATGTGAAAAAACAACTTCCAGACACAAGTCATTTAACGGAGTTCTGTCTCAACACTGCCGTTTCTTCATGTCCACGTCTGACATTTCAAAATTAATTATGTCGCGCCGTTCGTGCCGCAAAGCACTTTCTCAGCAATTTCCCACCGATGTCCTGTACATTATTATGTCTGTCTCATAGACACACCTCCGTGAAAAAATCAGTAATGGAAATGTTTCGGATTCATGTTAGGAAAAAGACCATGAGGGACAGGAACTGTTTCATCCTGTCGTACTATTTAATGAATTGAAATCACTTCCTGTGTGCTGTTTAAAAAGCAGTGTGATGCTCTGACACTTCCTGTCTATCTGGAATAAACTTCTGAGAACATTTATAAAGATGGATTAATAAAGATTCTCTGTATGTCTCAGTGAAGCAGAACAAAGTGTGCAGAATGCAGAACTAACAGGACAAAGACCCTGAAACAGGAAAAACCAGTTTACTTTCTCTTATTTATTTATTTATTTATTTATTTATTTATTTATTTATTTAATTTTTATTTTTTCTTCCTTCTTTCCTTTAATTTAAATTCTTTCTTTCTTTCTTTCTTTCTTTCTTTCTTTCTTTCTTTCTTTCTTTCTTTCTTTCTTTCTTTCTTTCTTTCTTTCTTTCTTTCTTTCTTTCTTTTTTCCTCTCCTACATTCTTTCCCATACTTAATTTATTCATTATTATTTCATTTCTTGCTTTCTTGC